>JBAMNC010000612.1:42500-390000 GCA_037902135.1 Cetoscarus ocellatus
ATAAAGTGTCCACATTACAGATTGAGCAGATCCAGCAGCCTTAACTTTAACATCCTCGATATAAGCCGTAATAAAGTTGCTGTATCTTTTATAATCCTTTATGGATCAGGGCTTATTCATCAGCCCATCTGTTGATAAATTCTGATGACAGTGCTGTCAAAGTACAAAAGGTTTCTCATCCATTTAGTCATTTCAGCACAAACTTCCTTTAAACACTTCTCAAACTGCTCACCCTGAGTGGGATGTCAACAGAAAATGGCGGCTGTAAATTGACCTATTAATGTGCTAAAAAGTGTTTTTGTCATCTTGTTAGGTGGGGTAATACTGTATACAATTTATGTCTTTATTGACAACAATTGGTATCAATTTATTTGTAGTTGTAAAGCGATTTTCTTATCCTGCATTGAACTTATTAGGTGATAATGCTTTCCTACCACCGTGAACATGTTTGTTTATTTTTTTTTTTTTTGAACAGTTCCTTCTCCTCGGCCAGACAACTCCTTTCACGACAGCAGAGGTCAGGGTCGAGGCTCCAGCGATGGCTCAGGTTTATCCAACCACTCCAAACGTCAGCCTGCTTTCGACCCCTGGTACTATTATCTTTCTTTACTACCAAGGAGCTTCTTTCAGATTGCTTTACAATTATTATCCTGAAACTTTTGCCTGTGGTTCTCAACTGGCCTTGTCTCTAGACCCACCATGAAGCCTTTTATGATAAGCTGGACACCAGAAAAATTCAACCATTAAAATGTATTTACACAAAAATGTCACATTTTTTACCTTAATAGGAACAAAACGTAGCTGAACAGATAAAGGACAACCAATCAGTTTTATAAAGAAGATCATTGCAAAAGCCTTGAAAAGACGTGTGTTACAATATATTGTTTGACTTTTCCTTTGATATTGTGCAGTGAAATGAAAAACACATCATGTGTGTTATATCCTCGATAATAAGACTGATAAGTCAAGATTTCAAAACATAATGCTCTCTTCTTCATGGCAAAACTGTAAAATTGAATATATGAATGAATGTCTGCCAAGCACTTACACACGATAGACTTTTCGCCACAATTTTCTTTTATGGCACTTATTCACGACCCATTTTTTGGCCCCTGACCAAACAGTTGAGAACTACTGACTTGGATCACCTTGAATACACAGTTATGTTCATTGTAATTTACTCTGTACAGCAAATTTTTGCTCAATTTAAGTTTCCATGGTCACTTTTCTTGTGTCTTTAACAGACATTACCACACTTACTAGAAACTTAAAAGTATTTCATATTTAAAGTTTCTTGCTTATTTTTTTTAATTTATCGTTTACTGTTTTGTTTTGTTTTTTGTTTTTTCTAGGACCGGCCCAGACACTGTAGTTTTGAACTCTGCTGAGCCGTCCAAAGAGAAGGAGAAGCAGGGTTTCTTCAGAGCAATAAAGAAGAAAAAGAAAAAAACTCAGATGGTAACTTGCACATCACAAAAACATGTTTCCGTGTAAAGATTTAAGGGGCGCATCAATTCTCAATAAAATATTGAATCGTTCAGTACAACATTCTCGGTTCAGTACACATGTGTTAATTAAGGTATTTTCAGTTTTTAGGACAAAAAAATGAAAATACCTTGTTGCCTTTTTCTTTCCGTATTGGCACTCCTGCGTTTGAGCCCATGAGTCAGTGAACTAGGGGCGAGTAAACTTCTGCCGAGTAGAAATGCCCTAAGTTTAGCCAAGAAACCGCACTACTCCTCTGAGAGGAGAGGCAGCACGTGAGTGACACCTCTGTCCTCGTGGTCGAAGTAGGGAAAAAGCTCGTTAAGTATTTGCCAAACATGAAATCAATAACATTTAAGCTAACCAATACAGCTATGGAGCCACATGGGCCCTGTTATATACCGTCATTTTTTTTAAACCACTGATGCAACAACATTTATCAGGTTTTGCAAGGGGTCCAAGAACATGTCTTTCACAGGAAGCTGGAACAACAGACTTATAACATACTGGCCTCTGCAGCAAAAAAATGATCCTGATCTGCTCAAAAGATGATGAAGATATGAAAAGCACATCCAATTCTGTCAAAAGTCATGTTGGTTGAAAAATGTGATCCATTTTTAAGTCATTTTTGAAGTCAGCTAACCTTAATCAGGCAGATCCATCCTGCCTAGCTCCAATCTACAACAAATTTGAGCGCCCCAAAGCGAGACGGCTCAATCAGCATCTTCTGGAGCAGAAAGAGGCAGAAGACATGAGCGAGGTGACAGCAGAAACTGATTGCTCATACAGAGATTAGCATAGATGCTAACAGCTTCTGTAGCAGTTTTATCAGATATGGACCGCATTCCTTTATTAAATGAAAAAACAATTAACAACACTACAAACCTCTTGATAGAAAGGATATTTTCACCCCAATTCAACCTGTTTTGCCAAGAGTCTGTTTTACAAAGTGGTTTATGTCCTGTCTTTTACAACGCAGCAGGTGCCCACCTACTACATTATCTGATCATGGATGTGAATGACAACCTGCTGGATTTGCTATGCTGTTGAAAGTCTGTGCTCATTCCCAAACACTTTCTATGGGCTGTTGTCCAGATGGACTAGTGAGATACACTGACCGTTCATCTGCTTTGTCAGGTTAGAAGTCAGCAGAATGACCGATGAAAACAAATTATACGAGCCTTACTGGGCCTTAATGAGCAGACGTTGACTGTTATATCATGACTTAGTCAATGACAGCTCAGTCAAATGACTTTTATACAAATAAGTAAAATGTCATGATGTGTTTACATGTAACATCTATAAAAGGAAATTAAACATTTGTCTAAAAGCAGTGATTACAGTTATTTAAAGGTCGAAATGTGTTCTTTCTCTAGCATTAAAAAAGTACAATAGATGTCTCCAAGGCATAAAAAGCACTTGAAAAGTTTTTTTTAATGTGCTTTTTTTATTATTTTATGTCATAAACTTTGAGGATGTGTATTTTTCTGCCTAAAAATAAATTTAAAAAAATGTTTAGGGATGAAATTAGGCCTTTTCTCCTCAATGAGCCCTTTCTTATCTGGAAATAACTGCCTTAAACACCTCAGAATGGAAAATAGTTTTGAGAAACAGAAAAACAATTAAAGGACTTCAATGGCCAAGTTATCAAAACTGAACTAAACTGAAAGCCAGGAACAACAACCAAAGTGTGTACTGAACCGTGGGCTAAGTGTATTGTTGCATCTGTAACTGATGTGTCCGATTGAGTGAGTTTTGATTGTATGCACTTTATTTCATGCTTATGCCAATATTTGTCTGTCTACCCCCTGTACCCCCCTCCCCCCATTAATTCTGTCCTTATTCCTGTAGCAGTGCTACAAAGCTTTAAACTCATGTCTCCTTGTTGTGGTGTGCATCATGTCTCCCTGTACCACCAGTCATCCTCCTCTTTATTTCAGATCCAAGCTCCTGACGGACGGCCTCCTGTCATCAAGAAATGTCTTTTCCCTCTGTTTAGCCCAAAGAATAACAAAAAGCATAGTTCCTCTGTGAGAGTCCTCCCTGTAGTGTCCTCTCCCATGGTACATCTGTTTTACACTCTCCTCCTCACCTCCTCGCTCCATACCGCCTGTCTGACACTGCATGTTAAAATAACACTAATAACCACTGCTTGTTTTGCTAAATTTGACTGTGATTTAAAGGGGAATTGTGTTATTGTTTAACCAAGGCCTTGTTTTTTTTTTTAACACATTTTCAAGTCTAAGTGGCTAAATGTTCAGCCAAAGAGTTGTCAGGAATCCACAAGATCACTGCTACCATGCAGGGTTAATTATGTTGACAACAAAATCTGACCAAAAAAGTTTGACCTTTTAGCTTAGCTAACCAAAAGAGATGATAACTATCTCAAAATGAATGTTTGATTATAGATACCTCAATGTAACATGTGTTTGTTTTTATCATGCAGACAAGATGAGAACAAAATGTTGAAGGGATTGTTCTGTGTTTTTGAAGTGAGGTGGTATGAGCTTCATTTCCAAGGTGAATGAATTAGCCACAGTGATCAACAGCTCTGTGACACTGAGGTAACCTTGCAGTGCAGATGGATCAGCCTTATTCAGTGTCTGTGATCAGACAGATCCACCTAACCTAGCTCCAAACTACAACAAATGTGAGTTACCCAAGGCAGGACGGCCCAATCAGCTTCCTTTGGAGCAGGAAGAGGTGAGAGCTGCGATCCAGACGACAGCAGGAACTGACTGCCCATACAGAGATTAGCATGGATACTAACAGCTTCTGGAGCAGTTTTATCAGATATGGACCGCATTCCTTTATTAAATGAAAAACTAACAACAGCACTGCAAACGTCATGGCAGAAAGGATATTTTCACTCCACTTCAGACATGTTTTACCAAGAATCTTTCAAAGTGTCTTATGATCTGTCTTTTACGACGCAGCAGTAGCACCCGCCTACTACATTACCTGATTGGCCCATAATGAAGAACATGAGACCATCCGCTGCTGGATATGCTCTGAAAGGTTCTGCCCATTCTCAAACACTTCCTGTGGGCTGATGCCTAGATGGACTGGTGAAATTGACAGTCTATCTGGTGTGTCAGGTTACCTGTAAAGAGAAAATTGGTACAAATTTTTTTAAAAAGTACCGCGCTGCAAATGAGGCCAAGAACTCCATTTAGTTTAATGAATTTTGAATTAAAAACAAACTATAAAAATAGTGTTTGGGTGATTGCAAACACCTTTGTAATGCTTAACTTCTTTCCTAGTTAGCAATACTAAAACAAAGGGTCTTGTTAGCAGAAAAGAAAAGCATTGTTAATATGTTCAGTGCTGTGAACAATCACACCACCTGTGTTTTATTAGTTTGCTCTCACCTAAGATGCACTAAATTATGTAAAGCTCTTGGCCCCATTTGACCGAATGTATGGTCTGATTGATGTGCCAGTTCTCCTTACATGAGCAAAGCTGATCAGAATCACTGCAGTTGAGGCATTTACTAATGAAATGAACCTTATACAACCACGCTTCAAAATACTGAACTATCTTTTGAAGCGTGGGCTGTCAGACAGTCCAAATCCATGATGTATCAGTTGTTTGGGGGCATAAATGTTTATGTTCCCACCAGCACGGATAAGACAGTCCAGTTCTGTTAAAAACATGTTGTCTCATTTTCTAACCAGAGGATAGGAAAGTGGTGTCAGTATGGACAGTGGTATCATTAAAACCTAAAGAGTGTTGATTATGAGGTTGGTGTCAGGAAAAACGAACCCACAGAGAAAACTCTACTGACAGATTAAAGTCTTTCTTTCAAGGCTTGCCAGTCCTTTAGTGAAACAATTTGAATTAATAAGTAGAAGTTTTAACAGCACAGAACAAGATTAAAACTCAATTGTATTCATTTTACATTTTGGCTAAATAAGGTTGTTAAACTAGTGTTAACTGTCTGACTAAAAGTAATGACTGAAATGTTAAGACCTCTTTTTCTGAAAACAGAACTGAAATGTGTTGTTGTTTTTTGTTTAATTTTTAAGTGTTTTCAATTCAAACTATATTAAAAAACTTTAAAAGTCAAAATTTGCACAATGTGCTTGAAAATGATAACATCATCATCTGAAGACCATACTGTTTTCAAAACCACCTGCTACATACCACTAATTAACACGTTATGTAGTACTGCGTACTGTTGTAGTATGCAGTATGACTTCCAAACCACTGTTGTTTCGCAGTATGCTGGACCCAGCCAGGCCTCCTCTTCTTCTTCTTTGTGTTTTCTGGCAGGTGGCAACAATGGTATAAAGGGCATTGCCTGCTAATTGCTAGCACTGCTGATTGCCAGTGCCACTAACTTAGCATCCAGTTACTGACTGAAAAAATCATACGAGTGATCTATTAGAATTGTCATGGTCTTGACAACTCAGTATCTACAGGTTAGATGTACAACGTCTATGAAACAACTCAAGAAATGCATTTGCCAAGTTTATAGTTACTTTACCATTCTTGAAGAGTAACAAAATAAAATGCTTATGCTAATAATGCTAAGGCTGCTGCCATGAAAGTACACAGTGCCTGTCTGTGGGCACTTTGCATTGTGGGTAATAATAAGCAAGCTAGACTGGTCCCACACATACTGCTATTTTTTCTTATTGAATGACATACAGGAAATTTTGGCATACTGCAGATTTTCCAAGTGTTTGCATACTACATTTTTGCAAAATCAGGAAGTACTGCCAGTGTTGTATGCTGTTTCAACAAGAATGAAAACAAAATCTGAAAAAGCTTCCAAAATTTACACCACAGCCATGAGACAAACTATATGGGTTTTCAAGTAATATGTGAGGAAAATGCACATAAGAGAAGTTTTTTCTTCTTAAATCTTCAAGCTGACAGCAGCCATACCTTAAGTCTTTGTTAGTTTTATATTTGGTGAGCACAGTTTCTCAGGGATGCCTGGAGGGAAGATATTTACATTCAGCCCAAACGCCTCTTAAAAGTAAAGGTCAGCAGAAACAAATTGATTGGTCAGAGCTGCTGTGACACCTCAGAAATGTTTTGAAACATTTGTTTATGCTTATTATGACATGATTTTCCTTAAATGTCAAACAAACAAAGTGATGTTTTTAACCAAAAGGTCAAATTACATCCTCATTGAGACATCATTATATCCTGGAAAAACACATTTTTTTTAACATTATTTAAAAACATATAACCTATACATTTTGAGGCTCGACAATATGAAGCATATACTGTATATATATCCAAGGTTTCTTCTACCCTGACGGATGGACCTCTTAAGTTTCTTGAAGACATTTGGCTCTTGTCCAAAATGGTTCTTCAGAAGATGACCAGGCCTAGAGTTGGAAAATAAAGCCCGTTTTGACTATTTGTATGCAAACGATCAAAGTGTCACGAGAGAGTCATCAGTTAGGGGCATGTTCCTGGTCTGAGAACGTGCTTCAAGACATGGTCCTTTCTTGAGTCTCATTGTTACAAGATGTAAAATGGTAATAGATAGGGGTGTGTACTATGTATGCAATGCATCAGTGATGATATGATACATCACGAATTGAAAAAATATTAAGAACCCACATTAATGTATGCATAGAAAAATACAGTTTTAATCTGTTTTATTTATCTAAATAATGGCCCCTGCAACATTCATTACCTTTACTGTGTCCCAGTAAAAAAATATCAGTTATAAGTGTAACAGAGAGGGAAAGAGTCAAATGGCTTAATGCCGGCTGCCAGAGGCTGCACTAAGATAAGAAAGGCCCAAATTTCCACAAATTATTGGATAGTAAAATATTGTGATATTGCACTATGAAATATCAATACACTATTGTGCCACAAAATATCACAATATATTGGTATATTGATATTTTCTTACACCCCTTGTGAATATATTGTTAAATTGAAACCAACAATATACCAATATTTTCTTCTGTGTAGAAAACATTCAGTTGTTCCATTGCCATTATTAATATAAATCAAACAATACTGATACCCGTTTGATACAATAGAAACAAACTAAAAGTCCTAAATACCAAATATTGACTAACTTTTACAACAATATCACTGTACTATACACTTGATTTTAATGTTTATCTGACGAGATACATGCTAGATCCAATCCTCAGTAAAAAAGATAACGCACAGTTAGAACCTTTAACAATTATATGCTTATTAACCACAGGAAAATCTAATTCAAATTGTTAGCCTGAATGTTTTATTATCATTTCATTCATTTTTCTTTTAGGAGCATTTTTGTTAGTAGAAAAAAAAAATCAAACCTTACTGATGCCTATTTAATACCACAGCGACAAAATCAGAAGTCATAAATACCAAGTACTGAGAGGATTATTTTCTCATTTACAAAGATGCCACACACTCCCACCAACAGGCTAAACTGCACAAATACTCTGAAAGGCATGTTTATCTGTATAGCACATTTCAACAACAAGGTAATTTAAACATCAGAGCACTAAACATCAGGGCACATTGCCAGAGAAAAAAACACATCACAATAAAACAGTTCTCACGATGGCTAAAACAATAGCTAAAATATTAAAGAAATACAGTTTATTGATTAAAAAAAAAATCGACACTCAAAATCCAGTCATTTCAAAAGTTACAGTGCTGTACAGTGTTGTGTTGTAATAAAAGTAATTAAGCACATTTTTCAATAAGAGTTAAACTATGATATTTGCAGTGTTGTCATTAAAATAATTATTAAACTCTGTAAGCTGGTTTTAGGGAAAGTGCTTTTACACAAGTTTCCTGTCATCCTCACGAGCTTTGATCGCCTTTCAAAAAGCTGCTAGGATATATGTTCTGTTAAGTCAGTGATCTCAATCTTTTGGTTCAAAAAATTACAATAGATTGTTAAATTTATGTACTTTCTGATACCAGCAATCAATTTAATTTATTTATTTTATTGATTATTCAAATGATATATGTTTTTTTAATCATTTTTAAAACACATGGATTCAAAAGTTTAGAATGTCTTGACAACCTCAATGAACACAAATGTTGTCAGTGTTTTAATACAATTTTGACAGTAGGTGTGTGAGTGCAATATCTGGTAATTAAAAACAACAAGTTGCCCCTTTAGGTGTCTAGAACTTCTATTTTTGTTCCAGTAGTACAACACAGGTACTGATGTGATATTATAGCAAGAATCAATCGAAGGTTAAAACTCAGATGTTCTGGCAGTCATTTTCCTCTATATACAGTCCATGTAATTAACATTTATCTAAAAACTATCAAAATATGATTTTGGTCCTTCCAGCCCTATGATGCCTGCTCATTATATTGACCTGAACTGGTGCACAGATGTATGAATTTACGTTCTTATTAGTCACCAAGATCCAAACATGTTTGAAATAAGGCATTTGTTTTAAAAACACACAATTCCTCGTTATTATTGGTCATTAAAGGGTTGTCATTAACACAACAAGTAAATGTCAGATCAGTCAGATCCATAATACATATTCAGAGACAATCTGCACTGTGTATTTGGTGTTAACAATTTGGTTTTATAATGACAATATTATGGTAATCATTTTATTGATTGATTAATTATTTTTTATACAAATTTTCCAAAACTGTAGATGAATCACACAACTATTTGGTGAGAAAAATGGATCTGGTTGGTTGTTTTGGTGTTTGCTCCATTTGATTCAGATCTGATATAAAGTAAAACCCAAACAGCATGTCTCCTGTAATGAGCTGAGGATGAAAAAGCTCACAGCTGTTGATTCATCACATCAGTCAGATCTGTGTTTAAAGCCATGATCTGATTTAAGCTGTTCATCAGAAAGGATGAAAAAAAGAGCTGAATTTCAAACATTTTTAACATTTTGACCTGATAAACTGATGAGCATTTCTGCAGTAGTAATAGTTCAGAATGAGGCAGGTGTTTGAGATCTTTCTTCTCCTCTCTTTTCTATTTTTATGACAGACTGCTCACTCTCTGAGAGGGGGTTACTTTCTCTCTGACAGAGCGCAAATAAACACAATCTGGCCGCAAGAAATGAGGCAGGCAGAGTTGAGTCGGTGGAAAATTGCTGTGATTGCTGCAGGCAGAGTAGATCATTTGAATATATTGAGGCAATTTATTAGATATTTAAACTGTGCAGTTGTTTAAAAATCCTCTGCAGAACTGAATCAATCATGAAAAAGAGGGGTTTTCTCTCCTCTCTTTCATGTCAGTGGATGCTCAGAGTTTGGGTCCAAGATCTCTGCATGTCATGTTTTCTGATTTTTCTGTCCAAACAATTAAAAATGTTTCCAAAAATAACTAAAGAGAGATAACAAGAAACACTCAAATCTGGCTTCTTCAGAACATTTTTAGAAGTTTGTATTTAACCCTATTTAAAGCCACTTTTCTGCAAATACTTATCAAAGACTTTTGGAGTCAGAGGAGTGCAAAAATAGCAATGACACTTTATCAGAGCAGGAATGTTTATTAGGAATAAACCAAGAAGTGTCACACACACACACGCACCCCATCTTGCACCGTTAACAAATCCCTTAAAAAGCCTGTGGATCTGCATCCAGATTCAGTTCACTACCAAAATCCTTTCAC
The DNA here is from genome assembly GCA_037902135.1 of Cetoscarus ocellatus. NCBI lineage: Eukaryota > Metazoa > Chordata > Actinopteri > Labriformes > Labridae > Cetoscarus > Cetoscarus ocellatus. The sequence goes on from JBAMNC010000612.1 coordinate 52,567, forward strand.
TTCTTCCTTGCGCAGTGACAAACCCTTTAAAAATCCCTGGATCCTTATTCAGAGTCGGATCACAGACAATCTAATGTCTTCTTCCTTGTGCCATGACAAATGTTCCCTGAAAATTTCATCCAAATCAGTCCATAACTTTTGAGTTATTCTTTTCACAACCTCAAAAACTAACAAACGCTGACAAAAACATAACCTTCTGGTGGAGGTAATAATTATGATCAAATAGGTAAAAAGGACATGTTTAGGATAAGCAACTCTGTGAAGAACCCCACTAATATCCCTACACATACCCGACAAGTTACATAATCTATCATAATCTTGCCCTCATTTTGCTAACAGAAAGAAAGTTTCCACTCCATTTCTGACATGTTTTGGCAATACTGTGTTCTTTGAAGTTGCTTATGTTTTTATTTTACACCGTGACAGGAGCGCCCGCCTACTACAGTATCTGATTGTCCCATAATGAATGTGACTGACGGAATGATCGTCCAATCATCTGCTGAATTTGCATTTGAGAGGGTCTGCCCATTCCCAAACACTTCCTATGGGCTGTTGCCCAGATGGATGAGAAAAAATATATCAAAAGAAAGGTCCATGTAGTGGGTCAGGTTATTGAGCCCCCCCCCACACACACACACACACTTCATGGCAGTAAAAATTACTTAATCTTACCAACCAACCACATAACCACAAGAGCCCAAACAGCATAATCACCTTCAGCAGTTCCAGGCACGAACATGCAAGCGCCAAAGTGACGTGCTGATACTACCTTCCTTAACTTTTACTACCTAATGGTTCAGCCAGTATATTAACTTTGATAAAGGAAATTATTGAACTACAAAATCAAATAAATATAGTTCTTTTAATCGTTTTAAATTACAGATACTTTATAATTCACATTTGTTTTGTGTTGTTTTTATTCACACACATACTAATCAATAACTTAGATAGTGTCTCTGTTTTCAAATATTAACTGAAGCAGATGTTGGCATGTTTTTAGTTCTCTTTAAATGTCAGATTTTTATTTTTACATTTTTTTGCACTCTCTAGACTCCGCACATTATTTCATTGAAGAATAACAGATTATTGAAACTATTTGTGTGTTTCTTGTTTTCCATTAATCGTGTTTGAATAGTGTAGTGAGTGAAAAGTTAAATGTTGATGGATTCATTGATTTGTGTGCCTCCTGTAAAAAGGTTCCTAATGAAGGCGTGGAAGCAGTGATCCAGAAGTCGTCAAGGTCGTCGGGTCATCAGAGTGGCCGCCATAGATCAAGAGATAAGAGCAGAGACCGAGATCAGGACCGAGACCGGGACAAGGACTGGCCTCCTGAAAAACTCTCGGATTCACACTCTCCAGTAAGAAATCTTTTTTTTTTTTAAAGTGAGAGTAAAGAGAAAGCGGATTTAACTCATCAACATCAACAAAACAGCTCATCATCAGTGATTTTTGTGTTCAGCTTCCATAATGAACACAAATAAAGACCAAACACAAAGGATCAAATTTTACAATTCTAATACAAATACAATCATTTACGTTATGTGTGTTATACATTTTGGGGTCGGGGGGGTGGAGTCTGTCTCAGCTGGCATAGGATGAGAGGTGAGGTACACTCTGATCGCAGGGCCACATAGGGAGACACACAACCATTCTCAAACGCACCCACACCTAAAGGGCTATTTACAGTCACCAATTAACCTGATGAGCATGTTTTTGGTCTGTGGGAGGAAGAATGTGCAAACTCCACGCAGAGAGGCCCTGACCGACACAGGGTCCAAACCAGCAACCTTCTGCTCTGCCACTGTGCCACACCTGTTACAATCACTTCCTCTTTTCCTACTCAAGTCTTTTCTTTCAGTTAACTATATATCATATATTTTCTCATAGTTGAGTACATTTTTGAGCTAAAGCCTTAAAGCGAAGAGAAGTCTTTCCAAACAGTAAATTTTGTCTTAAATTTCCTGCTGCTGGGCCGTCATTGGAGGATCAGCGCACAACTATTTGCAGGTTATGTCTTTCCTACTGCATGCGAACAGTATCAGTAATTGGTAGTTATCTACATGTGGAACAGTATCAGGTAAATGACAGAAATATAATTTGGTACACAAACAACCCAACTTTACATTGGTTATCTTATGAATCTCAGCTGTTATCTCCCACTGATTTGGTTGTATTTTTGGACATGCCCCAAAAATATGAAAATGATAGGCAAGAGAGGCTCCACATTGTCTCCAACGAAAGCCCCTGGGCTTTAGGAGTGTCAGTGGTACAGTCTTGATATTGCACTCTTATGGCTATAGGTAGGTTGCAGGTTCGAGCCCAGCTCCAACTGTTGCATGGGGATGTGTGTCTTTGGGCAAGACACTCAACCCTAAGTTGCTCCCACTGCTGTGTCAGTGAATGGGTATGAAAGGGCATTGATGGATGGACTACATACATCCATACTCCAACCATCAGTGAGGGATGTGACTTGCAGTGTGAAGCTGCCGTGAGTCGTCCATTTAGTGCCCGTCTATCATTTTGTGATGCCCTCAGACTCGAGGTGATAAAAAAATTGCACAAGGTTCTTCTCTCTCAGGGACTTGGAGTTTACAGCGGTTGTCTCAGTCTTACACATCTCTCTCCAGTCCTCCTCTGTAACTCATTTGCCAGATCCTTCCCCCCATTTTTGTTAAATATAATTTTATAGACTTGGTTGTTTGTCTGTCTGTCTGTCTGTGAGCCAGATTACTCAAAGAGTTCACAGCAGATTTGGATAAAATTTTCAGAAAATGTTGGTCATGGCACAAGGGACAAGTGATTCGATTTTCTGTTGGTGATCTTTGCACTCTCTGAGAACTTCTAGTTTGTGCAATACACTTCATTGTGAGAGTTTTCATGATGTTAATCTCACATATTGTCAGTGAGGTTTTTGCAATTTTTGACATTCGAATCATTTTGCTCTCATGTATTCAAAAATGACACAATATCCATTTTTTGATGAGAACAGAAGATTAAAAGAAATCGCAAGCAATCACAAATCAAACTCTGAACAAAAAGTTGTTTTAAACAAAAGAAAATGTTTACTTTGAACTCTCCCAATATGGAGACCCAGGGACCTCTGTTTTTTCTTATATTGAAAGAGGTTCTGATATGTGCAATGATTTTATACAAGTCTGAAAAGCTGATATTGTGTCGAATGGTTGAATGATCTAAACATTATCATAGCCAATCTATTAAACTGGCTGCAGTTTGTGGTACTGGTTATTAAAAATAAAAAATCTTCGAGTGAGTGCCTTGGATTCTGTTTTATGGTATTTATTTATTCAAACAGTTTAAAGTTACGGGGACAGTGCACATTACTGTAAAGTGCCAGTTTAGCCATCGTGGCTAATGTCTAAGTGTAGTCCCTGTGCAGGTGAGTGACAAAACAACAGACACACAAATACATGACAACAGATCAACAGTGGACGCCTTAGATGTAACACTTACTGAAACAGATATCAAAAGCAGACAATCATTTAATATCGTGGCTTTGTTATTACAACTCTCAACTGTCATTATAATGTTATCTTGTGTCCGTCCTCTCCCAGAGTCAGCCGCTGAAGTCTCTGCGCAAACTCCTGCACCTTTCCTCCTCGTCCTCCAATCAGACGGCTCCATCTGACATGCGTTATCAGCCTTTGCCAAACCCGGACAGCCGTGGTCACTCTGGGGTCAGCACGCCACAGCTGAAGAGCCGGCAGGCCGCCTACCCACTGCCCGGACAGCTGGAGTCCAACTGGCACTCCACGGCTCTGGGCCGCCCCGAGGGAAACCCCTACCCTGAACAAATGGCCATCAAGGGGGGGCAGAATGGGCACGGCTTCGGACGGCCCTCAAGGTCTAGAATGCCCAATCTGAATGACCTGAAGGAGACGGCTCTGTGATTTTTACTGCTCCACAGACCCCTTCTTTTATCCCTCCGTTGCTTCTCCTCGTGTAACAGTATGCCCTCTAAACACACACACATTTACACACATGCACATTTACACACACACACACACACCAACACACACACACACACACACCAACCCTCAGTTAACTCTGCTTGCAAACAGGCCAAAAGCCTCTTAATGTCTTAATTTTTTTTAAAGCTTCCATGTTTGATAGACTTTATATTAATACTTCTGTATCTCTGAGTATAATTTGTATCATAAAGTAAATATATTGAAAATTTAATATATAAATATATATATATAAATATATGGATAGATAAAGTGTAGATTTTAAGTGTAAGTATTTTTGTTTCTATTCAATATAGAGATCTAGTACATTTTACTGCGTAGTATTTCCTCAAGACTATCTAAGGCATTATAAATAAACTTTGATCAGTTGTTACAATAGCAGTCGGTAACGTCAGTAACTTAACATTTTAGTGTTCATCTCACGCGGGACTCAAACTCCTCATGTTAACTCCATCAGACGCTCAAATGTGCAAAAATAAGACAATGCAGTTTTTGCTCTTGAGGTTAAGTGGTGAAGTTTTTCCTGAGTTGGCACTGACAATCTTTAAAGCTTAAATATATTTGTTCCTCTAAGAGTATTTTGTCTTTTTGTAATGCAGCCATTTTAGACTCTAAGGTGCCATAAACTGAGAAAAATCCTAACCTACATCGCCCCCTGTAGGCAAAAATAAAGCACTGCATTTACTGACTGGGCTCACCATGCACTTACCTACATTTAGGCACTGAATTTTCATGAACAATATGCGAAAATAATATGTATCACAAATGTAATGCAATTAAAGCTGTAACTAAGACTCAGTCATTTCAAAAGAACAAACATGATAATATATTCCTCCTCATTCAAGCAAATACAAATATCTGTATGCTAGAAATATAATCTACTGAAATCTTTATATCTATGAAAGTATTATGAAGCACCTTTTAAGGATTAACAACACCGTATGAACTTGAAGAAACAATTAATGGTAAAAGACATCCATATTTTAACATTTATCACTTCATGGAAGTCATTCTGTTTGTTCTCATTTCTTATTTAAAGGTTCCACTGAAGCAACTCCCTTCTGGTTCTTACAGTTTAATCAGTTAAACGAATGTACAAATACACCCACATTATTTTATTTATCTGACTGCTGTCAAAATGTGACTTGTATACCATGTTGTTTTTTACTTTTTGTTGTTATGAAGTAATTTTTACAGCAGCTAGAGGAACACAAAAGCCATTCTGGGTGTTAAAGTGCAGCGATTCCCAACAGCACGACAGACCTGTTGCTTTATCTGTAATTATGATGTGCCAAATGTACATGTTTTAGTCTATATTGCAAAGGAGATTATTTCACTCTATGAAAGTATTATTCGTGTTGTAGGGTTGATTAATGCCTCATTTAGGTTTAAAAAGCCCTTATTAGATAAAATATTTGTGTTTCAACTATATGTTTCAATTCAAGCTAGTTTTTTATATTGATTAACAATTTAATAACACGCATTAAATTAATTCTATTTTAATCATGATTATATACCCTTTAGCGCTGTGGTTTGCAAATACTGTGGCGGGGCACGCTGGTGTGGCATGCTACAGCTCAACAACAACCAAGGAAAACGATTTCTATTTGATGTATCAATACTTAAGTTCATTCATTCCCTCAGGGCCTGGGCAATAAATCAGTTATATTGATTTTTTTTTTAATCCATCTGTAATCCACTCTGGTAATTGAGAATATGTGTTCTCAAGCTAAAAGATAAACATCCTGATAACTACAGAACAAGTTTACAGCTTACATTTTAGCTGAAAGAAAAGTTTTGTTTTCATTAAGATAAAGAATTAATCTACTGAGTCTTTTTTAAAACAAAAAAAAGAAACTTAATTAAAAATCTGACCTGTTTTTGTAGGCCATACTGCCAAACTCCTACTTTCTTTTTAAAACTGCAGATTCACCATCTTCTGCAGAATTAGAAGCTGAAGGGAATTACTATTATAAAGTATCTCTGTCAGCTATGAGCTTACCTAGATTTTTAAAATCTTGACCTGTAAAGTTTATATGTGTGTTGCTAAAGGATATAATTGAACAAAGTTTTGATGTAAAGCTTAAATGATTTTGTCAATAAATTTTCCTTGGGTTACATGGATTAAAGCAAAGGAAGGAAACAAAAACAGACTGATACGATATTGTCACACATATTCAAATGTCTGTTGTGCATTGATATAAATACCACATGCCCTGAGATTTTGACTGGATTTAAGATGAAATAAGGTTTAACTTCTACTGCTTCAAGGTAAGATTTCATCCATTTGTCTTAAATCACTTATTTTTTCAACATTAGTGTCACATTGTTTTGCTAGTTAGCTTGGTGTTTGCTCTAGCCAACCATTTCATCCCTTCTCCTTTACTTAACACTGGGGATTTTACCCTCTGATCTGTGGCTTTACTGAAATTTTTCAACTTTTATATCCAAGACATCCAGGAAAATTAAATGATCTAATACTGTTTTTTTAACCATTTGTCCATTGATGCTAACGTGACACACCAGAAGGGTTCAATATATTTCAGAAGTCCATCTGGGAAAGAGCCAAGATAAAGTGTTTGGGGAGAGCATAACCTTTCAGTAGCATATCTGGCAGGTGATTGGATGATCATTCTGTCAGTCACATTCATTATGGGCCAAAACGTAGTAGGCTGGTGCAGTGAAACAAAACTTAAACCACTTCGTAAAGCAAACTCTCACCAAAACAGGTCAGAAGTGGAGCTAAAATATCATTCCTATTGAGAAGTGCTTTTGCTGTGGATGTTTATTTTTCATTTTATAAAGAAATAAGGTCCAGATCTGATAAAATAGCATCTATGCTAAACTCTGCATGTGCAGTCTTCTTGCTGTTGTCTTGCTCGCAGTACCCATCTCTTCCTGCTCTTAAGAGCTGTGATTGGACTGTCCCAGTTTTGGCCGCCAACAGTTTGTGGTCTGGCATGATGGATCTGCCTGGATACAGTTAATCAGGCTGATCCATCTGCACTGCAAGGTTACATTGATGCTGTCAACCATCGTGCCCATGGTAAATTTTTGACCATTTGACCCACAAAAAACATCCATTTAAAAAAAACTATTTACCTTCACATCCGAAAATACTTTATTTAAATTATTTTATTTTTTAAAATGAAATAAATTAAACGTTTGCTAATTAGCTTTGCCATGGTTTGGTTTCGTTCAAGTTTTTTGAGTTCTTCCAGCAAATTCAGCTTTCAATCCAAAAGTCTTGATTAAGCTAAAGATAGATTTTAAGCATTCTGTTGATCTTTTTCTTAAAGTCTACTTTTTAATGTTTTTTATTATTTTTAGTTTTTTTAATTACTTTATGCGTGTTTGTTGTTTTATCAATTGCTTCAACTATTTAAACTAAACCCCATTATTATAAACAATTTTGACAACTCTTTGTACATATTAAGCAAACTATAGTCTTAAATCTTTTACTTTTTCCATGTTTTAAAAAAACACTTTTTACTTTTTTGAACATTTGCTCTCTTTCCTTGTATTCTCAAACATAAATCCTTTTCAGATGATCACTTATTTAGCTATGGGTTGAATGATTATATTAAAAAATATTTTATAATTCTGGTTGGTTGAGAAGTTCAGTCCATTAGTTCCTCTGCAGAAGCAGAATTTTCCCCTGGCCTTAACAGAGTAAAGAGGTATACAGTATGATATAATATCTGCATTGTTGGGAATCACTACACTTGTGTATTATAACTGAAGACACTGAACCACCAGGGACTATTTCTCTGAGAAACCTGAATATTGAACCGCAGTGGGGGATGAAGTTTTGTGCTGTGATATTGTTTTCTGTTTGGATTAAAAAGTGCCATGAAAGCAGCTTAGAGGAAATAAATCCTGAGCTTTTTTATTTGCACTTTGAAGAGATGGTGTGGCTCAGCAATATTTCTCTGACTCTGTAAATTCTTCCCCACATCATCCTCATCATGTTTACGGTGTGTGTGCGAGGACTGAAACAAACGCGCACACTCCGAGCTCTTTGTTAAAGTATCGTATTGTGTTTTTGTGCATCTGTAAGGACTGTGCACACTCTGTACCCAACACAATACGTTTCTCTCTTTGGGTTTTTTTGTTCTGCTGAAGGAGCACCGTGTATTATATTAATACTGATGTGTGACTACTTGTTTGGTAATATTTATAACAGAAGATGTTTATCAACTGTTTAAATGAAATCAAGTATTAAGTTTGTGCTTTTATTACACAAATTAGTAGCATAGTCAGTGTTTATCTGCTTTTTTTCCAACAAAGCATTTACATGAGGACATAAACACACAAACGAATGCTTAACAATTTTAGAAATATTCATGTTTACAGATGTAACAGTAAATCTCAAATAAAACAACATTGATTTGACTCTTGTAAGCTGTAGAATCTTTTATTATTGTTTGCTTTGGTGCACAGACCTGAGTATTAAAACAGGTAAAAACATCTTCATTCACTCTGCATTTAAATATTGAGATCCCACGTATGCAGTCTGTTGATTATTGCTTTTATAAGTAACAGTCATGTTTAAAGGAGAGTGATGGTTCATTACAAAGTGTCATTGATCTTCCTTTTTAAATTGCAGGCTGGCAGCAGAAAGTCGATTTTAAGGAGGAGTCAGGGTGTTTTTTTCTTCACATGCACCTTTTCATGCACATCAGCAGCTCCATCCTCACAGCGATGCGGGTGTGCCAGCCCAGTGGCAGCAGGCGGATGTATCGAGCCATGATCGGTGGACGAAGGATGTTCTGGACCGTAGAGGAGCGGTCTGAGTTCCCGTAAAAGACCTGAAGGACAAAAATTGAGTGAACAATTGAAAGAAACAACAAAAACTGTTTTTAATTTTTTAAGTTTTACTTTTACATTAAAATACAAGTTTTTAAAATATTTTGTCAAACATATTCCACAATATGTGACAATATGGACCCCCTGACAGTGAGGATAAAATGACTGTAGCTCTCCTAATTATTAAAGTTCCACTGTTTATGAATATTTCCAAAAAGTACAACATCATTGCCACCTAAGTTCTCTTTTAAATATCCCAAATTAATTTCTTAAGTCGAAAAATTTGCTTTTGGCGGCTACAGAGAACCTTTGGTGATGATTGGTGCTTAAAACTTTTAGAGTACAGCTTCATCGTTAATGTCATCTTTCAACAGCTTTACTAATATTTTTTAACATGGTATTACGAGTCTGACATAATCATACAAAATATGTCAGCTTGGGTTCTGGGAGTTGTATCTCTCTTGACCAAGTTTTTATTTATTTTGACAGTCTTTACCGGGCTGCATCATCCAACAAAATAACTTTGGGATAATACATTAATCCATTTGATTGTCATAAAAAAAAAAAGAAAAAAAAACACAATGCAAAGAAATTAAAGAAGATGAGGATGACAAACCCTGAGTTTTCAAACATTTACAGTAAGTCTTGAAAAACAAAGAAAAGAAGAAAGCATGTAAGCAGCTCAAATTAACTAACTAAATAAATAATAATAATAAAAATAAAAAATACAAGGAGAAACTCTAATGATGGCAATAAAAGGATTAAACATTTAAGTAACACAGTGTAGTGGTAATAACCCAAACCCTTACAGGATCACAGTTAAGATCTGACAGTATGAAGGGCCTGTGTTCAATTTTCCAAAATAATCATCCCTGCCCGATTCATTCGAGCACGGAGAGCTCCAAAACCAGAATTTCAGTCCACAAGCTGATCCAGTGGTTTATATAGAGAGTATGAGGGGGTTTCCATCTTACTGACAGCATATTTTTGGCAGCAATACATGCTGAAAGCCACAACAGTCTTTGAGTCTTATTAAGGTTCTGCCCAGAGTCATCATTCAAAAGCATAATTTCTGGAGAACAGATAATTGGCACATTAAGTTTCTCAGTCAAGACTTCAGTAATTTGCATCCAGAACCTCTGAACAGGTGGACACTCCAACATAATATGTAGAAATGTCACTAACTGATTTGATTCACATAAGAAGCAATGAGGTGAGCTGTCAATACGCATTCTGAAACGCAGTACAGGTGTCAAATAAGTCTGATACAGGTGGTATCAGGTATCAGACTTATTTGGGAGTTGTATCTTTAACACTATTTTTTGTCCCTAATTAGTGCCATGCACCAAACTTGAAAAACTACATGATGAAATCATATGATTACAGTTATACCATTATTTCTTTTATTAAAAATACTGCATTATTCTGCTACGTTGAAACTTGAAATATGACACCTGTAACAAAAAAAGAAAATGCAGGTCAAAAAGAGCTCAATTTTTAAAGTATTATAGCCAAATGCACACTGGCATAAAAACAGTTGATATTACCAAAAGATGTTCCCTTTCTTGAGTATGATGGGATTGTTTATTGCTGTATTCACTTCATTAAGTTGCAGAGTCAAATACACTTTGTGAGATGTGAAATCAAGGACAAAACAGCACAGGGAGGAAATGAGAAACAAAACTCTGTTCCAGGGTGCAGTGCAAATGAGCTTAAGCCTTGATGTTCATTGTTTCATTTGGAGTTACAGAAAATAAACTCGTCTCTAAAGGCTGAATTAAAACTTTAAACTGAATAAGCAGAAAGTAAAACATCAGTAAGATTTCTGTTTTAACATGTATGGTCTGTTTAAGTGCAGGTCAGTATAGTAATGAACAAATGTAAATAAAAACATTAAGTGAAATGTAATTAAAGCTGCTGTTTAGACTCTTGTGTCCTCACCCTGTTGTTTCCCGTCTGGTCTTTGTAATAGATCCAGTTGAGCGTCTCCACTGAGCGATACTGAACGCTGTATTTAGTGATCCACTCGTCAGCATCACAGCGGCCCTGAGTCAGGATCCCTGACACCACGCTCACCTCCATCAGGTCGATCTGGATCCACTGGTACAGATCGTTAAACTTGGACAGCCATGCACACCTGACGGTGAAAATCATCAGTGGTTTACTTTAATGACAGCGACAATGATTTTAGAGCACAGATGTACCACAGATAGATTCAGAGGTCACTTATTTATTCTGCAAAATTAAAGTCTCCTCTCTGCAATGTAACTTAATGAGGCCTTTATTTAATGCTTATTGAGGACCAACTATCCTTACTGAGGTATTAAAGGGATAGTTCAGGTTTTTTGAAGTGTGAGCCTGAACGTGTGTCCCAGCTCAGTTCTCTCTATGTTCAAAAAATCTTGGGACACTCATGCTATACGTTTCTGTACATGGTGCCAAACGTTTCGTGTAATGAAAACAATTGTTGGAGAAAACAAGCCACAGAAACAGTGTGGGGTCATCACACACTACAAACAGTTTGTTGACATCAGCTTAATTTTCCACCACACCACCGCTTTGACTATTTTGAGACACGGCACAACCTTCATGTCCTTCCACCGGGAGTGCCAACTAGTTTGCTTTACAAGAGGGAACAACTGCTACCAGATGGGATAGATTCATGATTTTTGCAGCTAATATGAGTGCTGTTTACTTTGGATACTTTGGAATACTTATATGAAGACAACCTCACATTGTTTTTATGCAGACTGTTCCAGGTAGTATGTCACATGACCAATCCTCTTTTGGGGAGATCGGTCTGTTTCCCGGTGTTGTCTTTGCTTTGGTCCTTAAATGCTGAGTCAGATTTTCCAGAGAAAATCTCTTCTAATATTCCAAGTAATTTGCTGCAGTAGGGGGGGTCACTTTTCAATCAGTTCCTGGTCAGTATCAATGTTTAAAACAGATAGATGTCCCTCTTTGAATAATGTCATTGGGAATCAATCCTAGGAACAAAATCTTAGGGTTTTTGGGAATCTTGTAACCAAAAATCTTGTCAAGAGTCTGAACAACTTTGTCTCAAAATGGTTCGAGTTTTGTGCAAAGCCAGAAAATGTGTGAGTGATTAGCATTCAGTGTCCCACACTGTCTCCAACAGAACTGTTTTGAATTTAGTAGTTTGTTTTTAATATGCAGTGTGACAAAAAAGCGCATCAGATTTTTCCACCCAAATTCTCTCCACCTTCTGGAGCTACTAGATGTGTGTTATGTTTTACACAGAATACCAATCACTCTTTGACATATTTATATCGAGTTCTAGTCCTCACTTAGCTTATACATACAATGAATTACAGGGCCCAGATTTTTACGTGAGTGGGCCTAAGGCTACTAGAGCCTTGCGGTGTTGAATGTCTATGTCAAAGTGATATGACTTCAGCACACAACATCGGACAAGCTTTTGTCTGGTTGGCAGGGTGCAGTGTTAAAGCAAACCAAAGCAAAGGAAATATGAGACAACGCTGCAGCTTTACCCCCAAAATGTAATGTGGTCCACTGAACTCTGTATATGATAGTGACCTAATTCTTCAAAGACTCAAAAAGAAAATACAGTCTGAGTTGAAAGAAACAGTAAAATTTATCCACAAATGAGAAGAAGTGTCCTTGCAACACCACAAAAAAATTGCAGCTTGTTGTAACACCAAACTTCAGATTTGCTTGAGCATAAGAGCCACCTTTCATCAGACAAATAATAATAAATCATACTGTTGCCACAAGAGATGGACTCTCAGATTTTAGTTGGCTCCTGGATGTACCTGCCACTTTAGGTCTCTTCCACATCTTGCTGTTTGAGTTATTTTGCAGAGAAAGATGAGAGGGACAAAAACAGTAAACCCCAGATGTAAGACGTACCCAAAGCCCTGGTTGTTGAGTCGAGCCTTGTTGGGGGTCCAGGAAGAGTACCAGCCAGTGTGCTGTTCCTGATTGGAGCAGGTGATCTGGTCTGATGTCACGGATCCAGATTCAAAACCAAGAGCTCTGTGGTATGGGCACTCTGTGGAGGGAAGAATTTTACTTTACTGTGGCACTAAAACTGCTTTTGGAAATTTTACTTCTTTTACAAAACTCTGACGTGGCAACAAAAACAATGGTCCATTCTCATGAAGTAAAACATGACCATTAACATCAACACCAAGTTTAAAACAAAGTGAAAGACCATGTTAGTTAGCTTATAGAAAGCACAAAATGGCAGTTAGCTTATAAACCACTGATATTGACATGATTAATGGATAAGGAAAGGCTCTCCTATTCTTCAGTTCTTTGATTTTAGCCTTACCTTAAAACAAGAATAACATTTTTGACAATGATGCCTTCATTGAATTTAACGAGATGTAATATATACTGTACAGTGAATATGATGTTCAAGTTTATCCTGTTTGTTTCATGATGGAAACAACTTTGTGTAAATTCATTTATGACCTGTTTTTCCTCAAAAAAATGCAGGTACTGCAGCATGTAACATTCAGAAGATATCACATATTTCCCCTAAGTTCTCTCAGTGGTTGTCCTCACAGTAAGGTCTGACATTCTGAAATCCCCCGTTACACAGCAGAAGTGGATGAACATCTGATGTACCGTTCTTTTCTCAGTATCACGCTGTTAAAAGAAGGCCATGGCTCTATTCTGGGCTCCCTAATCTGCTCATCACATTCCTGCTCAGGTAATAAGATTATCACACAGCATTTGGCTTTACATTCAGCTCTCTTTCTCAAGAATCATCCTATAAATCAGCAACATTTAACTCAATAGCAGGAGAAAAGTGAGATGATGAAGAAAGCTGAAAGTTATTGTGCAGGTCGGCAGAGGTGAGGCTGATGAGGTGGTACCATGAGGTGAGTGATCCATCAAACCAGCTGGAGCTCTCTTATAGTAGAGACCATAATTCATCCTAATGTACCACATTTCCTTTCTCTTGCCTTTCACTTCTCTATTTATTCTGTAAATTACTTTTTCTGCAGGAAGAGCCCATATTCTGCTTTTTGGAGTTTCATTTGCTCTTTAGTGTGTTTAACATCTCTCCTCCGTAATAGAGCACTTCTATGAACAAGGCAAACATCGTTGATCTTTGAGGTCTGAGGAGCAGCTTCTCCTTGTCATCCATAAGGGAAGGCTAAAAACTCAAGATGACAGGCCTTTTTCTGTGGTGGGCCTTAAGTTATGGAAATAGCTACTTCCTAAAATCAGAATGTCTTAAATCTCTTAAGACTTATTTTCACTCGTTGACTTTTAATTCAGCATGAAAGTTGTGTTGTCTCTGTTTTACATGTCTTTTACTCTCTCAATTTGGCTTTAATTTGAACAAATTGTCATGTGTTTTATATGCTTTCATGATTCTAATGTACTTTGATTATTGTTTCACATTTACATAATCCACATTTTATTTAATGAGGATGAGAGCCACTGACCCACCAGTGTGTCCTACAATTGTTTTGTCAGCAGTTTAACCCTTTAAAGCCTGGAAATAAAAATTATAGCCCGAAAATTCAAAATTTCCCTAAAATTTAACATATTTTTCATATCTCATTTGATACATTAGGTGTTTTCGGTAACTGATAATCCACTTGAGGACATTTTTATTATTTATCTGATTGTATTCAGATGTTTTTTTTAGTAATATGTTGATTATATTGATTAGATAGACGTCTCATAAAAGCATGTATCAAATATGACACAACAGGCTTTAAGGGATTAAGCCTGTTGGTTCAGGGGCAGCAGGTCAGGGAGGAATAGAGTGGTTCAGTAATGAGTCCAAAAATGCAGAAGTGAGCTAGAATTTAGCACTTCCTGGTTTTCCAGCCCAAAACTTTACAGGATTTAGAATAATGGTTTCAGATAAATTCCCAAGGAAAGGTGCTTGGTGAACACACACACATGAGATTTTAATGTTTGATGGGAGAGAATAAAATGCATCTAATGTTGCCTGCTTTTCAATCTTGAACTGTTATTGTGTGTTTTAAGTTGCTACAGTTGCTAACTAACGCCAACAAGAATGACAAAAACATCCAGGGACCCAAAGGTAAGCATTTCTGATTGTTTTCCCATAATCAATCATTCATACACTATTGCCAAGTCACTCAATCATGAGGAAACTCTCAAACAAAGGTCACAGCAATACAATAAACATTGGAGTTGCTGTAGTTGCTTCTAAGTCGAACTGCCATGTTTTGGCTTCATAGTAGTTTAATTTTTTTATTTTTTAAGCTTTTTACTCTAGACAATTATGTTTTTTCTTTAAAAATGTGAAAAGTAGGTTTATTTGTTTCGATTATCACAAAATGAAGTACATGTAAGTTTCATAATTTTTGTTTGCCACAGAGTTTATTCTCAGCAACGATCCAAACACAGTAAAAAATCCCACAGGCTTTTGATAGACTTGCAGTCAAGAAAACTAGCAAGATGCTAACTTCCAAGTTGGCCCACTAAAAAGGTCATCCCTGCACGTCTCTATAGTGGTAGTAGAGTGAATGCAGAGCTTTTGATACCATGACACAGAGATGCACCAAACCAACAAATAACCACAGAGTTGACCTGTCAGCCAATCATAGCAGACTGAGCCCGTGTGGGGGAAGTGGGCCTTGAAAGGGCAGGAGCTCTAGGGAAAAGGAAAATAGATAATGCATGGATGTGCATACTGTATAAATTATTCTACTTTTGTATGAAGTCATATAAATTTATCATTCATACACTGATAATGATGCATCACTTAGTGTCAGGTATGAGGCTGATCAGAGTAACTTTGGTTAATAAGAGGGACACATTTTACAAGCCAGACTCCAGTGTGACTTGATCACCGTCCTCAACAATCCATATCCCTGACCTGACCTGCACCAGAGCATGTGTTTAAGATTAGTAATCAACCAGATTGAAACTCCGCCCACTGACCAATCAGACCTCTGATCACACAGCTCTGTGAGCTGATTGTTGGAGGGGAGGAGGAAGAAAGAGAGACAGTTTACTTTAGTCCTTGAAAAAAGGGTTGTTAGAAAATATTAACACACCAGAATATCCCAGTATATTGCGGTTTTAGGCTGTATTGATATTTAAAGTTCAGTATTGATATTCAGGAGGTAATGATTTATAGAAATGAGGGACAATTGTTTTGTATTGTAGCCTGTCCTTCAGCTGATAGCAGCAGACATTCAGTCATTTGATTGTTCGTCTCTGTCACATTTATTTGTATTATTTCTGTCAATTTGACATACCATGCTTTATTAAAACAGCACTGGTTAGAATCTATGTTGTTTTGTGCACAATTTTTTCAAAAAGACTCTTCAGTTAAAAAACAGACATATCGCCCTGTATGAAACATTACTTTATATTGTCATGATATGCATTGTATCACCTGATTCTTAAAAAGTACACCCCTGCTTGTTCTTTTTATTTTGAAGTAAACTGGACTGTTTTAAGCACACTCCTGCAATCACATTTGTGTATCTTTATCTTCTAATCGAAAACCAATTACAGTTGAAAATCATTAAATACTCCCTCAAGGAATTGATATCATTAGTGTTTTTACTTACCAACTCCCTTATCGATTCCTTCAACTTTCTTCAGCAGGATTTACACATCAAGGATGTCAGGATCTTATCACAGGCAGCCAGCACAATTGATAACAAAGAAGTCAAAAACTGTGGCAGACAGGGGGCAGAAGTGGTCCTAATTGTGTTAATTTTTTAACAAAATGACGCTGTTAAAAGTGGAAACACCAACAACATGAGGAAGAATTTATCGATGCAGCATAAAGCTGAATATCAGAAGTGCCATGTGTTTGACACTATTGCCACTGAAAACCTGTGCAGGCCACCTTCTTTCCACACAGAAAATCCACAGGAATCAATTAAGGAATCCTTAAAAAACTGGATCCATAAGCAGTTAAGCAGTTAATTTTAAGACTACTTTCCACTTCTTTTCATTCCAAAGGATGGTTTGAACAATATTCAGTCGATAGACATGATTCAATGTGTTGTTCCCAAGATCCGAACTGAGCTGAGAAAGAAAGCTCTTAGGTTTTCTGCTCCTTTAGCTGAGGACAATCTCAAACTAATTTTAAAATGACAAAGTTAATTTTCCCACAATGTCTTTAAAGCCCAGACTTTTAGAATACAACTATTTTGATTCGTGATCTATTGTTTATCTCATTATGTGTTCTGTATAAGTTTGTTTGTGTTACTATATTCCTGATGTCACTCTTGGTCAGGTCTCCCTTGAAAGAGAGATCTCAATGGCACTAATCTTGCTTAATAAAGGATACATAAATGGATATTTCATACAAAATCAAGCACACTTCAACCACAGTGAGAGCATCACATTTACTTTTTAGCCTTCCTGTACGGCTCCACATGATGTATCATCAAAGCCACATCAAATATTCAGTCTTAAACTGTCAGACATGAGGCATTTGATTTGATTATTATTTGTCTTAGTAATCTGTTATTAAAAAGAGAGTCTTTGTGCACTTAAAGAGGTCATATGATGCTTTTTTGTTTTATGCTCATTAGCTTGTTTAGCATATATCCTTTGTATCTGAAAACTAGATGTTTTTGAACATCAATGATTGTGAACATACCCTAGCGATCATCAAAAATAAATATATGAAACTGATTTAAAGCTCCCATGTCCCAGTGACTTTTTACATTTGACTGCGTCTATTAACATTTGATTTAAGTTGAATACTAAAATGAAAGGTTTTGTCTCTGTAAAGGACCAACTGCTGCTGTTTTTCTCTCCTCTTTGGAAACACTTGAACCTGAGGGGGTGGGGAGGCAATGAAAGCTAACTCTGTGTTGATTGGCTGCCCAAACAGTATCTGATAGGGAGGGGAGGAGGGGTTACAGGCCTCACTGTGGGACTTTCAAATCACTAATAGCATCCGATGTGACCAGCAGAAAACGCACATACAGGTGGAGGCTGTATAGCTTTTACAAAACAAGGGAAGTAAAAAACAGAGTTTTTCACTAGTTATTTTCTTAAAGAAGTGTAAAGCATTGCTCTGTGAACTGAGAGTTTAGTAAAAGTTGTCATGCTCTTCTGCTCCCAAGGCCCTTCTAACAACATAAAAGGAAAGAAACTGAATTTTGCGAAACATGAGTCCTTCAAATATGGCCTCTTTAAGATGTTATAATATTCACAGTTCCTTCTGGTTTTGTCACTGCAGCTTTATTGATTTTATCAAGCAAATGTGTTTTACTTTATCTTATTTTTCTGATACAATTCTCAGATCACTGTAAAATATGATGATTTCCAACAACAGCCTTTGCTAGTCAGACGGAGGTCACATGGTTAAAGATCTGACCTGTATCTGATTTGAGTTTTACAAGACATTTACCCAAATCCGATTTGAAAAGGTCCAACTACACCTGACACACTTTTCACACTGGCTTGAAAATAAAATGAGTTGCGGGCCGTTTTGACCAGTAGTGTGGATCAGCCACAGAATAAGTCTAAAAGCTTTTTATTTTTATGTTGAAGACTAAAGCTATGGGGACTGTTTGAGTGGGAATGGAGCAGAATTCATGTTACAAGTTCATTTTGGAAGCACTTCCATTTCTGACTGAAAAGTTACAGAGAGAGGTGAAAATGACTAACGACTGATGAGAGGAAACATGAAGTTTGGTCAATAATACCGAAAAAACTGGGATTATCAAGCTCCATCTGTCATTAAGACAGCAGTATATTCAGATTTTTTCTCCCTCCACCAGAAATGATTGGCATACACCGCAGAAGTATTTGCAGGACAAAACATGAAGTCATTCAATCAACATAGAAACTAATTCAGTTCACCAGCTCAAACTTTGCATCTCTTGCAGTTAAAACTGTTTTAAAAATGAAAAGAAAATACCATTTTTAAAAAAATTATTATTTTTGTACAGTGAACATGGGCATTTAGCAGTTATGGGTTTATAAAAATAAGCTGTACAGAGAAATTAAATCCAAACATAGCCACCAAAGATCAAAACACTAACCATAAATATCAGCTATTGCCAACCATAAAGTTAGATAATGTACATTCTGTAAGTATCAACTATTTTTTTTATTAATTATAATTATTTTTGTTTGTTTGTTTATTTATCTTATCTCCCTTTTGTCTCATTCTTGTCCTCTGTTGTTTTTTTGTTTTTGTTTTTTTTAAATGCCTGTGGGTTAATATGAGACTGCAGGGATTTCCTCACCTGGAATGCAGTCCAGAATGAGCCCCTGAAGTTCTGGTGATGGTGACGTCTGCAGCACCGGTGGGACGCTCGTTTGTGAGTCTGGAGACTCACAGTCACATGTGCAGGCTTTCACGCTCCTCGTCCACGTCTCGATGACCTGCTGGTCCTCCTCCTGCAGCTGCTCCTCCTCTTGAACGTCCTCCCCCTCCTCCTGAAGGACATACGGGGAGGAGTTAATGCAGAGTTTTGCTCCTAGAGTGAGTTAGAATCAGAATTTCAACTGGTTTTAGACATCTTACCTCCTGAGAGTGAACACTTATCAGAGCTGTGCCAAATCAACAGATGCATTGAAGTGAGAGCAGGTGGTTAGATTGGAAGTGTAATCTTAAAGTAACATTTTCAGATAAAAAGGATGATGAATGCAATTAAATAATCAATAATGCAGGAAATCACAAAAACACACACAGATTGAAACATTTTCCCTACAGTACTCAAGCTGTATCATATCCTGATAATCATTGAGCTTATTCTCAAATTGCAAAATGGCCTTCCCCAAAAGCCAGGACTCAGAGGGAAAGTGACATTTTCAACCTACAAGCCTAAATGTAAACCTAAACTCTTAAATTATTCTCATATAACTCTAAAGAGCAAAAAAGTAACGTTACACTAATCTAACACATGAATACAATGACATGTAGAGAATTACAATGTCAGCTGAGTGAAGCATGTATTTTAATTGAGAGAGTTTCAGGGTTGTTGGAGGGAACTTATTTTAATAGCAGCTTTTGCTTTGAGCTCTTTTTAAAGACAGAGATTTGGACGTTTCTGTAACGCAGTACTGTCTTGATCTGTTATCATCAAATTCTCTGATTGTGCAATGCAATGAAACATGTTTATCTTTCTTTATGTTCACTTTTAGTGTGATAGTTTCGAGAATTATGTGCATGTCCAAAAACACCTTTATAAAAGTTCTGCAACAAACATCATGTGCATTGTAAGCTCTATTTTGTTTCCTTGTTCTTTGCCGCTCTAACGCTGTGGATTTTTCCTGAAAGTGGGATAATAACAAAACTATATTTTATCATATGTGTCAGTATCACAAAATTGTGAAAATAATATCCAATAACTTTACATTTTTGTGCCTGTGGCTAGTATACGTTTGAAAAGTATGCAAACTAAAGTATCTCTGCAAGGCAAGTTTTGATGACTTTTTATGCTAAAAGAAAAATATGTAATGCATTCTGCGGAGTTGCACCAACAAAAAAATACATAAATAATGTAAATTAATCGAGCATTAAGTCAAAAGAGCATAAAGTTATGCAAAGAATTACTTTTTGGACCAGCAACAGCTTACTTATAATTCAGAATGATCAGTTCCTTTTGCTTACATCAAAATGTAAAGCATTTATCTAAGACTTGCATTGACAGACATAACATGAATGAAGTAGAAACAAACAAATAATATATTTTTTGAGCATGTGTATATTTTGTTAGCTTTTGTCAAAAAAAAAAGTTTAGCTGTAATATGAAATTATTAGTTTCATTTTTTCTACAGACAGTTTTCTGCTTTTTTTTCTTGCTTTCTTTGCTATATTCATGCATTGAATAAAAAAGAAAATATAATGAAATATTTGCCAGCATTTTTGGCCACTATTATCCACTGTTTCTTTTTTATGCAAAATAGTAAACTTAAATTCACAAGCAGCAGACCTTGTGTGCTACTTAGAGTTACAGCATCAAAAAACATTACATAAATTTAAAAAATGTGTGAAACTGAAAGACATATTAATTACAGAGCATCACTGGAAATATAAAGCTTGTTCATAATTATCAGCAGCCTATTTAAAGTGCAAAATTCCAACTTTTCTGCAGCCAAAATTTTGCACTCTGCTTACAGAGATGCATTGACAGAGAGACCAAATAAACCATTCATTAAAATCAAATAAATCTAACTTTTAAGACGAAAAAGAGTAAATATCTTTTGCCATTTTCAGCAACTTCATAATGCAAAATGGAAAAGTCCATTAATCTACAGCTTGCTTCCTGCATGGAACTTAAAATACTGAATATAGCATGCAAGGCAGTGAAAAACTTGAGGTCAAAGTGCATTATCGAAGAATATCCTTCGTGCAGGTACATATGTGACTTACCCTGCGACAGGAGCAGAAGGAAGAGCACAGCAGCACATCGAGCAGTGACCTCCATCTTCTCTGCTGTGCTGGAATGTGATGTGTGTGTGATACCCAACGCTAACAGATAGGATTACTGTAATCCACAGGCCTGTGACTGCCTTATCTAATAATGCTCTATATTGGCCCTAAGTCAACTCCTCAAGGTGTGACTCCTGAACTTGACCTGCAAGAATATCACCAGATCAAAAACAAAGGTGGACATCATTTTGCAGCAGTGATATGCTAACCAGTGTTTACATGTTGGAAGAGATAACAAAATGCATATGAACTTATGATGCCTTTACTCTTTAATGCATCTGTCTACTAAAATAAAAACATAAAACAGCAACATACAAGGACGTCTCTATGACTGCTACAGTGGGTAATTGTGAATATGCTGTTGGTGTTCATGTTCAGGTTTGCTTAATGTGAGCACATAATCAAGAAGATTGAGACTGAACCCAGTGACCTCACTTAACCCCACAGTCCATGCTTTACACCGACATCTGTACTGTGGGGTGAGAGTTGAGTTGGGGAGATCAGGGTCATGTTTATGTTGATCTACTTTCTGTCAAACTCTTAACATGGCCTTTGTGATGGATGAAAGGTTGATATGTGGATAGATGTATAGCAGAGGCAGTGTGAAGTGCACAAACACACCCACAAATTTTAATCCTAATTCTGTTTTTATCCTTTTAATCTTTGCAAGTCAAAGTTGGATGAATAAACGGATGGTTGTTATATTTTTTTGGTTGGTTGGTTGAATTTCAGTATGGATAATTTGGTGGATGGATAAATTGATGGATAGATAAGTGAATAGATGGATGGATGGACAAGCTGCTTTGAAAGATCAGTGGATAAAGGGATGGATTTTTGGATGGATGGATGGATGGTTGGTTGGCTTGTTGATTGAATAATTTATTGATTAATTGATTGCTTGGTTGACATTTATACAGTATACAACATTTGAAGTTTAAGCAAAAAGAGAAGTAACTTGTCTTATACTGACAAAGCATAGCTCATCCCCAGGCTTGTCATTTATTCAAACCCATAAATAACCACTTTATACGCTCATTCATTTAAATAACCTACAAACAACAACCCCAAACCCTAAGTTGGGACATTATGTAAAATGTATATTAAAAAAGAACACAATGATTTGTAATAATTTTGGACCTATATTCAATTGGATACACTACAACGACAAGATATTGGATGTTCAAACTGATAAATGTCATTGGGTATTTTTCAGATATTCACTCATTTTGAATTTGATGCCTGCAACACATTCTAAAAAAAGCTGGGACAGGGGCATACTTACTACTGTGTTACATCAGCTTTCCATTTAACAACACTCAGTAAGCATTTGTCAGCTGAGGACACTAATTGTTGAAGCTTTGTGTGTGAAATTCTTTCCCATTCTTGTTGATGCAACTTCAGTTGCTCAACAGTAGGGTCTCCATCATCATATTTTTTGCTTCATAATGTGCCACACATTCTCAGAGGGAGACACGTCTGGACTGCAGACAGGTCAGTCTAGTTCCCTCACTCTTTCACTATGAAACCACGCTGTTGTAGCTCGTGCAGAATGTGGCTTGACATTGACTTGCTGAAATAAACAGGGACATCCCTGAAAAAGACATTGCTTTGATAGCAGCATATTTTGCTCCAAAACCTGTAGGTACCTTTCAGCATTAATGGTGCCCTCACAGATGTGCAAGTTACCCATGCCATGGGCACTAACACACCCCCATATCATCACAGATGCTGATTTCTGAACTTTGTGCTGGCAACAATCTGGACAGTCCTTTTCCTCTTCAGCTCGGAGGACATGATGTCCATGATTTTCAAAAACAATTTGAAGTGTATTCTCATTCGACCACAGCTCACTTTATAATGTACATCTGAGATGAGCTTGGACCCAGAGAGGCCAGTGGCTTTTCTGAATGTTGTTGATATACAGCTCTCACTTTATATGGTAGAGTTTTAACTTGCACTCGTAGATTTAGCAACAAACTGTGTTAACTGACAATGGTTTTCGAAAGATTTCCTGAGCCTATGTGGTAATATCCTTTACAGAATGATGCTGGTAATGACTGAGCTTTTCAGGTGTACTCCTTTTATACCCAATCATGACACTCCCCTGTTTCCAACTAACCTGTTAACCTGTGGATTGTTTCATACAGCTGTTTTTGAGCATTCCTCAACTTTTCCAGTCTTTAGTTGCCCCTGTCAGAGCTTTGTTGGAACATGTTAAAGGCATTAAATGCAAAATGAGTGAATATCTGCCAAAAAAAAAAAAAAAAATTCCAGTTTGAACACTACATATATTCTTTCTAGTGTATTTAAATAAATACAGGATTTGCAAATCATTGTGTTGTATTTTTATTTACATTTTACACAACTTCATTAGAAATGGGGGTTTGCAGTTTTCTTTTGTTGTTGCTCTTTTTATTGTACTTGCCATAAAGCTGCTGGTTGTAGTTTTATTCAATATTAGACATGGTTAAATACTTTGTAAATCAGAAAATGGCAATAATAAAATCAAATCAAATAAAAACCATACTGAATGTCTATTGCACACTCTCTGATCATATGAGCCTCTTTATTTGTTACTCACGACATGAATCTGAATCAATCACTCAACATTTCCATTCCTACTTTAAACCAAACACCTGTTGATGTTAATAATCATGTTTCTCTCCGGTTATTCAGCCTCCTCTCCAGCATCCAGCCACTGTGGCTGATTTGACTGACGTATGCTCCAGCCAATCATACGCCTTATATCGAATTAAAGCCTTACATGGGCGTAGACTACAAGCTGTTGTCGGCCAATGAGCATCACCCTGGCAGCTTCATTGACCAATCACGAAGTAGATGGTCGCCGGCAGTGTATTTGTTGGGGAGGCGTTGGGAGCTTCATTTCTTCAGAGGGGAATACAGTGTGATATTGATGGTAAGTAGTTTTAAAGAGTATTTTATTTTATTTTTTGTGTTTGGACATACTCGCAGCTCGGTCTTATGTCGTGTTTTCAATACAGGCTATGCTGCGGTTAGAGCTAAAGCTAACGGCTGAATATTGGTGTTAGATTAACGGTTATGTTACTTCCGTTAGGCTGTGCTCATAACGGTGAGGAGGGGATGGTTCAGGCATGATTAAGATCCAACTTTTAACAATTGGCCTCAAAATTGGCGTTGAAGATTTAATTTAAACAGTCATTTGAATACAGTGCTATTCATGTTAATGTTTTGCCTTTGGTAAACTAGACATTGTTGTTAATGTTAAACATAGGGAAGCCGTAAATGCGCTGCTGACGTCTTATTGAGGTTGTGAACTTTCCTGTTGCCTTATTTAAAATAATGTAATCTAATTTATCGGTTATATTGATAAGTTTTGCCTATTGTTTGTTTTATCAACACTTTTCAAATATTTTGGAGTAATAATTTCACAAATTCGGCTGAAGTTTTCAGAACCACTCGCATTAATTGACGACACATGCAGGCATCACATAAAAACTGAGCACATGCAGGGGCAGCTTTAAACATTTTGAGGCCCCAGGGGAAAGAGCAAAATGGGACTCATCACAGTTCAGCTAAAAGCAATTATAGCATGTTAAAAAAAAATTATTAGGCTTTTTGAGGGGCCTTTAAAGGACTGGAAATTGAAACTCTTTAGTCATGTTTTGTCCATTTTGTTTATGAAATTTGGACAGTCTATATTAATAAAAACAGCACAAAGCGTGTATATATGCTGGAAATAGCTCAGTAGCTAAACTCTCCATTAGTTTCCTATACCTTTCGCAAATATGGGCTGTATTTATTTTATTTTTTTAGTATTTTATTTTCACTTTTCAATTTAACAACAGTTAACAAACAAAACAAAGTACAGCACAACACAAAACAGTAAAAAAGACTGCTCGATGATTCTAATTAAAATAGCCACACATGGAAAATGCCACAATATTAATAACTAAAGACAAAAAAACCCCAAAAAAAATATATATATATACAAATATGTTTGCAACATTTGGAGAATCTGGTGGAGCTGACCATAGTAAAACCATTACCCCACCAGTTTTACAAGTTTGCAGCAATGAATTGAAGTAAAATAACTGAAAAATACAAATAATTTAGAAAAATATATTTACTTGAAAACAGTGACCCTCTCTCTTCTTGTTTCACCCACCAGTGTAGATGCAGTTAACATTTTTGTTTGGACAGAATGCAGTAAAAAATAAAACACCTATCAATTACTGAAATTAACGTTAGATGTGTACTGCTCCCTTATGATGACTTTATCTTAACGCCCCTTAGAGTATGAGGTCCCAAGCCAGGGGTCATCAACCTGTAGATGTTGATTTACTGGTAGATCTTTTAGACATTTCTGGTAGTACTCTAAGACTAGATGGTTTGGTCATTATTCGACACGCAAGATGGACCTTTTCACTTATCCATGCAGTACGTGGACCTGGTGAATCCAGGTCTAACTGACTTCCCTTCACCCCATTAGTTTTCAGTGTCAAGAAGATATTCAGACAGATAGAAATGTGTTGTACGCTGACATTGTTCCAGTCAGAGTCATGAGTTTTGTTTTGTATTAGGCTAGATAAGTTGAAAAATGCAAATGTGACTTTAAATCCACTGATTCTGCATTCTTATCACTTCTCTTGATCACATTGGTGGATTAAAGATTACATTTACTCTCTTGAATGTGGATAAGATTAAGTAATCATAATTGTAAATTCACTTTTTATGTAGGTTCTCAGTGAATTTAGGTAGGTATATCTAGCTTTCTCTTTTAGCATCACAGGGAATCATCAGTCAAAAAAGCCATGTGACCACTGCCCCAAGCAGTACGATTGTTAGATGGTAAAACCACTTCTAATTTTATGGGTCATTTTAAATTCCTCTGTTGTCTCTCTGCAGATGTATTTGACCAACCACTCCCTCCCATCATTTTTCACTGTGTTTACTCTCATCTTTTTATTTCAGATGCAGTTCATGCTCTTATTCAGCCGACAGGGAAAGCTCCGGCTTCAGAAATGGTATGTGCCACTGTCTGATAAAGAGAAGAAGAAGATCACCAGAGAGTTGGTGCAGACAGTCCTGGCCCGTAAACCTAAAATGTGCAGCTTCCTGGAGTGGAGGGATCTCAAGATTGTGTACAAGAGGTGGGTAGCGAGACAGGGTGTGTTCATGGGCAGATGTGTGGTGTTTGGGTGCTCACAAAATAGACTTTGTCACACTTCCATGGGCAATTCATGAAGCTGTCAGCCCTGTCATGTTGTCAAAGTGTGATTAAAAAGACAAGGGCATCATGGCTGCACGCTGACTCCAACAAGAGGCTATTAATTTTGCCTCATTATATCCTGTTGCTGTGCCAACAGACGGACTGGCAGACTTTTTGTGAACCCAAGTGACCTTACCAGGCCAGACGGACACAGCACACACCAGACTGTGACTTTGCACCATTTCACAATCAAAGAGATAGTTGTGAAATTTAAAGTTATCTCTAAAATACATGTGTAGATTTTCACTGTTGTTTTGTCAATCGGTCAGTCTTTCTTTATAAAGTGCCAAGCCATAACAAAGGGTACCTCAAGACATTTTTCAATGGAGCAGCTCAAAGCCATACTTCTTATTTTAGGAATATATATAGATATACATACAAACATACACTGACTGGCCAAAAAAAAGTTTCCACCTAGCTTTAACGTAGCAAATAGGTACGAGCCTCCTATTGGATAATTACTGCATGGGCGATTATCTTTCAGCTGGCAACAAGTTATTTAACACCAGCTGATGCAATAAGTAGCTTCTCATTTCTTAAACAACCATGTCGAAAGACACATCCTGTGGTCGTGGAAAAGATGTTAGTCTGTTTAAGAAGGGTCAAATCATTGGCATGCATCAAGCAGAGAAAACATCTAAGGAGATTGCAGAAACTACTAAAATTGGGTTAAGAACTTTCCAACGCATTATTAAAAACTGCAAGGATAGTGGGGAACCATTGTCTTCGAGGAAGATATGTGGTGGGAAAAAAATCCCGAATGATAGTGATCGGTGATCACCTAAACGTTTGGCCAAATCAAATTAAAGAAAAACAACTGTAGAACTCAGGGTTATGTTTAATAGTGAAAATAAGAGCATTTCCACACGCACAATGCAAAGGGAGCTCAAGGGATTGGGACTGGACAGCTGTGTAGCCTCAAGAAAACCACTAATCAGTAAGGCTAACTGGAAAAAAGGCTTCAGTTTGCTAAGGGAGCATAAAGATTGGACTCTGGAGGACCGGAAGAAGGTCATGTGGTCTGATGAGTCCAGATTTACCCTGTTCCAGAGTGATGGTCGCATCAGGGTAAGAAGAGAGGCAGGTGAAGTGATGCACTTATCATGCCTAGTGCCTACTGTACAAGCCTGTGGGGGCAGTGCTATGATGTGGGGTTGCTGCAATTGGTCAGGTTGAGGTTCAGCAACATTATGTGCCCAAAGAATGAGGTCAGCTGACTACCTGAATATACTGAATGACCAGGTTATTCCATCAATGGATTTTTTCTTCCCTAATAGCCCGGGCATATTCCAAGATGACAATGCCAGGATTCATCGGGCTCAAATTGTGAAAGAGTGGTTCAAGGAGCACGAGACATCATTTTCCCACATGGATTGGCCACCACAGAGTCCACACCTTAACCCCATTGAGAATCTTTGAGATGTGTAATCAAGTGATGATAATCAAAGCTAAAGGCGAACCAACGAAATATTAGAGTGTGTGACCTTTTTATTTTTTTGGTGGTGACTTTTTTTTTTTTTGGCCAGGTGTATATACATATTACAAAATGCACATATACACATATATACATTAACACATATACTTACAAACCCAACATGAATTTACCATGAGCGCAGCACTGGGCCACAATTGGTGGCTTACAGTTACAGCTGTTAAGCAGCAGGAAATCTTGAGCAGAACCAGATTCATACTGAGCAGCCATCAGATCCTCTGGCTTAGCGGGGTGAATTTTTTTTGGTCTACCACTTGACGTTTTTGTTCCACAGCCCTCAGGATCTTTTAAGAAATTCAAAATGCCTGTCTTACTGTACACCTCAGCAGCAATGGCGTGTTGTGAGAGGCCTTGCTTATGCAGCTCAACAATCCGACCACATTCAAAGACAGAACGGTTTTTGCCTTTGCCATCAGGATCCATGACAGTGTTAATACCTGACAGGAAATGACATGGAACCCGAATTTTTGCACTCGTCCTGGCTTTTAAAGGCTGTGGTCTTCAACTTTTGATCAGCATACAAAAGCATGTTGAGTTTTAATGCAGTTTTCAATGGTCTGGTCTGAAGATTTTAATCGGGAGTGTAGTTTTGTATTAAAACATTGAAAAGTGTATTTTTTATAACATGACACTTTTTCAGGAAGTGCCATGTAAGGGCATGTGGACATTTATAATTACAATTAAGTTCATACCTTTAAAATTTAATTAGAAAGAACAATAAAATCCATAGGTTAGATTTAATATTTACTGAGTTATGCAGTTCATAGATCAACTTTAAAGAGCCTATATTATGCTTTATTGAGTTTTATATATTGCCTTTAGTGTATTTTTTTTCTCCTATTTGAGACACTATTATGACTCGGTTATTACTCTATTACTACTAATAGAGTATGCTATTATTACTCTGTGACCCTATCCATAGAGCACTATTATGAACAACACAACAAGTCTGCTGCCTCTGGACTTCTCCTTCTGCCTTCGTTTACAGCACTAGTAGCTGCCTGAAATAACTTGTTCTCCTGCCCCCCCGAAAAGAAGCACTAGTGTGACTTCTTAACATTGTTGTGTCAGCAGTGTAAGTCGATTGGCTCAGAGTTTTAGGCCCAGTGCAGAGAAGAGACTGTAGAAAGAATGTAGAGTCATTAACAACATGGCTGAGCAGTGCTAAACTGACCAGTTACCACAGAGCAGACAAGCAGACAAACCTGAAGTGCTTAACAGATTAAAACAATAACAAAATAGTCATAGTAAAATTAGGAATTATGACAATAAAACTGTGGGAATTAATACATTCTCATGTTGAATAAAGGGCCAAGAAGAAGAAATGGGTCTTAAACAGTGGTTTAAATTGTCTAAGCTGGAGCAGATTTTAATTGTAGTGGGAAACCTTTCTATAGCTTCGGTGCAGCTACCACAAAAGCTCGATCACCCCTGGTTTTGAGCCTTGTTTTTGACGCATTCAGGAGCACCTGGTCAGCAGACCACAGAGCTCTGACTGGAAAATGAAGGAGAAGAAGCTCACCTAAGTAACTTGTGCCAACCTGTTAACTGCTTTGCAGGCTAACAACCAAATTTTAAAATCAATCCTGAAGCAGACAGGACTCTAGTGAAGAGAACACAGAGTAGGGGTTATGTGGGTCCTCTTTTTCCTTCCAGTAATGAAGCAAGCAGCCACATTTTGCACCAGCTGTAAGCGCTGGAGAGACGACTGGTCCTGACAAATATATCAAGAATTACAATAATCTAGAATAGAAACAAGACAAATATTTTATTATCATGTGTTGTGTGTATATGGGTACAACGTCTGTGTTGTCCTGGTCGATTTTTTTAGCTTGACTTATTGTCTCATTGAGGGTATGTGTGTCACAACTGTCATTGTTCACTTGATGTACCTATGTTACAAAAAAATAATTATTATAATCAAGGATGTAATTAGATAAAGGCATGTATCACCCTCTTTAAATCAATAGGGGGAGATACACTTTCACCTTTGCTAATTACCTCAACTAAAAATATTATGGCCTCTGTCTAGCCTTCATCTAGGTCCAGAAAATTCTGAGGTCAGCCATGTTTTAACGTCCCTCAGATATTCAAGTAAGGGCTGTAATGAAGCCTGATATTTCCAGTGTAAAGGCATGTAAATCTGGACATTGTCAGCAAAGCAATGAAACAAGACATTATATTTGCCAAGAATTGGCCCAAGAGCAACATATACAATGAAAATAGGACAGGGCCCAAAAATGAACCATGTGCAACACTGCAAGAGAGTGCAGCTGTCTCAGATGAGCAGTCCCCCAAGTGGACAGCAAAGCTTTTATCTGACAGATAGGACTGAAACCACTTAAGTGCAGTGCCTCGAATGCCAATACAATTTTTTTAAGTGTGATGGAGGATGGTAAGGTGAGCTGTGTCAAAGGAAGCTGCCAGATCTAAAGGAATTAAAATAGCAGAGTTGCCTGCATCACTAGTTAAAATAAAATCATTAAAAACTCTTAAAGGGGCAGTTTCAGTACTGCGGTGAGGTTTAAACCCAGACTGAAACTTCTCATGCACATTTTGTTGTGTTATGGTTTTAAACGTTTTGCAACCAAGTCAGAACGACTTTCTCCAGAACTTTGGAAAGAAAAGGCAGTTTAGAGATGGGCCTGATGTTAGAAAGAACTGAGGGGTTGAAAGTTTTATTTCCTTGTGTAAGATGGTCTAAGACAGACTGAGAATACAGTTGGATCAGGTGCACTCAGTGTATGAAAACTAAAAGCTTTTTTGAGAATTAGTGGTTGTGAACATAATCTTGCAGTCATTGAAATTAAATGTCTGAATCTGAATTAAGCCAAAATAGGGGCTCTAATAAAAACTGTTGCTTCCATTTTAATGGTTTCCTTTTTCTTTTAAGAAAAGAAGAATGAAAATATCCCTTAGTTTATCCCCCATGGGAAAATTTCACATTTTACTCTGTTTCTCAAACGTAGACACACACAAGTCAAAACATTCATTAACAAACACTGAGAGACATCTGAGCAGTGATCTGCTGCTCTTGATGTGCCAATTGAGCTGTTGTGGGCTTTGTGTCCTGCTAAAGGCCACCTCAGCTGTACACAGGAACTGGAGCTGTCTAGTCTGGCACTTGTACCAATATTACACCTCTGATGTGACTCCAGGAGACAAATCAAGTTGGGGGTCATCACGTTCCACCCATTGCGTCTGCTATGGCTTGAGATGGCAGTGTGTATGAGGCTAATGATTACTTTTTTATTCACCTTTTTCAACTGGAACCACAGACTGTTTTCAATACTCTTGTTGTAACTTAAGAGTCTGTTTTTGCATTTATCTCAACCTTTAATTTTTTGCCTTTTGTTACCATAGATAGTGGTCGAAGGCAAATCAGTCCTCCAGTAACAAAAGGGTCTTTTAAGGTGGACCCTTTTTCTCAGCATATCAAACATATCCAGCCAAGTCCCCCCCCCCCCCCCCCCCCCCCCCCCCATATCAGATCATAACAGCATATTTTTCAACCTAAAGTTCACTCTTGTCATGCCCACTAGTTCCCAATCTGAGTCAGCCACAGTAAAAATGCTGTCTCACCTCTCTGAACCACATACACTAAACAACTGAGCTGAGGCCTTTTGTGTTTCCAGAGCTTGGTTGTGCCTTGTATTCATCAACAAATAAGAATGTAGAGAACCATGAAATGGCTAGAAAATAAAAAGAAGGCTGTTCTTCAACAACAGCAATCAATAATGGCAAAGTTCCTTTCTTTGTTAAAATCTGCCACTGTTTCCATGTTGCCCTCCTGCCCTGCTACTTATGAGGGATCAACTGACCTGCTCCTTTATTAGCCAATCATCACATGCTTATGGAGTTCCTCAGGGATTACCGGGGATAAAGAAGCATGGCAGAATGAGGCTTAGCTCATACCACCCCCTGCATCCTGCTGCTGGATTCTAAATGAATACCCTGTGCACAGTCAACAGCCATCTTTAATTATAACAGAAACACTGACTCAGCACTCCTGCACTGAGCTCAGAGACACAATATATCATTTTTAGATCCTGTCTAACTGATAAAATGCAGAAAGTCAGCTCTTCCTCTGTTTACTTTGTCAGGCTGAAGTTGCAGTGTCACTTTGTTCGTCTGTGTTAAACTCTGATGTCAAATTAAGGTGGACTCTTTTGTCACTGTGTTGCAGATATGCCAGTTTGTATTTCTGCTGTGCCATTGAGGACCAGGACAACGAGCTCATCACATTGGAGATTATACACAGATACGTGGAGCTGCTGGACAAATATTTTGGCAGTGTGAGTTTCTGCTGTGCCTATGTATTTGTCATTCTTTTATATGTGGTGTATCTGTATGGATGGGCTGTATAGACCAAAATCATTGTAATGTTTTTTTACACACATTAGGGCTGAACATTTTATAACATCATATTACCACTACATTTGTGACGTTTGCTCGTGCAACAGTCAGATTGCAGGACATGCAATATCAGTGACGTGACCCAAAGCATGTCATACCTCACTTTGAAAGTTGATGGAAACAAAAACACCAGCTTTTCTTGTTTCCTTTTACTTCAACAAAAGTTTGTCTGCTATTGTCATCACTAGCCAGCAAACTAATCGCTATGCATGCAGAGTCTGTGTATCCCTGTGTAGATACATACAGGCCACAAGTGCACGAAGAAGACAAAAGTCTGAAGCATGAAAGTGTTAACTCAGGCTTTTTAAGTGGAGTTGCTAGAGGCCCATGGCACTAGTAAATATGAGTTCCAATGAAGGCACTTGTGAGCTTTGTCCCTGGAAGGAGATATCTGGGAGTGGGTGGTAGCCAGTACATAGCAGTACATGGTGCCATCAAAAAACCTCATAATTAACCCACTTACATACGTGGACAGAATTGTTGGTACCCTTCTGTTTAAGAAAGAAAAACCCACAATGGTCACTGAAATAACTTGAAACTGACAAAAGTAATAATTAATAAAAATTTACTGAAAATTAACTAATGAAAATCAGAAATTGTTTTTGAATTGTGGTTCAACAGAATCATTTTAAAATCCAAAATAATGAAACTGGCCTGGACAAAAATGATGGTACCCCTAGAAAAGATTGAAAGTGATTTGACCATAGGGTCATATTAAACTAAGGTGTGTCCTGTAATTAGCATCACAGGGTCTCCAAGCTTGTAATCAGTCAGTCTGCCTATTTAAAGGCTGAAAAGTAGTCACTTTGCCGTTTGGTATCGTGGTGTGTACTACACTGAACATGAACCACAGAAAGCTAAGGAGAGAGTTTTCTCAGGAGATTAGAAAGAAAATTATAGACAAGTATGTTAAAGGTAAAGGATATAAGACCATTTCCAAGCAGTTTGATGTTCCTGTGACTACAGTTGCACATATTATTCAGAAGTTAAAGGTCAACAGGGCTGTAGCCAACCTCCCTGGACGTGACTGCAAGAGGAAAATTGATGACAAATTGAAGAGACAGATTATACAAATGGTAACCAAAGAGCCCAGAACAACTTCCAAAGAGATTAGAGGTGAACTCCCAAGGTCAATGTGCATTGGTATCAGATCGCACCATCTGTTGCTGTTTGAGCCAAAGTGGACTTAATGGAAGGACATCACTGTTAAAAGCAAATCATAAAAAAGCGAGACTGGAATTTGCCAAAATGCATTGACAAGCCACAAAGCTTCTGGGAGAATGTCCTTTGGACTGATGAGACAAAACTGGAACTTTTTGGCTAGTCACATCAGCTCTATGTTCTTAGACGCAAAAAATAAAGCATACAAAGAAAAGAACACTGTACCTACTGTGAAACATGGAGGAGGCTCAGTTATGTTCTGGGGCTGCTTTGCTGCATCTGACACAGGGTGTCTTGCATCTGTGCAGGGTACAATGAAATCTCAAGACTATCGAGGCATTCTGGAGCAAAATGTGCTGCCCAAGTGTCAGAAAGCTTGGTCTCAGTCACAGGTCATGGGTCCTACAACAGGATAATGACCCAAAACACACAGCTAAAAACACCCTAGAATGGCTCAGATCAAAACATTGGACTATTTTGAAGTGGCCTTCTATGAGCCCTGATCTAAATCCTATTGAACATTTGTGGAAGGAGCTGGAACATGCAGTCTGGAGAAGACACCCTTCAAACCTGAGACAGCTGGAGTAGTTTGCTCACGAGGAGTGGGCCTAAATACCTGTCAACAGGTGCAGAAGTCTCATTGAGAGTTACAGAAATCGCCTGATTGCAGTGATTGCCACAAAAGTTGTGCAACAAAACACTGAGTTAAGGGTACCATCATTTTAGTCCAGGCCAGTTTCATTATTATTTTTTTTTTTAAATGATTCTGTTGAACTACAATTCAAAAGCAATGCCTGATTTTCATTAGTTAATTTTCAGTAAAATTTTATTTATTATTACTTTTGTCAGTTTCAAGTTATTTCATTGACCGTTGTGGGTTTTTCTTTCTTTAACGGAAGGGTACCAACAACTTTTTCCAAGTGTGTATAGGTTCAAACCACCCAAAAAACTATGTTGGCTCAACAATACACTACAGTAAGATTCTTTACAGCGTTTAACTTTTCCTCGACAAAGCCCCTTTGTTTTGTATGATTTTGAGATGCAACTAAAGGCTACATATCCCTTCACCAGCAGCTCCCCTCATTAGATCAGGTCAGAGTGCTGCAGACTGAAGCATGGTCAGGTAACAGCTACTGGAGCACAAACCGATATAAATCGCTACATTTGGCTTGCTTTTTAAATATGGACATCATGTCTCACCTCTCTGCAGCGACAAAGCGTTGTGTTTGCAGTGCCTTTTTTTACCGATCAGGACTACTGCACATGACAGCAGTTTGAATGCTTACCAAAATTAAAGAGCTCTGCAGAAAGGTCCAGGAGAAGCTGTATTACAAAGTCTCACTCATGACAGCAGTGAGGCTCTGAGTTCAGTGATCTGTTCTGCTCCTCCGTCCTCCACCCCTCTTTGTACCTGTGAGTCCATCTGTGAATGTTTCCTCTGTGTGCTCCAGTTCACAAAGATAACTTCTCGAACCCCACAACTACCAGCACGTCCTCATTACGGAGGTCAAAATTGCTCACTTTTGGTTCAGTTTTATTGAAGTTAGTGTTTGTTGTTTCCTCTGAAAACCTGACCAGCTGATGGCGGAGGGATACAATAGTTCTACGCACAGTGGTCTTGTTGAGGAAAAGTAAAGCTGTAAAGAATCTTACTGAAGCGTCTTGTTGAGCCAACGTAGTTTTTGGAGTTGTTTTAACCTACAAAGGGGTTAATTACGAGGTTTTCTGTGGCACAATATACTGTCTAGCATCTGTCCCGGATATCCCCCACACCAGGACAAAGCTTGCAAGTATCTCCTGGTGCTAGCGACCCCACTTCAAAAAAACGAACTAACCCTTTAAGACCAATCCCTCTCCCCCTCTTTGTAGCATCCATTGCCTCACGGTAGCAAACAGAGCATAGACGTTTGAATGCATGCAAAGCTGTTGACAACATGGTGTCAAGGAGCGCTGAACTGACCAAGTTCCACAGAGTAGACCTTAAACCTATCAAAGTGGGTTGGGCTCATGTGGGGAAGGGGCAGGGGCTCCAACAGAGCTTCTCAGACTGAGAGAGAATACAGCACTATCAGGGGCACTCTGTTTATATGTAAAACTAGACTTTCTTTGTTTTTGCTTTAGTGATTGTAGGCATACCTTAGCTGTCTTCAAAAATGAATGAGTGAACCTGATTTAAGGCAAAATATGCCTAAGTCTTGGAAAGGCTGCTCTTTATCTTGTTTGAAAGTATGCTGATAAATCATAAAAAGAACCAATACTTTGCCCGGCCCAAATCTGTACCATGGTTAATGTAAAATTTGATGTTTTGCCAACAGGTCTGTGAGCTGGACATAATTTTTAACTTTGAGAAGGCATATTTCATCCTGGATGAGTTCCTGTTGGGCGGAGAAGCTCAGGAGACGTCCAAAAAGAATGTTTTAAAGGCCATCGAGCAGGCTGACTTACTGCAGGAGGTAAGGCTTTTAATGAAATCGATTGGGAACAAGAGCTGCTTCATACTAATAAGTCTCTCTCCCCTGCTACTGCATCATTAGTAATCTGCCCTCACTCTCTGCTGCAACACTGCCGACATTTTGTGAAATTTTAGATCAAAGTCAGTTTGAATACAGAGAGAGGGAGAGCAGGGGATCAGAGTCTGAGGGAGAAATTCACAAAGAGAGGACAGGAACATGACAAGCATACTCTATCTGCCCTGTCTTTGGCCTGACTTAAGATAATGTGCTAAAGTTTTTATTTTGCAAATGACCCATTGAGTGCAATTTATCCTTTTTATATTTGTGATTACATTATCTGTGATAAAGTGTAATGGTGTTTATATACCAATACCTCTGTTAGTGATATTAAAAAGTTGTACTCTAGTTCAAGATGTCCTCTCACTGCACATCTTGCCTGAAGATGCTTTCTCTTAGCACCAGTCACCACAGCTGTGACTGCTGTAAAATCCAAGCCAGACACCTCCACACAGAAGCTCCAGTTATGATAAGCTCTTTGAGGATATTATTGTTTTCACTTTTACCACGTGTGTTTGTTCATGCCAGTGCTTGTGTATAAGACTTTTACGTTAAGAATGATTTGCATAGACAGGAGCATTTGTTTTTTCCATACGACATGTTAAGAGATAGTTCTTGAAAATCTTTGTATGGAGTGAATTAATTGATAAAACTAATTTTTTTCATCATTTTCATTTGTGCAGGCTAAACAGCTACGAACCTCTGCAGTTGTTCGTAAAATATCATTTAAGCACTGCACACCAGTACCGTTTTCTCCCTCAAAGTTAAAACCCCGATGAATAAGTTGGAGTAACAGTTGTACACTTTTTATGCCAAAAGTTAGAAGTTTACATTGTATTTAGTGCCATTTTGTTTCCTTCCTTAACATACGATTTTACACCTCGTTCAACTAGAAAAAACATCAAATAGACATTTTTCTTTCTGTCCTAAATTTGCTTCGTATAAGAATTATCAGCATTACTAAAATGAAGATATGGTAAAACCTATAAGCTTAGCTATTCAATTTAGATTAAAAAAAATCAAGTGTCTCCAATTTCAGATTCTTTAACAAAATTTCATTATGTTTCCATTTTAATGACCTTAATAATCTTTGTCTCAAGTCAAAAATTACATTCAAATAAGTCATTACAAAGTTTAAAAAGCACTGCTTTCATTCCCTTTAAATTCAGGCTGAATTATTGAATTACTCTCCTTTTATTGTGCCATTATACACCAAGAACACAGAAAACACTGTACAGTGTCTGTAAATGGTCCGGTTAAAGTGCTTATTTTCATTGACGCATCCAGAGCATGAGAAATTATCAAAAAGAGTCAGACACTTTGGCATAAATGTGAAAGTAAAACCTCATTAATCATTAAAATATCAAGTTAAAACCCACAGGAACACAATTCTTTAATGATAGTTTAAACATAAACATAGTTTAATGTTCATCAAATAACTGTGGGCTTTAAGCAATTTACCTTCTTATTTTCCTGCAGGAATCCTTGACTTCTCTATTGTGTGTCTAACACACACTGGAAAGCCTGTTTTATTATCTGTGAGCATAATTGTCAGCAAGCTTCATCAGTATAATATTAGAAATATAGTCCTGTGTTGCATGAAAACCTTAAGTTGTGTGTGTGGAGTATAATTAATGGCTGTCGGCAGCCTGAAACCTGATCAGAGTTTCCTTAGATTCCTCCTTTTCTTTTTGTAAAACATCTCACTGTTCATTTTGTTCTGGCGTGATTATTCTGCAGAAATGTTTGTCCACAAATGTTTGAACCTAAAATTATTCTGATTTGATCTGCACACTACTGTATTGTCATTCTTTAATTTTCTTGGTCTTGATCATAATCTCTGCTGACATTTTCTCCCTTTGCCTTCCCACTGCTGTGGTTTTCAGAATATAGACTTTCAGATGCGTCTGTTCTCAGGTACAGTGTGTTGAAATTAAACTAACCCTTACTGTAGTGTTAGATTAATAGATGCACAGTAGAGTCCCAAACATCCTTCTAGGGTCAACTTTAACAACAAACCAGTGCAGAAATTCTCCAGTTTAATCAAATATGAGAGATGAAACTAGTAGTTTTTTTTTTGCTCTGTTAACCTTTTAATGATAAACTTAGGCAACTCATCAGTGACTCATCTATACGACCAAATTTACTCTAGAAGTTCATTCAGTCGTCTGCGTTTTTAAACAAAACATGTACTTAACTTACATGTGCTGAAATATTAAAAAAGCAGCTTATATTTAGTTACAAGTTTCACTGAGCTGTAACACTGACCAGTTTGATGGTTATAGTGAGTGGATCTCAGGTTTCAGCTCGGACACAAAGATGCATTGTCTACTCTGCTCAGACCACAAACACACACAAACAGACACACACACACATGCGTCCGGCTTGAATTAGCATTTCATAAACAGGGAGTTTGACTACAGTAGTTTGCAGTACTGAAGTACAGTCTCACTGTGTATAATGCATCTTAAGGCATATTTATTACATTAGTACAGCTTAAGGGGAGGCATTTTCTACTTAATCCACTGTTTTTGATTTATATAAACAAAAGCCTAAATACGCTCACCAGCCACTTCAACTTGCTCATGCCTTGTTGGACCCTTTTGCCTTAAGACGATATGTTTTGCAATCAGAAATGGTTTTCTACATAACTTGGTTGTAACAAATGTTAGTTGAGTTACTGTTGGCTTTCTGTCATCTCAAACCACTATGACCATCGTCCTTAACAAGGCATTTTCACCCTGGATTTTTTCTCTTCTTTGAATTTTTCTCTGATAACCCTAGAGGTGGTTGTGCGTGAAAATCCTGGTAGATATGCACATTGTTACTGTTGGTCACAAAGGTCCTATCTCCATATTTATTTATTTTTTTTCTTAAAACATAGCTATTGGTCGCCTTCCCCGTTGATGAGTGTTTTTTTAAGCTTTTTACCAGTTCAAAGTACAAAAACATGAAATTAGGACAGTACAATATCCATTCACTTAGGTTATGTTCACACTGCAGGCAAAAGTGGCCCAAAATCTGACTTTTTTGCCCATTAGTGGCCTATATGAGATTTTTTTCATAAAAGTCTAAATAACATGTTTTTATAAACAGACCCAGGTCACTTTCATATGTGGTCCTAAATCAGATACACATCTGATGTCTCTCAAAACGACCTCACCCTGAACACTCACGTCACATTTCATCCAACTTTTCAACATTGAACAGAGACACAAATCTGCACAAGATAAGAGATGCGGCAAGATCCAATGTAAACAATGGACTAAACAACAGTACCACACAAATAATCATATTTCAACAACAAAATCCAAATTGAACATTGAGACCTGCAGTGTGAACGTAGCCTTAGTAATGAGCATTATTTTGCTTTTAAAGCAGCAGTTTTGGAGATAGGAGGTTTGTGCCTGACAGTGACCATATTCTGAAATACTCCGACCAGCCCATCTGGCATTAACAACCATGCCACAGTCGGCTGCTGCCATCACCTTTCTCCCTCATTCTGTTCCTAAACTGAACTTCAGCAGGTTGTCCTGAACATATCTGCATGCTAAAATGCATTGAGATGCTGCCGTGTGATTAACTGATCAGGTGTTTGTGTCTACCAGCAGTTGAATACAGTCATAGTGTCAAAGTGTTATTTGAGTATTTTTAATCCTGGTCCCTACATATTTGAAGTTTGAAACGATTAATTTTAAAAAAGTTTTGCATTTCCTTCAGTAGATAAGGCAAATGGACCCCCTCAAAGTATATGAGAGCTTTTATAAAAGACTCAGGTTGACACTGATAGTCTGCTGGTTAATTCACAGACTCTGTGTACTGAGGCTGTAGTTCTTTCAGTGGGCGGTCCAGGTGTGAATCCAACCTATAACCTCTCTCGCTTTGAAAATGGAGGTAACAGTTCTGTTACCTTGTCATAAATCTCAGCTTGTTATGTGACTACCAGCCAAACTGATCTCCCTGTGACATTTGTGCACTTTTATCCCTATAAATCATTTAGACCCCAAAATATCTAAGAATACTTTGAAAAGTTTAACATTTCCTCTTGTATAACAGACATTTGTCTGTCATAACAGGAGGTTTATGAGTAAGTTGCCAAGTATTTCTCACAAAAATACACTGCACTTTCAAAAAAAGGCAAAATACACAGTATTTGGCATCAGGTATAAGAAATGTGTAGACCTCTTTATTGTCAGCAGGCTGTAGGTTTGTTGGATTTGTTTGTTCAACTTTTAGTCAGCTATTGAGCCAAAGAGCACAGCTAATGAGCTCTGGGAAGAGAAATGAGGCCACTGCTGACAAACCATTAACAGCTACTGGAGAAAGTAATGTGAGCTGTACAGAAAGACCAATAAAGGGCTTTTAAATTAAAAAATGTTTAATGCATGAAATAAACATTATTAGGAGAGATTCATAGAGTGTAGGTGCATGGAAGAGAAGAGATTTTGTAGACAAATAAACAACCAAGAGTTAAAGTATTTGATACAAAGTAAAACAAATCAAAATAAGAAACGCTGGTCTAAGTGCACCTACTATAATATAATACATACTCATGTTTCAGGTCCATTTATATTATTCTGTAACATTTATTCTAATGCAGAGACTCTAAAAAAAGCCAAAATTGGCCAACAAAATCAGCTGTGAGGTATCTGTGCTGCAGAGGTCAAATTGACTGTGTGATGCTGCTGTAAGCTCCATATATTTATTCCTACATTAAAGTGAGGAGCTATTTCAAACCATTTATTTTATCATGCCTTTGAAAAAAAATAGGTCAAACCTTAAAAGTGGGAGTCCATGTTTACCCAAAAAGAGAGAGCGAGAAAAGGTTTCTGATTGGTTTGATTCTGTATTTGTTGAGCCAGAGTGAAGACTGGGGGAGTATACCCAATGAAGAGATCTTATAACAGATCCAGTTGACTGCCGGTAACTATCAGACTGCTGCAGACAGTCAGTGTGGGTTTGTGACTCTGTTTGCTGTGGACTTGCTATCTGCATGTGTCTTTCGAAGCATTTAAAATTTCTTAAAGGTCCCATATGATGCAAACCTCACATTTTAATTGTTTATATACAAATGAATATGTCCATAATCTGTCTACAACTAACCTCACTCCAACATGAGAAAATCCCTCCTCTCCCGCTGTTGCTTTTCCTTTTTTCAGGAAAAGAGAGGTTCAACTGTCTGTTTGAAAAAGTTCCCCCAATGATGTCATTAGGGGCTATGTCACCTCCCTTAGATGGAGACACCCCCTAAGCCAGATGTTTGTTTGTTTAGCCCACAGATGGTCTCATTTGAAGGAACATGTCTCAGCATGATACATTTAATTTACCTCAGGACTGGAAAAGTCTAGTGTGGGAACTACATTGCATCTATGTTGGCCTCCTTCCTGTTGTGAGTAGGTAAAGTTGAGGTAACTGAAGATCCTCTGACTCCCTGAGTTGGAATTCAGACAAAAGGGGATGTCCCCACTGGGGCATCCTAAACAGTTTTAAAAATCTTTACCCTG
Organism: Cetoscarus ocellatus; assembly: GCA_037902135.1. Classification (NCBI taxonomy): domain Eukaryota; kingdom Metazoa; phylum Chordata; class Actinopteri; order Labriformes; family Labridae; genus Cetoscarus; species Cetoscarus ocellatus. The sequence goes on from JBAMNC010000612.1 coordinate 94,096, forward strand.
GCAGACATTTTCCAAAATCTGTGTTTTAACAGACTTCCCACGCATCCTGAAAAACCTGGAAAATTATTGACCAATATTCCAGTCATGGAAAACATATGGAAAATGAGGAAGAAAGTAAAATGTCCTGGAAAATCTTGGAATTGTCCTTGAAAATTATTTATTTGCTTTCTACCTTGTTAGTGAACAAAAATCAAACATAGGAAATGAAGTAAAAATGTACTTATTAACTAATGCACACTTAGCCATAAAATATGAGTAGATAAAATAATGCAAGTTAAGGAATGAAATAAAACTTGAAACAATGGTGACAAAAAGAAACAATAAAAAATGGCAAAATGAAATTTGGGGTACTTAAACATTCAATCAACAAAATATATATGTAAAAAAGCAGAGTAAGTAAAGAAAAAAAATAAGTATAAACCATAAATTTATAATAGTGAGACACTATGTAAAGGCCAGACTAAAAAGATAACTAGCAGACAATGTTCATGCTGAGAGTTAGAAATAAATACATTTTAAGTTCAATATGATACAGTGGAGCTAGCTAGAGATATTGGCCATCAACCTTTAATCTTGTTTTTTAGAAGGACAGAATAACCTGAGAGTTGCACACACCAATATTGTAACTTCAGTTGGTTATGTGACACTGGAATCTGTGGGTGTCATTGCACTATTCTATGATAAATTTGTCATAATGTCTAAGAATGTCAGAGAATGTATGATATATCATAGATTTGTTACAGCCATAGGCTGCACATCATGTAACTCAGACCTCTGCGGTGGAAGAGGCATAAACATAGCAATTTGGGTAAATGTACAAAATCTAAGGTACAGCTGTAGAAAAGGACACTTCAATGTGTGTGTGTGGAGGGGTGAAAACAGCCTGGAAAAGTCCTGGAAAATGGTTTCTAGAAAAGAGTGGGAACCCTGTTTAAGTGACTGAGTATGCCGTTAGCATGCAGACAAAGCTTAAGAGCTTGTTTTGAGCAGGACTGAAAGATGGTGGTACATGTCAAAATCCAATATCTGGTTGGGTTTTAAGGTAACATCTAGGATCTGTATAACCTTGTTGAAAATTGTCAAATATGAGACATTTGAACATGTAAATATCTAAATTATCAGTTTTCCTTGCCAGTAACATAGATGCAGTTTGATGACAAACCCAAATCTTAAACACTTTATAAATAAAACAACTCATTAACAATTAAAATGACTCATATTCTTGCGCCTTATAATTGTGGTCATCTTAATTTTTAGAGCAACATAAAAGCCTCAGCCACTCAGGAGGCTGCAAGTGACACAAAACCAGATCATTTCTAAACCAAACCACTCATCAGTGATATTGTCATGTTAGTAAAAACTGTAAAACTTCTGTGTGCAACAATGACATCTGTGGATTTGATATGTTTTATCAAGTCATACAAAAAAACATTTTGAGCTTTGTGACTAAAACAAAAGTTACTGATGTTGTCAGGGTTGAGTTTGGAGCACATTTCGAGTGAGGGCCTCTGGTTTCAAAGCATTATTAAGCACACAGGCCACACAGAAAACATACCACAGGGGATTTAGCTGCAGCTCTTTTAGTGAGACTTTAATGAAACATTTCTCAGGGGCTAGACGCTATGTTAGTGCTATAGTAAGCAGATCTTCCTTTAGAATAGTGATGCCACACAAGTTTTCCTACTCAGCTTTATAAGAGATAAACTCAGCAGTAATGTCCTCATGAAGAGAGAGCACTGTTACTGTGATCCTAATGTAGATGTTAAACTGTAGAGACGCTGAGACAGTAGTGCTACTCTATCCTGTTTGTTCATTTTAAACTGTTTACCTCACAGGTGTCATGGTCCCAAACATGGTCTCTGAGTCCTCTGGTCTGTTCCAGACCAGCTGAGGTGATCTCTCTGTCTGTGGATTTAGGTTGTTAGTACTGTGATAGATAGTCACACCTTGTCTCAGTCACTACATTGTGTTTATCAGTCTGTATGTAGATAAATGACACAGGTAAAGGTCTCGTTTCAGGTGCAGTAAGTTCCTCCACAGCTCACCGTACTTGCTTGTTTCAAAACAAAGTTTGTCATTGAATGTTTGTCTTATAGTTTTTCATCCATGTGTAAAATGTCATTAACAGTGTCATCTATAAAAGACTTTTTAAAAACATTGTTTTAGTCTTGACATATGATGCCACCATTGCCCTCGCCAAACCTACTAAGCAGAAACTTTGACATGACATGCTTCGTAATGTTTGAAAAACAGTCATATAGATTCCTAAACTAAAGCAGATCAAGAGAAACATCTAAAGAGTCACTTTAGACAGTTCAATCAGGTGCAAAGAACTAAAGTTTATACCTCCTGCATCTTTCTGTGAGTCAAATGGATGATGTAAGGCACGTAGAAACCGTAGTCCTTTCACCTGAAGTAGGGATGAGAATCGAAAAACAATTCCAATTGTTAGATTAGTTTTTGATCACCAGTTCCAGTATCAATTCTTTCCACTATGATCGCAAATTGTGCACATCATGCTGTCATCAGACGCAGTCAGTTCAGAGGACATCAGAGACATTATGGCAGATGGGAGACAGAAGCAGTCAAAAGTCATTCATTTTACTCAATACGGCGCTGACTGTGCAACATCCAGTTTGATTTCAAGCAAGGGTGAAAACACCAAAAACATGCAGAAACTTCCCTCTTATTCCCTCATTGATAAGCAAATTGATAAAGAAATTGAGAGAAGCAGAACCAATGACGGCATTAATAAAAACGTATAATTTCCCATCGTTAGTCCAAAGTGCCTCATGTCCTTCAGATGTTTCTGTAGAATTGCCTTTATGGAGGAACCCATTGGCTTGTTTTTCAAATGTTTATCTGTGCATCTCAAATGATGTGGAAAGGCACACTGGTGTGCATGGAAGCAAGTCCAGATGTGCCTTTGGCGTTTGTACAGTCATAACATACAGCTGTGCAAGAACTCATGAATAAGTTTTGATTTACACCATCATTTATCTGTTTACATCAGTTTAGTTAAACAGTTAAACTCTGTTTTTATTATAAAAAACTTAAAGGGTTCTGCAGTTATTAGAATTGTAATGGGTGGAAGGAGTTTTTACTTTTGTCTTATCCTATTAATCCATTTACAGAATTTAAAATTTGTGACCTGTGTCCTGTCTCCAGATTGATGAAATATATCAAATGTTATAGCCAATTCTTCATGAAATGAAAGTTACAAGAGTAATACAGTTGTCAGTCAAATTATAGTTTGCATTACCACATATTAAAAAAAACACATACAGACTGAACAGTCATGGTAACTTGTGTTAAGAGGCCATTTTTCAGGGTTTGAACATGGGCAAAGAAGTCTGAGAACCACTGGATCTTTGGTCCTGCTCTTAGAGCACTGACATCTGTCTGTGGAGTGCTTGAAGTGCAAGACTCCTACCTTACAATGTTTCTTTATATGTTTACAAGTCTGTTTTATATTAACTTTGTCTCACTCAAAATGTAATATTTCATGACAAGACACTTGAATCCACAGAGTGACCTTTAACCTGGATGGTGAAGTTATGTATTAATTTTCTCAAAGTTATTTTAGTTTGTTCAATGAACAATTTTATTCTGAGTCCCCCTTTATTCTCTTCATTCTCATTAATTACACAACTATGCCTGCACACACAGCTCTCCTCTCACAGTGTCTGATCACATCAAACCTTATTCATTAGCTTTCTTTTTCTTTTTTTCTTTTGCACTTATGCTCTTTGACAATAGTTATTTGCAGTACCAATGTGACACTCTAATATGGCTATCCATGTTTTGACATTTGCTCTCTATATTTGGTCTTCACATCAGGTTATTCACGTATGGAGGCCTATTCATGAGCCACAATGATCATCCTAAAATATGAGTTAAAGGAAAAGTTTGTTTTTTTTGAAGTGGGGTTGCTTGAGGCCTATGACACTAACAAATATGATTGCCAACTGTTAAGAAATGACCACTGATAGTGGTTTTTGGACCCACAAGCAGAAGCCGGAGACTGAATTCAAAGAATTCCCCCAGCTTTAATGGAAGCTGAGGGAAGGAGGTGGGAATCCAGGGTCCAATGTGTGAGGGTGAATCTGAGGAGAGTGAGAGCTGAGGTGAGTGAAGAGTCCAGAGAGTGTGACAGTGACTTCAGAGTTGGGCGTGTAACGCAGAGGGGCTCGTAGAGGCATTGATGAGAGGGAAAAACACGCAAGTAAAACACGGTGGCATGAAGCACAAAACACAATTGATACTAGAAGCTAGGGATCACTTAAGAACTCGAGAGGAGGCCGACAATACCACATGGTATTGTCGGCGCTGGAGATGAGTCATAGTGGAGGTTAAGTAGTGTCGGGGATTGCTGTGATGAGGATCAGGTGTGAGAGTGCATGGAGCCCCAGCATCTGGAAGACACACCCACTCTCTGGGAGGCAGAGAGCTCAGGAAAAACACACACAAATACATGAGCACAGGAGTCCAAAACACAGCAAAAAGACACTGAAAATGAGCTTGTCACAGCCAACAGAGCAATTGGCAAGCCCTGCCTATGTGGGGAGGTAGCTGAGCATGGATGCTAGTCAATACAAAGCAGTAAACAGGGTCATGAAAGCCTCATAATTACCACTTTTAAGGTAAAACTTGAAAAAAGCCCCTGTCTTTAAAACTATTTTGTGATGCAACATAAAGGGGCTGTGTTCTTTCCTCTCATTAGCTGTTCAGGTCAGAGTGCTGCGTTGGTGTCAGTTAGCGGTCACTAAAGCATAAACTGATATAAATTTAAATCCTCTGAATTTTTAAAACATGGATTGCTCCTGTATTTATCCAGGATTTAAAAAAAGACAAAGTAAATGGTCACAATATAGATTTATGTTGCTAGATGTGGGCCTTCTTCAACTTTGACTTGTTGTTTTCAACATGGACACCACAATTCCCCACTCTGCTGTTACAGAACATCATGTTTGCAGCTTCCTTTTTATGATCAGGTCCAGAGAGGTCCAGGAGAAGTGTTGTTACGAAGTCCCACTTGTGACAGCAATAGGCCTCCAGGCCTCACAGTTTATGCATGCTGACCACCAGGTAACTTGTGATCTGTCCTGCTCCTTAGTTTCCACAACAGTTTTCCTTTCCTTCTTTCTACCAGTGACTCCATCAGCAAAAGAACTAGTGTCTGTACCTGCCTGTACCCAGGGCAGAGCTGACCAGTTGCTTTATCATCAGAGGCTTGCACCTTCCATGTGCTGTGTAGTTGGTAGTTATATTTACTGGTGACATGGGCTGTGAGCAACACCACTTCAAAAAACCTGAAATGTCCCTTAAAGTGCAACACTCACAGCTGCATAAAACTATCCAGTCATACACTGGAGAGTGCTGACAAAAATGTCAAAGTCTCATGATTCCACCTTGTTGAATGGATGTAAGTAGAACAACATGGTTTATCAGTTTAATTTGGCTAATACACACTGTTCTCATTTATGTTCATTTATAGATTCAAAAAATAAGCTATACTATGTACATTCCAAACTTGTAGCATATTCAGCCACCCCAAAAAATATGTAAACAATCTATGTGACACACAGCTTATTTGAATGTACAAATCATTTGGGTGGGTGGGGGAAGTCAAAAACAGACTTTGATTATTGTCACAGATGTGTTATAATCTGTTTGTGAGAGCTACTTAACTCATGTAGAAGACTCAACAAACAAAGTTGCCAATTTCAGGTTATAATCTATGTAACTGAATTCTGCAACAGCAGCCCCTAGCTGCATATTTTTGTACAGATGTATATTTATCATATAGATAGAAACCATCCATATTCTCAGCCAAGCACAAGATGCTTCCCTTCCTTTCAGAAGATTTATGTCTGGTATAGATAGCGTTGGTTCATTGTCAGGAGTGTTGTGTCTGCAGTGATCTCTGGGGTGTGTTCTTCTGTCTCCTGCATGTCCTTTGATTGTTTGTCTGAATGAGTTGTCTGTTCGGACTCCATGTTGTTTTGTTGTTTTTAAGCGCTGTGTTTCTCTCCCTCAGCCCCGTCATGAATACTTTAATGTGCCTGTGTACTGACTGCCACCACTGCTGCTGCTGCTCTGCACCCTGCATCTGCTCTGCACCCTGCATGCTGAGCTCCGCTGACACCTTTCTGTCTTCACCCTCCGCACCTCGCATCGTCATTGTTCTGGTGTAAAAATACTCTGAGTTCACTGTTTGACGTGATAGGTGACAGTCATGATGTGATATTATCACAGTCACAGAACCAACTTTATTCTGGAGAGGACATTTTTAAGGTAAAATATTACCTCTGCCTTTGTACTGATTAGAAACCTCATCACTTTGTGATAGAGTTATCCCCCAAAAATATTGATTGGTTATATATAATCATGGTTTGTTGTGATAGATCATTACATGACTGTCATTTGACCATTTATGGTTTGTTTCACTGCACCATTTCTGCACCTGTCCTTTGTAATTTCTCCTTAAAAGCAGGTTTGTTCTATTTCCTATCTTTACACAAAAGCATTCTTTTCAGTTTATTTCACAGCTTGATTTGACAAAACTACAATTTTCCATGAAGTATACAAGCATTGTGCAACACCAAAGTAAACTAAAGTGTTTCAGTGTTGCCTAACCAAAATGATTTCTCAGCCTGAACAAGTAGTTTGGTGTGTAAACCTTCAGGGAAGAATGATATCAAGGCTAAAATCTGTCCCTCCAGAAAGTTGTGATTTTGCAATTTACCAAATCCCTGCATGTTCTCCATATCTCTGGAATGTTGGCAGATCTCCACAACTTTTCCATACATATGACAAATTGATCTCTTTCCCACCACAGTTATTAACATGTACATCTCTGAATTCACTCTCAACATCAAGTAACAAGAGAGACATGGCGTAAACCTACCAGAGGAACAAAAGTGATAGGTTTTCGTTTAAATAAAAAAGATATGACTGAGAGGTGAAAGCGCTAGGTTTGCACAATATTGGCTTTATGCCCAGTATCGGTTTTGGTGATATTTCCAAATTCATTACTGCCAATAATGATACAGAAACAGACACTGATACAGATACCAATATTTACACCCCTCTATACTAGAAGTGACCTGTTCCTTTTGCTGTGAAAGCATATATGTGTTAAAGACTGATGTGAAAGAAGAAAAACATTTAATTTACTAATGAATCAAACTGTATTGTTATTTAAATGTAGACATCCAGTGATGATTAAGTGAAATATCGTTTGTCTATTCTGCAGATATTACAGCTGATATGTGATAAATGGAGCTGATGTGTAAAGATGATGTATTGGCTGCAAATATTCGGAGAAATGTTGATATCTGCCAATGCCAATAATTATTTTTATGCTATTGTCTGCAGATACTGTTTTTGTGCCAATTATATTGTGCATCCCTTGAAAGCTCTGTGCCAGATCAGTATCTCATGTCATATAAGTTTTATGTTTGTGTGTAAGTCAAGGGAACTTTCTTTATAGAGCAGCGTTCATACACATATCAATTCAAAGTGACGCCAAAGACAAAAATAATAGTAGGAGTATTTGTCATCCTAAGTTGTTCTGCAATATACAGTTTGTTGCGTTACAAGAAGAAACTTAGATAATAATTAGGGATACATGATATTATCTGAACAATATTGGTATTGGCAAGTAATTGACTAAAAATTGATTACCAACTGGCAGATGTGAACATCCTTTCTGATATTTAGGCTCTACATTTTGGCCATGTTTATCTCCTATATTAGCTGTTAATTTTTGCAGATTGGTCACATGTCTCATGGTGGCTTAGCTTATCATCACTGAATATTGACATTAATTAATCAAAAGCATAATTTTATTAAAGAATTAAATGGTTTTCTTGTTTCACTTTTGCTTATAACGCATGACTCTCAACATGAAAGGAACAAGTCAGTTTTAGTAATGTGAAGGCTTTTTGCTCTTGACAAAAAATATTGGTATTGGTATTGATATGGACGATACTGAGTTTGGAAATATCAGCGTATCAGATAATGGGAAAAATCCAAATTTATGTATCTCTTATGGTAAGGGTAAAAATCATACAAGCGGGGTAATCATATTTATTATATGGCTCCAAAAAAGAATGTGAAGGTGTACAACATTTAGTTTTTTTCATGTTTTTATCTCCAAATCCTTCAGACTAAAATATTATCAGTGTTTTTGTTTGATTTAGACAGCGTGCAGGAGTTTTTCTGCTTTTTTGATTAATTAACTCAGCTTTTTTTTCACCTACATAGAGAAATAGTTTTAACTTTTAAAGCCTCCGTACTTTTGATTCTGTTGTTCATTTAAATAACAGAGGTTGTGTAGTATTTTAACACTTTGTCCAAAATTTGTGGAAGTATTGATATTGAGGATTCACTTTATTGTCAAGTGTCCAGCAGAAGAACGTCCTGAGACTCTGGGTATATTCAAGAGACTGCAAATATGTGAGGCTTCACTGTGTACTTAAAATGATTAGAAAATCAGGAGGGGCTGTGGATGATAAAAAACAGAAATCTTGGAGTTAAAAGTGTGTGTGGAGGGGGGTTGCCATCAGTGCTCTCCATCTAGACATGACAGTGACTTTAGTTCTACATAAAATCTAACAAAGATTTCTTCCACAATCTATATTGCAGTTTAAGGAAACTTTCCAGATAAATACTAAAATAAACTTGTGGCTCACAATTTAATTATGGCACACAGTTTTAACCATTTATAATTATGTACCAAGTTAATTCTCCTTGTGCAGCTTGTGTTTTAACTTTCAAAAGCTCAACATATTGCGCTGCTGACCATTTGTGGTTGTCACAATTAAGACACGTTGTTCAAAGAAAGTGTCCTGACCTATAAGTTTGTTTGAATATATGTGCACTGAGGACATACAGTATAGTTATTTTAGTAATACTGATTGAATGACAGCTGAATAAGGGGTAAAAATCACCTGAAAGTCTCCATTTTAAACAGTAACTCATTGAACTGTAACACTGCTGTATGTGTGGTCAGTGTCATCAGTAGCTTATACTTTTCCATGCAGATAAAACACAACTTGTAGTTGCACTGTGGTCCATTCTGATTCAGTCTAATGATGGTGGTATAGGACAGGATAACTTTAAAAAATGTAGGAAACAGGAAAATTGTTTGGTAGGTTTCCTTTAAACCAACAAACAAATGGCAGCATGGTGTGCTTTGTGTCATGTGACTGAAATTGCATGTCTTGCGATGTGACTATTGGACAAGCGCACATTACTTGTTCCGCCCTAGGTCACACTGTAATTAGCTTATAGGTCCACATATTGTATAAAAGAGGCTGGAACTGGGCTTGAAATGTTTATATTCCATGTGACTCAGACTGTCATCTAAACTCGGTCACATAAAAAAAAAAAAAATCAGATTTAAATGGCTCTCACCATAAACAGCCTAAGACCACGAGAGGTACGCCTTCCTCTTCTCCGTGCAAAAATCACCAAGTCAACAGAGCTTAAGGAGTACACATGGGGTATCACAATCCATATATCCAGGTTTTCTCTGATCCCTAAACACAGATCACAGGTAAATCTCCTCCTGATTAATTTGTCCAAAAGGTGTCCATCCATCCAGTATTTTTATAATGTACTTGCTCCTCATTGGTCAGTCTTTATGTCGGTAGACAAAGTGCAAGTCATGTTAGCGGTCCCTTCATCAGTTGTGTTTTGGATTCATGGGAGCAGTGTCAGTCAGGTACATGTTTGTTATCGTATATCTTTTAATAGTAATAATATTTAAAATCAAAACATACCCTAGTTCAGACGATGGTTCAGACACAGTCAAGAAAGAATAAAAAAGTCTTGATTGTGTTTAACATCTTGTTTTTGTTTTTTTTTTTTATAAATAATTACAAACCTGATTCCATCCTGTTAAAATGTTCTCTGTTTATCGTGGTACTAGAAAAATGAAATGTATTTGCACTGATTTTAAGGCTCTTTGGCTTTTGGCGTTGTGATAATTGTACAAATTCTAGACATTTTAACTTGACCGAAATCAGTGGTTCTCAACTGACCAAACCTCAGGACCCAACACCTCCTCACTGAAAAATCATGACCAAAGTTCTTCAAATGTTTGACCATTCATTTTGTCATTTAGCAATATTGTCGGACCTCAGATGGAACAAAACACAAGAGACAGGACAGAACAAACATCCAGATATTTCAGAGGGATACTTTGGTTTCGTTAGGTGGGGTTGTGTGAGGTACATAGCATGAGCTTGAACATGTGCCACAGTGTCAAAGCTCTGTTCTCTCTCTGTCCAGAAATCAGACGCTAATGCTATACATTGCTGTACATGGTGCCAAACTCTCTGCGTAATTAAAAGAACTGTGGGAGAAAACAAGCCACAGAAACAGCATGGAGTCATCACGCGCTACAAACAGTTTTTTAACATTTACTTAATTTTCCTCTCCCAAGCCGCTTCGGTTAGGCTCTATTTTTATTTTGAGAAATGGCACAGTCTACGTGTTGCACAGATTTTCAGCCCAATGAAACAGCTCTTTTGGGTCCCGACCCACCAGTTGAGAACCACTGCCTTAAATAATAGCTTTTATTTCTAATGGTAAAAGTACACTTACAGCACTTCAATGTTTATGATCTGTTACCTGTTTTCTATTAAGGAAGACCTTTATGACACCATGCAAATTTTATTATTGTAAATAATAGATCTATAACTAATAAATTGTTGATGATTCTTTGCTATTGAAGCACACTGGTGTCTGTCTTTACTTTAGCTATTTTACCTCGTCTTTATGATGTTTCTCCTGCATCAGTTTGGTTGTTTTCCTAAATAAAATAAAATAAAGAAAAACTATTACTTTTTCATTGGATGCTGCTGTTCTCCAGACAAAAACATTCAGCCAACATAAGAAACGACGAATAAACTGTCACTACAGCAGACTCCCCCTGAGAGTGAAGTGTCTTTAATTGGTGAATAATTGAAAGTTTACTTTTGGGGCTGAATGTTTTGCTCTGAGAATGAAACATCACTTCAGTTTGCAGAAGTGAGGTGCTGTTTTTTCTTCCTCTTACGTAAATCTGGTTTTCAGTCTGCTGCTCTGATGAGACGTCTCTCTTTACTTTGTGCTCAACCTTGTTTTAGGACGCCAAAGTAAGTGCTTCTTTTTCTTTCTGCCGCATGCTCACAGTGCTGATGTTTTCCCTTCACTGTGTCTCTGTTGTTTTTATCATTTTTCACATAAAGAAATATTTAGATCATACACTACACCTTTACACCAAACATGGTGATTTATTTAGACAAATGATAGCTGCGTTCTGTTTCAGTCTGGTTTGTGAACTCAGCAGCTCTCATAGATAGGTCACCGAGACATTTAATGGAATGAAGCTGTCATGTATGGTTTTGTGTTCACTTGTGTTTGCCCTGCTTCAACCAGAAAGATGTGTAAAATGAAAAGTTTTTGAGTGTTTAAGATCGTCTTTCTTTCATGTTACTTTGACTTTGTTTATGTTTGCACATTCTTGTTATTGCTCTGTCAGCTTTAAATCTGCAAACATTACCCGGGGCCATATTCAGCCCCCCTACTCAATGCAACCCGCCAGTCATTGCAAAATATTATATATCCATGAGAAAAACATGAGAAAATCTGCCAAGAATCTATTAAAGCTATTAGTATTTCTTATAAAATAGAGCTGTGATTGTTTCTGTCAAACTTTTTTATTTTATGAGTCTTCTTAGGAGAGCTTTTTAAACCAAATGTTAAATGCAACTACTTTTTAAAATGAGAACATCCTACAACCCTCAATTCCAATGAAGATGAGACGTTTTTGTAAAAGGCAAATAAAGACAGTGTACAGTAATTTGCAAATCATTTTTGACATATATTAGATTGAAAACATTATAAAGACAACATATTTAATCGTCAAACTGGTCAAGTTTATTGTCTTTTTTTGCAAATGTTCACTCAATTGAATTTGATGCCTGCAACACATTCCAAAAAACTGGGACAGGGGCATGTTTACCACTGTGTTACATCACCTTTCCTTTTAACAACACAAACTGTGGACACTAATTGTTGAAGCTTTGTAGCTGGAATTCTTCCCCATTCTTGCTTGATGTATGACTTCAGTTGCTCAGCAATTCAGGGTCTCTGTTGTCGTATTTTGCACTTCATAATGCTCCTCACATTTTCAGGGGGAGACAGGTCTGGACTGCAGACAGGATAGTCCAGTTTCCTCACTCTTTCACTATGAAGCCACGCTGTTCTAACATGAACAGGATGTGGCTTTACATTGTCTTGCTGTAATAAGCAGGGAAGTCCCTGAAAAAGACATTGCTGGAATAGCAGCATTATGTTGCTCTAAAACCTGAATGTACCTTTCAGCATTAATGGTGCCTTCACAGATGTGCAAGTTACCCGTGCCATGGGCACTAACACAGCCCCATACCATCCCAGATGCTGGTTTTTGAACTTTGTGCTGATAACAATCTGGATGGTCCTTTTCCTCTTAAGCCCGGAGGACACGACATCCATGATTTCCAAAAAAAAATAAAAAATTGGCCGCGCAGTCCACCTCGCATCAGTCCATCTCAGATGAGCTCAGGCCCAGAGAAACCAGCAGCATGAGTGTTGTTGATAAATGTCTTTAGCTTTATGTGGTAGGGTTTTAACTTGCCCTCCCACATGGTAATATCCTCAACAGAATGTTGTTGATTTTTAATGCAGTGCTGCCTGAAGGATTGGAGGTCACGGGCATTTAATGTTGGTTGTCTGCCTTGCCGCTTGCATGCAGAAATATCTCCAGATTCTCTGAATCTTTTGATGAAATTATGGACTGTAGATGATGAAATCCCTAAATTCCTAGCAATTGTAGTGTGAAACTTGTTCTTAAACTGTTGGACTATTATCTCACACAAAGTGATGAAGCTCGCCCCATCTTTGCTTGTGAGTGACTGAGTCTTTCAGGTGTGCTCCTTTAATACCCAATCATGACACTCCCCTGTTTCCAATTAACCTGTTCACCTGTAACATTTTCCAAACAGGTGTTTTTTGAGCATTCCTCAACTTTCCCAGTCTTTTGTTAACCCTGTCCCAGCTATTTTAGAACATGTTGCAGACATCAAATACAAAATAAGTGAATATTTGTAACAAACAATAAAGTTTATCAGTTAGAAAATAAAATATAAAAAAGGATTTACGAATCATTGTATTCTGTCTTTATTTACGCTTTACACTACGTCCCAACTTCATTGGAATTGGGGTTTGTCTAATTGCCACAGTGTCACCTTCTGGAAATGTAACCTAAATAATGTGGCCCTCATGGAAGCCGAAGCTGCCCGTCCCTGATGTGAAATGTTACCCTGCAGTGAGTCTGTGTGTTCTCATTGTGTTGCTGCTGCTGCTGCTGTCACTGCATGTGTATTTGTTGTGTACCTTGTCGTTCTCTTCACTTTCCTTGCTGTTCATGTCTCTCCTCCACAGGAAGCAGAGACCCCACGCAGCGTGCTGGAGGAAATTGGACTCACATAAACACGATTCTCCTCGTCTTCATCCTCCATCACACTCCTCCATCTGCCCAAATACTCTGCTCCACCAAGACAAAAACAATTATATCTCACCAACGAGCACTCATAAACACACAAACACCCAGCATAACACAACTCTGCCTTTGTTTTCTACTTTTTTTTTATTTCAGAGACAATAATGTAGCACTGTTTCAGCATTTACTACTGATTTATTTATTCTTTCAGCCTGGTGATGTTTACTGTTAGAAAACTCAAAATTCAGCTCAGAATCTGTAAGCTTTGCTGCTGTCTAGTTGTCTTCAAATGCCGTAATGCATAGACTGCATTTATTTATTTATTAGATTTTAATAAAAAAAATCTTTAATGTATTAGATAACCATGTAATTTATATATATATATGTTATAAAGGGAAGTCAAAGTATTACATTAGCTGCACCAAAGAATCACATTTTCAAGTCTTACATGTGATTATCATGAGAGTTTGTTTAGAATATAAATTCACCACATACCTGAAACAAAGAAAATGTCAGATATCAAAAGTGTATTCTCTCTGTTTACAGTTGACTTTCATGATCAAGAACAAACTCCATAAACAATACGACAAACATCTTGTGGAGGCACATTCAGTTAAAAAATAATCCTCAGCATAGCCAATCAGAGGCCAGTAAATGACAAAATAATCACAAGAAGATGGCGTCCTCTCTCTTTGCAATAAGGTCGGTCTATTTTTATTCTTTTTATATCTATAAATGAGTGTTAACTCAGATTAATCAAGTTTTCAGACATGTCACAAAGATATGGGAGTGATGGTGTTTTTACTTTTTGTCTTTTCATGGGTTTTTCTGTTTGACGGTAGAGCACTATTTTGGTTCACTTAAAGGGAAAGTTCAGTATTTTTAAGTGGGGTTGTATGAGGTACTTGGCATTCATCCGAACATTAGCTAAAGGGCAATAAGAGAGTAACCTGACACACCAAATGGACCACTCAATTTATTTAACCAGACCATCTGGGCAACAGCCCATATAAAGTGTTTGGGAATGAGCAGAACTTTTCAGTAGCATATCCAGCAGGTTATTGGATGATCGTTCCGTCAATCACTTTCACTTTGAGCCAATCAGATAATGTGGTAGCAGGCGCTACTGATACGGTGTGAAATACAAAATGTAAGCCACTGTGTAGAACAAACTAAATAAATTTCATAAAGAAATGCAGTCGAGATCTGACAAAACTGCTATTGAAGGTGTTAGCATCTATGCTAATCTCTGTATGATCAGTCACTTCCTGCTGTCGTCTTGCTCTGAGCTCCTTTCTCTTGGGCCGTGCTGCCGGTCACAATCATTGTAGGTTGGAGCTTGGCAAGATGGATATGTCTGATTACAGGCACTTAATCAGGCGGTGGCAGCTGCTGCACAAGGATATTAAAAGAGAGGAACATGATCTACTCTTTTGTAAAGTGTCTTGAGATGACGTTTGTTATGATTTGGTCACCTGACACACCAGATGGACCACTCACAATATATCCCACTTTTCCATCTGGGCAACACTCCATAGAAAGTGTTTGGGAATGGGCAGGACCTTTCAAGGGCATATCCGGCAAGTGATTGGATGATCGTTCTGTCAGTCATATTCATTACAGGCCAATCAGATAATGTCGTAGGTGGGTAGTAGGGTTGAACATGACTATAGATAAGTATTTTTCAACCTTGGGGTCAGGACCCCACATGGGGTCGCCTGGAATTCAAATGGGGTCGCCTGAAATGTCTAGTAATTGATTAAAAAAAAAAAAAATTAGGCTACTGATACATTTTTTTTAACTAATTATTATTCTTTTTAAAATGTAAACACCACACACAATCTTAAACAACTGCATTATATACTTCCACTTTCTCAAATATAAATGTAGTTCAAATAAAATGCAGCATTTAAAAATGTCTGAGCTGGCGCAACTTGATTGAAGGCTGTGATCTTTACAGTTACTGGTGCTTCAGTTCCCTCGCGTCAACTTAACACACAAACTTGCAGTCAGTCCAAAAAAGGTTGGGAACCACTGCTATAGATGGTGCCAACACCATTAAAATCTCATGTGCGTGTGTTCATCACAGACCTTACTTCAGGCATTTATCCATAAGCAGAATTGTAGATCCTATATAATTTCGGGCTTGGAAACCAGGAAGTGCTAAATGCTAACTCATGTCCGTAGACTTGTTCCTACCCCTCCCTATTACTGTATGTTTTGTTTATAGCATATAATAAACCCATGCAGTTTTTGTGGCTTGTTTTCATTCAAAATTATTTTAATCACAAGGAGTTGGCTGCACCATCTGCAGCAACATGTAGCCCTATCTTCTGTGCCAACTTTTTCTGCACAGATGTGGAGCTGATCGCTACCACTGTGCCTTATGTTCAGGCTAATGCCATGTATCTCATTCACCATTTGAGCTTGTATTTGGACATAATGAAGTGTATTATAAATCTTTGTTCCCATGTGTTTGATAAAAACCTGAGACTCTTGTTTCAGAGTATTTGGTTCAGTCTATTTCACATTCTGACTGTAGTACAGATTAAACTATCATTACAGCCACATCCAATAGACAGTACAGCCTGTACGAACAAACTACTGTGATAATGAATATTTCATGATGCAAAGGGACCACACATGGAAGATCAATATGGTGTCAAACTGTAGCAGATTATCAAGATTATTTTTCAATCTAGTTATTTTTTTTAGGGCCAACATTGAAGGTAGTTTAGGTCATTTTGTCATAAAAGGGAAAAAAGAAATTCAAAATCAGCATTAAATCATGTTTTATTCTGTACTGTATATCCATGCTGCTCTGAACATGCATTTTTAAGAAGAGGTTACATGTTTTCTTTTTTACTGCTAAACATTTTTGCAACTTCTTGTATGCCAACAGGAGAGTGTTAGGAACAGGCAAAAGCAAAACATAAAAGAGGGAAGATTGATGAAGCGAAAAAGTTAAAATGTAGAAAATAAAGCAACCCTAAATGCAAGCAAGCAACCCCTCTGCAAACAACCCAGACCATCCCTTTAATTCTTTCTTTATTACCTCCACCTAGGAGGTTATGTTTTTGCCGGTGTTTATCTGTCTGTTTGTCTGTTTGTTTGTCTGTGTTCAAAATGACTTGAAAAGTTCTGAACGGATTTGGATGAAATTTTCAGGAATTGTCGGAAATGGGATAAGGAAGAAATAATTAGATTTTGGGACTGATCCAAATCACCATCCGGATACAGGAATTGTTTAAAGGATTCTTTAACATTGTCTGATAGGACCATTTTCGCCAGAGTGGACTGAAGCTGCTTGGCGGAGGTCTGCGCTCTCTGAGTGCTTTTCTAGTTATGTTTGTGAACAAACTCACAACTTTCATATAGTTTGACTTTTTGATTAGGTGTTTTAACACTGTACTCAACATTTTGACTCTTTTCTTACGTTTGATCACATCTTTTTACCATAATCCATCCCATTTGAACTTTTCCTGAACATTTTGGCTTTTCACCTAATTTAAAAATATATATATTTTAACTCTTATTCTTGTCATATTTGCATTATTTTGACATTAATTAGACTTTTTATTATGATTTTAAACATTCTCAACAGTTTCCTTATTCCTGACATTTCCACTGTTTGACTTTTTTGATAAAGTGTTTTAATATTATTTCTGACATTTCAGCAATTTATTTTTGATTTTTCCGTTTTTGCTTGACATTCAGACTTTTGTAAAGTTTTTCAACATTTTCACTTTTTTCCTGATTCTCTAACCATTTTTTAGAATAAACATTTGTTTTCTAATGGTTTTTGCTTTATTTTTGACATTTCTGATTTTTATCATTGACATTTTGACCATTTTTGGACGGTGTAAATTGACTGTGTTTTTCTGGACATCATGACTTATTTCTTGAATTTTTTTTACATTAATTTTGACATTACAATTCCTTATTAAAACATTTTTCTGTTATCAATGTCTTAATGTTTTGACATTTGAATAATGTATTTTTTACATTAAATTTAAGATTTTAACTTTTGGCTTCTGAAAGTAGTTATCAACTTTATTGTTGACATTTCAAATTTAATCTCAGTATTTGGACATCTCTCTGTGTGGATCATGAATTATTATTTTGCTCTTGCCTGACCCTAATACTCTTTTGTAGCTAACATTCGAAGTTGCGTTAGAAAGTCCTTTTCTCTCTCTCGTTTTTCCTCAAAGAATCATTTTCATGTCTGATTTATTCTGTATCACATGCTGTATCTCTGAAATGTGACTGATAGGCACCGTCATCTCCCCAGCAGTGTTGGTGAGTAAATATGAGTGTGGTACATACAACATGAGACAAAAATGTGGTTTACATAACTGGACTTGTGTTTACATTTAGAGGATGCATTTGGATTCATGTATCTCAGTCAAGTTCAGCAATAAAGAGAGTCAAAGCTTTTGTCCGTCATTTATTCTCCACTGATCACTCACACCTACAGATGAATGTGGAGCTGTTACATCAGAAGTTTTCAGAGAGGGGCATCTGTTAAGGACCATTTCAAAATGGTGACATAACAAAGGAATGATTTATTTACAGCAGATAAATATGAAAATGTTATCCTAGTGTCAGATTTCTTGGAAATTCCTAAATGGTATGGATTTAGAAAAAAAAAAATCTCAGGAGCAGGTCTAGAAAAGTGCATGACCATTACAGTAATGGAAACTAACACATTTGAATCTTCAAGAGATCAATAATCAACAAATATTTACAAGTCAGGCATTATGTATTCAAAACAACAAATACTCACATCATCTTTAGTGACTCACACAAGCTGGAGAGATGTGTAATCTGAGCTTCAGGATCTAAAGCTCTGATAAACCTGCTTTCTTCAGAGCAAAGCCGTCCATGGGGGGGGGCTTTCTGGGGCCCAGAATAGTTAAAAATGGTTCATCCTAAATAGAGTGGTGCAGGAATGAGTTGAAAAATGTGGAAGTCAGTTAACAATTAGCACTTCCTGGTTGCCAACCCTCCACAGTAAATGGGATTTAGAATACTGGTTTTGGATAAGAGCCTGAAACACAAATACATGAGATTTTAATGTTTCATGGAAAAAAATAAAATGCATCTGATGTTGCCTGCTTTTGAATCTTAGGCTGTTGTTATGTATTTTTGCTAACTAACTGCTAAAAAAGGACTCCAAAAATGGCCGCTGACCTGACGGCAAGCATTTCAGATTGTTTTTCAATAATCAAAAATTCATACACTATTGCCACAGCCATGAGGACCAACTTGGTAAGGTCACTGGATTATGGGGAAATCCTAAAACAAGAGATCACAACAAGACCTTATACAATGGAAATATTGTAGTTGCCTCTAAGTTGAACCACCATGTTGTAGTTCCATAGTAGCTCAATAATAGCCTTTTACTCTCACCAGTTGCGGTTAAGCTTAAAACATGGTGAAAAGTGGGTTCTTTAGTTAAGATTATCACCAAGAGCAGAACATGTAAGTTTCATAATTTTTTTGTTCACTACAGAGCTTATTATCAGCAGTGATCCAAAACAGTGAAAAATCTCATAGGATATTACTAGGCGTGCAGTTGAGGGAAGTAGCGTGATGCGAACTTCTGTGTTGGACTACAAAAATACATCATCCCTGCACCACCTCTATTCAAGCAGGTAAAACCAAACTTTACTTTTTACCCAAATATTCAGATGTTCTATCAAAGAAACAATGTGCAACAACATGTGCATTTCTTTATGGGAACCTCAGTAAACTGTAGCCTGTTTCAGAATGTAAACGCCTTTTGCTACAATGGAGTCAGTTAATGTTTGGTCGATGGAAGTAAGCAGACCGGGTGATGTTATAGATGGGGAATTGGAATGACAGTGTTATTGAATTTACGGAAAAAATTACCAAGAGGGAGAAGTAGTTGATGAAGAGAAGGGGCTCCAGGACAGAGCCCTGGGGCACACCTGTAGTGACTGGGAAGGGATCAGATTTGAAAAATTTGTACTGTATGACAATTAGTAATAGATTTAAAGAGATACAATCTTTTACATAATATGTACATATCATGTATTTACAGTAATAATACAATAGGAGCTACCCCAACATGTCCCAAATGTACTGTAAACACTGGAACTACAATACATTATACCTGGGAGTGTGAAAAACTCAATTATTTTGTAAAGCAATATGTGCAGAGATTGGCATTGCTATAGGCAACAGCTGCCCCATAGTCTTCTTCAGTGTGTTAGGAAGTCTACTTTAACATTTAAAGGAACAAAAAAAAAAATTTCAATTTCTATTGATGCAAGCGAAGAAGGCTGTAATGACAACAATGGGTTGGGAAAAGAGACAAAGAGACTACAATAAGAATTTATGATAGCGACAAACTGAAGGACGCCCAGACCATAAATAATCATAAAGCAAATCTATATAAGCTGTCTGTGATTTCTGGACCAACTAAAGATTGTATTGTTATTTATGTGAAAATAAAAGAAAGGAATGGCTCAATAGCCAACTTTAGATTATTTAGATTGAGATTTACATGTGAACCAAAACATTCATTAATGTGCATTTTTCCTAGTAAAAGAATGATTAAAATGTATCTACTACAAAATCCTGTAAAGTTAAATTAAAATGATCAGCAAAGGAAGAAAAGGATAAATCTATTTCTGAGTTTTTAGAAAACATTTAATGACTTTTTTTTTTTTTTTTTTACATGTAAAAACAATAACAAGCACAGATACAGCACAAAAAAACTTAAGCCAGTCAATACAGTCATTATAATGTAAGGATTAACAAAGATATGCAAGAAAATATATCAAATATAGCAAGAAAAATAAAGACACAATAGATTTTGGCTCTCTCGTCAGTAAAAGGCTTGTTTGATTGGACACATCTACACTGTGTACAGCAGAGGTCCCCAACCACAGGGCCATAGAACATTAAGTATCGGGTTGAGACAATTTTTTTTGTCCTGTTCTCAGACTGAAGTGTGTTTTATTTTGGCAGGATGACAAGATCCTCACATATCCGCCTGTGAAGCTTGAAAGCATAAACTTGTACTCTGAGGCTCTCTGTCACCACTATGATCAGTGAAAAAGTACAACCTGAAATGAACTCGTGGTTAAATCGTGCTCATGCACGTGTCCACTAATGCTTTGGAAGTAGATGTAAATATATTGGACTTTTCCTGATGAGGTACAAGCTAATAAAACAGCTATCAATAATCAATAGAAACATCAGATCAGCTCAGACTAATGACCAATTGATAAAACACACACTGTCAGCACTATAAGAAAGCAGCTTTTAAAGTACAGCATTTTAGTAATGGGGAAAGTCAAAAAGTTTAATATGTTATTTGGCACAGTAATCTTTTTGATAACTGTGGAAGGCAGTAATTGTAATTAAAGTTTGATTAACTGTATTGTATTACATAAATTCAAAAAAGGTTGGGGACCACTGGTGTACAGTAGATGATATCACGCTTTACAGTTAACAGAACATTTGTGCTTGTGTATGTTTATATTCAGTCATCTACTTGTATCACAATGATAAATAAGTTATAACATAAAAACATAACATATTCAGAGAAATACATGATATACAGGAGGGCACTTTTAATGCCAACTTGCATTAAAATATCACATTTTATCAGCAACAAACATGTTCAAAAATATACCTCACTGGTAATGTGATAGAATCTTGAAAACATACAGGAGTGGCCTACTCACTGACTGATATTTCTGAGTCAGGCTCTCTGGTTTTGTGAAAACTTCATTTAGAAGTCAGCCTGAGTCTGCTTCACCATCGCTCAGCTACTTAAAAAAAGATGATAGTGAAATCATTAATCAGATGTCGTGCTTAAAATTAATTTTTGATATTAATGTTTTAACCTTTGAAAGACGAACATGGTTATTTTTCATTTTACAGATATAGACATACATCATTTCCAAAAATTCAGCTTGAAAAAAAAGGAATGCTTGTTCAGTTTCACTGTCATGTTTTGGTCTGATATACATTCAGGTCATTTCTTAGCATCAGAGCTTAAGGCAGCCATCTTTAGGTGCCAGGTAACAGATCAGCCAAGTTGCTGATCACTGCTCAAAAATATGAACATTTGCATAAATAATCATGAACTTTGAAAAGTGTAAATGTTTGTTGACTTATTCACAGTGTCCTTAAATGTCACACAGACCTAATGTGAAGAGGCAAAATCATCCCCTTCCTGTGCTAGCTTTGGTGATGGCATAAAAGAGGCAGGATTAGTGGAGCCAGTGGGGGAGCGCAGCGCTGTATGTGTATCCTCATGCTGTAATGTGCTCTCTTGCACTTCCACAACACCATAATTCAAAGTAAATCAACAAACAGGAAATAATTGTCTTAAGGTGTAATGATGATGGAGCTTAATCACAAAGCTCCTGTGGAAATGCACCTTTAAAAAGCCTGGTTTATTGATGAGCATCTTGTCTTTAGCAGTAGTTTTTTGCATTTGTTTCTGTTTTCTACATCCTCAAAACTCCACTGGATTTATGGTTGTACTTATGCTTCTTTTATGCTTCAAAACATTATTTTGGATCAATGTTTTTTCAATATTTATTCCTCCTTGATCACTTTTGGCTTAAACACCTGCTGTTCATCAAAACTTATTTCACGTCAACTCCTGAGGCAGAATCTAAGGCACATCCTTTTATTTTAACTACAGGAGACAATGATAAATATTAATGTATTGAACCAAAGAACCATTCAGGCCACAGAAATAGCACACTGAAATGTTAATGAGGTCACTGTTATTCCTCCCTCTGTGGAGTTCATGGAGGACTGATATTGAGATAACTAAATCCACTGGAAAATTGAAGCTGCTGTCATGTGCTGTGTCTGACTGCTAAGGTACAATTTCTCGAATTTTCTTACCGGATATGTTTCAGTGAATTAAAAATTTTACATAACCTTAGATATTTCCAACACTCTCCAAACCAAGATAAATAATTTATTTTATAGTTGAAACAGTCTGTGTCTTGTCATAATGATACCCATGACTGAGCAGCCATGATAAGAAACAGGAGTCTTATTGTTGCCGTGGAAACACTGGATGTTATATCTAATGCTGCTACGTGAGAAAAAGAGAAAATGCTACTGAAGGCCCTGTGTCCACAGGCTCAGCACACATTTTCAATTCAATTCCAACGCAGACCTGCACTCTCAGCGCTCACAAAGAAAAACGCTCTGAGCATCAGCTGAATTTTTGCCACCCTGCTCCCAGCGGTCTCAGTTGACAATGGTACAACCTCCAGCGCTGTGGTCGTCAATGTCACTTCACCGTCACTGACCAATTAAATTTTAAGAAGGAGCAAGCTTTTCTTCTAATCGCTTTGTAAACAAAAATTGCAGAGGTGAAAACAAACTGCTAACTCCCCTGTAACAGTGTACCCCAACATTACAAATCCAGTTTGAGTAGAGGGGTGTGTACTTGTTGTTATGAGATGAGGACACTATGCCATCCGTATTGTGTATTTACCAAACAGTAAAATAGTGTTTTTGTTTAATGAAAATGGATCAACGTGAGGGAGAAAGCTGTAAGCTGTCCAAGAAAGCTTTGCATCATACACGCTGCATGGAGTTCAATTTTAACAGAGGGTATGCACATGATGTCACAGTCAGTGCAAGTTAGTAGGATGACAGCCACTGAGAGGCAAAAGCACAGACTGACAACATCAATCAGTGGAAATTCTGGCGTCAAACACTTTTATTCAGTTGACAAGTTTTAAGTTTCTCATTATTGTGATTTGATACTGTTTATCACCGGCAGTATAGCTCCTCAGCTGAAGCTGTAACGTTACAGCAACTGGTATCAAATCACTGAGCGTATATGCATTCAGGTAATAACAAGTATGAGCTGCTTTCTTTGCCCTATGGGTTTTTTTAAACACTGCAGTGCAGTTGGATCTGCCTGATTCAATGTCTGTAATCAGGCAGATCCAACTTGCCAAGCTCCAATCCACAACGATTGTGGGCATCCCAAAGCCTCCTTTAGAGAAAGAAGAGGGGGCTACGAGCAGGATGACAGCAGAAAGTGACTGCACATACAGAGATTAGCATAGCTGCTAACAGCTTCAGTAGCAGTTATATCAGATCTTGACCACATTTATTTATTAAATAAAAAATGAATAACAACACTAAAAACTTATCTTTGACATTGTTGCACCACCTCCAACATGTTTTGATAAGAGTTTGTTTGACGAAGTGGCCCACGTTCAGTCTTTAGACCCCAACAGGAACACCTGCCTACCACATTATCTGATTGGGTCATAATGAATTTGACTGAAAAACTGATCATCCAGTCAACTGTTGGATATGTTTTGTTTGTTTGTTGCAGGTCGATTAAAAGGGACCGAAGGGCTGCAGCTGGCCCCCAGGCCACAGTTTGGACACCCCTATTATAGTCACTACAAGGCTTCATCCTATGGCTCGGCTAATAAGCTGCTTCTTTATAAACGCAACCATATGTCTCACAAAGTTTTATTTAGTCATTTTTAAACATATAGCAGCATAGAATCTACATTTCCTGTGACTGACATCATAAAAATAACCAGGCCACTTAATATTACTGAAAAAAATGGCACTTTTCAGGTCAGTTAAGTGTTTCCGTTTCTTCCCACTGATTTAGGTTACCAGTTGTTGCTTTTTGCCAGTCAGAGTTTGGAACTGCTAGCCTGACACACACATTGTGACGTCAATGTAAACCCTCTATGGCATTAAATCCTCATTTCAGATCAACAAGTACTCAGCAGGGGTTGCCAGAGCTGACTCGTCTCTACATGCCATCTCTTGTTATTGTTTTGATTGAGAGCCCCCCTGGCAGCAGAATTTACACGCTGTGCCTTTAAAGGTGGCTCTAAACTGATTCAAGATGATGTAGCGTGAGTATGAGCTCTAACTTTCCTCCTTTAGCATCTCCTCGATCTCTCTGTCCCAGTTTTCGTCGTGGTTCTCGTTATCAGGCAGCACGTCGTACTCCTGCAGCTCCTCCTGCAGCTCCCGCTCCCAGTCAGGAGTCTCCTCTGATTAAATACAGGGTAGAGTCATACATCTTATAAACTCTCAGATTACATCACAGAGTAGTTTACCAAAGAGTCTCACCCTGCTGCGAGTCTGGATGCTCCCTCTTATCGAGAACCAGCTGTTCCATTTCTTTTCGCAGGTCGTCCTCATTTATGTTGCATGAGCCAAAAGCATCGCTCACAAATTCAGACACAGGCGGGCTGGTGGAGATCTCCTCCTCATCCTTTCACAGCAGAAACAAAAGGAGGTCAGACTCAGACCCAACAAGGTCTATTCTCTCCATTCATTTGGTGTTTTATGACAAAAACAGATCGCTTACCTCACATGACCTCAGTTTGTTTCTGCGACTGGCAGCATGGGTTTTCTGCTTGACAACATCTGCATTAAAAAAATGTCAGGATAAATAAGCATTCGGCTTCCAGAGTGATGTCACAATCATGTGATTATGCCTAAAAAGGGGCAGCGGCCGTATTTGTGGGTGAAAACAAATGCCTAACAATGCGGTCTATCAGTGGAGCACTGACATCGTACTCTTTTCTGTCTGCTATTACTGACCGATAGCTGAACACATTAAACTTAGATCACTTTATCTGGTATGATACAACATTCAGACATTGGAAGGTCTCATGAATAGGAAGAGGGTCTACATTAGGAAGCATTAATATCAGAGCCACATAGTTTAGACCTGGAACCTGGCTAGCTCCAGCCTCTTACTCTGGAGGGTCGGGAACCAGGACATGCTAAATGCTAACTCACTTCTGCTTTTTTGGACTCAGTCCTGCACCACTTTTTGAGAAACACTGCATTTTGGTAAGGCACTTTGTGTGTATGACATGTAAATAAAGAATAATCACAAATCAAACAATTAATCAGTCATATACACTGGCATTATGATGACTTTTGATTCCCTTTATGAGGCTATATTAACTGCCTTGAGTGCTTTTAACTATGATTAAACAGAATTGTAATGCTTATACACATGCTTTCATTTATAGTACAATGAAGAGGAGCTTCTTAGTGTTACCAAATAGGGCTCTCAATAACTAAAATAAAAGGGTAAAATACTGTAAACACAGTACAATACTTTTCTAAGGTTGCCTAACTTTTAGACTTGTGATCAGCTTTGCTCCCAGTGCAGTGACTTTCAAAGAGATCAGAATAATTAGGAGTAACTTAAACCCCTAGGTATGATTTTACCCCTGAAAAACTTCCTGTCTTTAAATTAATTTTAAAAGCTTATTTTGTTTTTGGATTAGAGAGCTGAGCTCTTCCTCCTTAAAGATTTAACAGCCACTGGCTATAATTAATTCATGAAGCTTCAGTTAGCAAAATGCCATATGTTCCTGATTTATTAAATGAGTGTGAAAGTAAACATTTAAAATGGCTTAGTGATTTACTGATGTTGAAACTCCCTCCATTAAGAGTCACTGAAAAAGTGTCAGGTCTTTAGAGGGAGTAAATATCTTGTCCTGTCTGTTCGTCACATGAATAGAGCTGATTTTGTGATTTTGAAGCTGTAACTAGACATGACTCCATTCTTATTTTGTACAACACAAAGTAATGATACCCTTTTGTTGAACCTCCTCAGGACGGGTGCCATTTTTCTCCACGCCTCTGTGCTCAGCCGCCTGCTGTGCTGCGAGAGCTGTGAGCTGAGCGGACTGTTTTATTAAGGACACGCGGTAGAAGTAATTCTTCCAGAACACCTCCTCTTTCACCCTGAAATACATGACACAGAGGAGCACGGAGCTGGCTCAGAATAGAATAAAAAACATGTTTTTGTTCGTAATAAACCCACTCCTGTGCGGGGATGCTCATGATGAAAGGGGAGCAGACTAAGTATTATGTGTGTGACAAAACACTCACTGTTTGGGGACCAGATGGAAGCGCATCTTCCGAAGGAGCTCATCTTCCTCCAGCATCACCATGGCGACGGGATACATTTGCTCACAGTCAAAGTGAAATTGCACTCCAGCAGGAGGATCTCGCAAAAAATTCCTTTTGTCCTGTCAACAAGTGAAGTAATAAAGAGAAATGGAGTTGTTGCACAGTTTTAGTTTTCCATAAAAGAAAACTATCTTATTGTAAGACTCACAGCTGAGAGAGCCAGAATCTGCTGCTGAATAGTTTCTTCTTCATTATAACCAACCCAAGGAGGCACAGCAGCACCTGCAAACAACGGGCCAACAGTTAGTGCATGGCAGTGCACTTCTGACCTGGTCACCCTATGGCCGATAGAAGAAAGCACAGCGCATGAGGGGGGCGTGGCCTCATTACTTATTACACATGCACACAGTGTGCTTTGTGCATGTGATTGAGGAATAGCAGAGATATTGTCAATTATACTTTCATGAAAGCTGGTTTTATTAGTCGAGATTAAGCTAAAATGTATTTTTCATAAACTATATTTAAAATCCCTGTTAAGAGCCAATCCTCAAATTTGTGAATTCCAGGTTTATTCCCCTTTATTTCTGTAAATTCCTGTTAATTCTCATAAATTCCTGTTGATTCCCATGGAAAGTTTCCAACTTTGAAAATTCCCGGAATTTTGCAACCCTAGTTCTCTGTCAGCAGATGTTAAATCCCTGTTTGTAGCTCTTAAGGCTAAAGATGCATGAATTTGTTGTTACTGTTTAAAAATACATCCGTCCATAATCTTTCTAGCCTATTCCAGCTGACATTGGGCAAGAGGTAAGGTACATCCTGGACCAGTTCCCAGCCAATCACAGGGCCACATAAAGAGACAGACAACCATTCACACACTCACACATACTCATTCACTATGAAAGTTGTGATTGTGTTTGTTTCATATATACTTTTATTGTTGACCACAAAAATTAGAAGCTGAGAACTGAATTGCCCGTTCGGGATAAATAAATATGTTTGAATCTGAACTGAAAAGATTTTGTAGGTTAAAGTTGAAAGGTCACTGGGCCTTGTGTTCATCCATTTTTTACAGATGCAATATGACAAGAATGATTTCAGACATTTTCTTTAATCTTTGAGCAAATGCCTACTCCTACTCAAATATAAACTAATTTTTGGAGGTTAAAGGTCAAAGGTGATGGTCCTAGCACCTCATGATCATTTCATGCTTATGAATAAAATATCACAAAAACTTATGAGGACTTTTTGTCAGACTTCAAATAAATGTTTACTATGACTAACAGGAAAACTGCAATACGTTTTCAGTCCAAGTTTGGGTCACTCAAAACTCTCTAGATAAATAACATTTTACTGATGACACTTAAAAAGTGAAAGGAACAAAATTTTTCATAAGTTCATTTTGACCCACCACTTTAAAGTCAAACAATTCTATCCATACAGAGGCATACCCACCATGTGATTTTGAAACAAATGTGAACATGAATTATGTTGTAGGAAATTTTTTAATGTTTGTCTTGAAAGATCCTTAAACTCTACTCCCTCCCTTACAGCATGGAGCCAACAGATTTATACTTTTATGCACTTACCAGACTTTTTAGCTTTCTTCTCTTGAACAAACTTCTCTTGTTCTTTCTGGAAATCCCCTAAAATGGTCTACAAAGGGAAAAATAATGATAAATAGAATAAACATAGAATACACCTCCCAAATCAGAAATCCTTCTCCTGCCTCCCACTGGTTCAGAACGCAGACGACATCGCATCACCCCAAGAAGAGCATCTTTACACTGGCTTTTGGTTAGTTTTAGAATTGATATTAAGATTTTACTGACCACGTTTAAAGCCACTAATGGGTCTGGCTCCAAGCTATATCACTAAACTATTGACAGCCTTTGAGCCAGCCTGCAGCCTCAAATTCTCAGGCGGGAGCCTCCTGGTTGTTCCAGTGCCAAGGATTGAAAATAAGGGTGATAGAGTTTTTCTGGCAGAGCCCCTCGACTGTGGAACAACCTACCTGAGGAGATAAGGTGTTCAAAATCAGAAGTGTCTTTTTAATCACTCATTAACACTCAACATTTATAGACTTGCTTTAATGTGATGTCACCTTCTTACTTCCATTTTAGTCTTTCTAGCCTCATCTCTTTCTTGACCTAACTTTCTTTATTGTTGTTAATTCTTTTATTTGGATTCACTTTAGTTATTTATGCATTGATTTACAGTATGAGTATATTTGTGTATGTGTATCTCCATATGTATTTATATACTGAGTTCTGATTTATGTGTGGTGCATATATGTGTGCGTGTGTGTGGATACAGTGCTTAACAAATTTATTAGACCACCTGTAAAAATGAGAAAAGATAAATATTTAAGAAATCTTTCAAAAAAGATGTCATTGTTATTGGACATACATATTGAACAGGAATGAGGAATTTCAAACCAAATTCACCTTTTTATACCCAAAGTTGAGCTGCTCACTTGACTGAGAAGTCAGAAATTAATCAAGCATAACATTCAACCATAGCATAGCATTCAGGAACGCAAGTAACTACTAATTTAGCATCTTAATCAAGAAATAATAATGTGCTTTATTTTTTCTGGGGTTTCTTTGCAAAACAGTAAATTAGAAATTTCATGGATGACAATAATAATCATAGCTTAGCATTAAAAATATCATTTTGGTGAAAGATCTTCTACATACTGGTGTATTAACCATTGCAGAAACATTAAAAATGATTTGGGTAATTACTTTTGCTTAATTTCCTTGACCCCAAAAGGGATAAGATGATGGATGGATGTTAATTTAGGGCAGCTGCTGCATAAACCTTATTTTGGGTGGTGGTATAATAAATTTGTTAAGCACTGAATATAGGTGGGAAAATGAATACACATATATTTAAGCATCATCATCTCTTCTGTGTTTTTAGACCTGTCAATTCTGTACTTTTAATTCACTTAATAGCTTTCAATTGCTGAATTGCCACTACATTTTTCTATTGTTTCTATTTCCTCTTTGTCAACTCTTTTTACCTCTCTGCTTCATTCTTTGGCTTTTACACAATTTTACTGTTACATTTATATTTTGTTTAATTACATTTCTCTTTATTTACTTATTCATTGCTTTTATCTCCCTATATGATTGGTCCTCCTGGTCTCATTTTATGTAGCTGGGGCCTTGTATTACCTGGTGTCCTCTGATGTGCTTGTCATGTTTGAGTTCTTCAGACTGTAGTTTGAGTTTTTAGTGTCCTTGGTTTGTTTCCTCTGTGCTGGAGTTATTGTGCTTTGTTCTTGTCTGTTTTTATTTGGTATGAAAGTATTATATAAACCTGTGTTTTAAAAATGCTACATAAATAAATTATTGCTATCATTATAAAAAGAAAACACAGCTTACCAACGACATGTAAGAGCAACAACTGGCCTTACCTTATCAATAAGTCCATTCATCTTCCCCTCCTCCACGCTTTTCTTGAGGGTTTGAGCTGTTTCCACCACAGACTCGGACAGTTTCTTGGAGGCACTGCTGGCGACATTATAAATGTAACCTGCAAACAACAGGGCAAAACACTTAAAGAGAGTTTACTCTAAACTTACAGTACAGTAAAAACAGTACTTACAGAAAAAACTCACCACTGAAGCCCTTGGCTTTCTGTAGAAGTGGAGCTGGCTGAACATCTTTTGCAGAGCTGGTCTTGGTGTTTTCAGCCGCATTAGTCTGTCTGTTTATGTCGTGATTTTGTTCTTTAACACCAACAACAGACTCGTCCTGTTGTTTAACCTCTCCATTTTCAACACCGAGCCAGCTTCCCAAATTCCTCAACATACTGTCAGAAAAAAAATCATAAAAAGTTATTTATCATGACAAAATAACAAGCTGTTTAGGTTTTTTGTTACTTCTCGGATAGTTAAAAGTCGGAAACAACGGAGGTGGTGACGTTACACTGTTGGACCACTTCCGCGTATCGGTGAAGTTTGTCCTTCTTATCTACCCTTCCTACGCTCACGAGTTGTCCTGGAAACGTGAAGGCGTCTCTATAAATTCTGAGTTTATCCAAAATGCCATTAAAGTTTATAATGTTTAAAGTTTTACGAAAGAGTATCAACTTGCAAGAGAATATCATGTTTTATATGTGCCACCTTTCCCTTGAAATAAGGAATTGTGCCTTATTTGACTATTAAATGTTGCGTCCTGTTTTGAGACTCAACAGGAGACGATTTGTTTTGTAGGCTATTTCAAGCCACTATGACAAAATATACAGCATATAAACAGGCTGACGGAAATGTTCACAGCTACAGGTTTCATTAATGCAGTTTAGAGCTATTACCTGTCAACACTGATATCAAACTAAAGAGTTATTCAATTAAACTGATTTCAAGAGATGATTTATGTTTGTATGACCTCTAGTGCTCCAAGTTGGCCAGTGGTGGTCGTGGCCTCGAGGATCTTGTGTGTCCTTTAGTTGTATGCAAGAAAGGTGACAACCTTATGTGTATTCAGGCACTGATGATAGCAAGTCATTATGACTATGTGATCAACTATGTGATAACACCAATAACAACCCTGCAGCCACCTAGACACTTAGAGCTGACACATTTTGCACCTGTAACTGACAAAACTGTCCAAGAGATCATCACCAGTCTGAGTTCATCTACATGCTGCCTCGATGTGTTACCCACTAGATTTCTAAAGTCTGTGCTGAGCAGTTTGTTACCACCACTCGCTCACACAGTTAACATGTCACTACAATCTGGAACATTCCCAAAGGCCTTGAAAACTGCGGTCATAAAGCCTCTCCTAAAGAAGATGCCACAGTACTGAACAACTACCGGCTCATCTCAAATCTGCCGTTTTTAGGTACAGTCCTTGAAAAAGTTGTTTACCAACAGCTTACTGACTTTCTCCTACTGAACAACTCCTTTGATGTTTTCCAGTCAGGTTTTAGACCCCATCACAGCACTGAGACCGCTCTTATCAAGGTGACAAATGACATCCGGCTGAACACTGACGCAGGCAAAGTCTCTTTTTTAGTCCTGCTAGATCTGAGTGCTGCTTTTGACACTGTCGATCATGAGATCCTGTTACAGAGACTAGAGGACTGGGTGGGCATCTCTGGCACTGCCCTAAATTGGTTTAAGTCCTATCTAGAAGACAGGAAGTACTTTGTTGAAATTGGTAACTGTGTCTCAGACCAC
This sequence comes from Cetoscarus ocellatus, assembly GCA_037902135.1. Taxonomy (NCBI): domain Eukaryota; kingdom Metazoa; phylum Chordata; class Actinopteri; order Labriformes; family Labridae; genus Cetoscarus; species Cetoscarus ocellatus. The sequence goes on from JBAMNC010000612.1 coordinate 125,757, forward strand.
ATGGCCTTGACCTGTGGGGCGCCCCAAGGGTCAATCCTGGGACCCCTTCTGTTCAATCTCTACATGCTGCCTTTAGGCCAGTTAATACAAAGTAATAATGTGTCCTACCACAACTATGCAGACGACACTCAGATCTATGTCTCACTGACAGCAGGTGAATATGGACCAGTGGATTCACTCTGTCACTGCATCCAACGGGTCAGTGTGTGGATGCAAAACAACTTTCTTCAGCTAAATTCAGACAAGACTGAAGTCACTGTATTTGGTCCACAGAAACAAAGAGAAAGTGTCAGCAGTCACCTCCAGTCTCTCTCTCTAAAACCTACATATCAGGTTAGAAATCTCGGGGTAATAATGGACTCAGACTTGAACTTTAACAGCCACATCAAATCGATAACATCAGCAGCCTTTTACCATCTAAAAAACATTGCCAAAATCAAAGGTATAGTGTCTAAACCTGACCTGGAGAGACTTATCCATGCATTTGTCTCCAGTAGGTTAGACTACTGTAACGGCCTGCTCACTGGCCTCTCCAGACGAGCTGTAAAACAGCTGCAGTACATCCAGAATGCTGCTGCTCGGGTCCTGACCAGAACCAGGAAGTATGAGCACATTAGTCCTGTGCTCAGGTCCCTACACTGGCTTCCTGTGGCTCAGAGAATAGACTTTAAAGCAGCTCTGCTTGTGTACAAGTCTCTCCACAGCCTAGCACCAAAGTACATCTCTGACATGTTAGTGCCATATGAACCATCTCGGACTCTGAGAACCTCAGGGACCGGCCTCCTGCTGGTGCCCAGAGTCAGGACTAAACATGGGGAATCAGGGTTCCAGTTTTATGCAGCTAAAATCTGGAACAGTCCTTCTGAAAATGTGAGACAGGCCTCTACACTGACAATGTTCAAATCTAGGCTCAAATCAGCTCTGTTTAACTGTGCATATGACTGAAAAGATCTTATCTGCACTCTTCTCTTTTAAAGTTCATTTTATAATGATTATTTTTGTTTTTATCTTGTATTGTGACTTTAATGCATTTTTCTTGTTCTGTAAAGCACTTTGAATTACCTTGTGTACGAATTGTGCTCTACAAATAAACTTGCCTTGCCTTGCCTTGCCTTGCCTATGTAGTTACTAAAATATATTTCAAATCAATCCACTGACTCAGACAACCTTCTCCTTAAAAATAATAGACTATCAGTTATAAAGCTAACAGATCTTTTTTGGATGTGGACTGACTCAAATCCTTCTGGGACATTGCAGAATCTTGGGTCTTTTCTGTCCCACCCATGAGATTTCAAATGAGAAATGCAAAGAATCCTATGAGATACAATCATGTTTTAATTTTAGATGTCTTGAGGTAAATTTTAAGATTGTTGTTGTAAAAGTAGCAAAAAATAAATAAATATTTAAGTACCATATACCTCTCAAATATCCTCAAAAAGGCTATTTTTGGTCTTGTTCCAACCTCTGATTGACCTGCTTACATATCAAGTGTGATATTAAAAAAAGAGTTTTTCATTGTCTCTTTGTTGCATGCTTCTATTAATTTATGTCTCTTGTATTTGAAAAAAGAAGTTTATTAAATATGAATATTATATAACTGAAGTGATTTCCTCAAAGTTGTGTCTCACAATAACACCTTTCAGAAAAAGAGCAAGAATAGGAAACAATGTAGACCTGCAGGGATTCAATACTTTGGTCATATGCTTGTACCATATCTAGAATACATGTATTTTCTCTCCTCTATATATTTTATACATATTTATAAATATTTGCTGCCGTATTCAATGTGTCACTCATCCAACTGAACCCTTTCACCCATTTTAGCAGTATATAAATAATTTTAAACTTTTCAGTTTTATTCATGTAACTATCATTTACCTTTCAGCCTGCATAGCTGCTAGCATAGCCTCTATCAAACAATGAGAAAAAAAATAATATTAGCACTGATTTTCAGCCCAGTTACGTTGACTTAAGTAGCCTCAAAGCACCAGGCAAGATTCAGAGGAACAGAAAACAGCAGTAAGCACATCTTTATCTTTGCACTAAGTTAGATCTAAGATCCGGTGGCCATGGAGGCCATTTGGGTACAGTGAACTTGTCTACATGTCAAAATGAACGGGTTGGAACAGTTGTGTGTGTTATGTGTTATCAGTTTTAAGCAATGTGATTTGTAGGGTTTTGCCTTACATTTACTATTTAATAAAAGATTTCTGTACATTACTGTTGTATCAGAATACGTTTATGGTCTTAATGTGCACTTTAACAGCCCTTCTCATCTGTTTGTTATTTAAAGATATTACATACTGAAAAAAATATTGGAATCCATTGTTCGTCTCATTCTTATGCCACTACACAGAATCTAATTGAATATCCATTCAACTCTGATACTGTGCACAATCCCTTTCACTGTAACTTCAACCCTGTTATAACCCTGTAACCCAATTTTTCAACAAATTAATCTCAAATAATTTACTTAACCCTAAATTCTTGTAACTATTGCCTTTTAAATAGTTTGAATAATTATATATGGGATGTTTTTGTGGCAAACACATTTTTTAAATAATACTGATAGTAGAAAAAGGAAGAGTGAATATTTAAACATTGGCAAGATTTTCCTCAGAAGTGTCTTAAATTGATAAAATTCAAGTCAAATCTTGAAGTGCTTGAAGTGAAATGATTATCAAATATAAAATATATATATAATATATTAATAATATAATATATATAATATATATCTTTTGTCCCTCAGGCCATCAGACTATACAACTCCTCACTAGGGGGGAGGAGTAACAGGAAGGCTGAGGACGGGAAGGAGCAGTCGTAGAAGTAGTAGTAGTTGTAGTAGTAGCCAGCCAATAGCCATATGATATTTTATTCTTATTTACTTTATGTATTTTATTTTTATGATTTAGATTTATTAATGCATATATATATATATATATAGATTTTATATCTGCTGATTGCTTTTTATTTTTTATATCCTATGTTTTTTTATACCTTGTACAATACAATGCTACTGGAACCTTAATTTACCTGAAGGAACCTTCCTAAGAGATAAATAAAATTCTATCTAATCTAATCTCTAATCTAATCTACTCTAAAAAAAAAAAAAAAAAAGAGTTTCTTGACACAATAATCAACTATTTAGGAATATATATATATAAAAACACACCTTTTTCAGGGCTCTGAGTATCAGTGACAGGGTCGCACCAACAGCCAAAAACAAATACAACTTCTTCAGTTTTTTTCGTTTTCACAGAAACAGAAAAGAGTGTGATCTTTTCATGTCGGAGTGCCTGTAGTACTGCGAGGCTACCGGCAGGTGTCGCCTTCGCGCTGTGCTCGCTTCCACTTGTTCTCCCTGTTGTCCATGGATGGAGCTGAGGAGCTAGGTTAGCTTTAGCTAATTTAAACTCTACACAGTGTGTCAGTGTGTCGCTCTCAGTTTGTATAATGAAGTAGGATACTGACTGAAGCTCCGTCGTGAGAAACAGAACAAACTAACAGCCTTTTTCTCCACCGACACCACCCTGATAACCACCCAGCGGGACCACCTCAGAGTGATTTTCTGCCGACAATCGTTAAAAAGATGAAGTATGTGTGTCGGTAACCTGGGATATCTCTGCGTGCCACCTCGAGGGAGCTTTCCTGTCCGCCGGTTTATCAACAAGTTACACTCACAGGTAAGGTCAGCCCTTTGTGCCTCTGTTTGCACCATTAAAGTATAAAACCCAAGGACAACGCAAGTTAAAGTGTGTTAATTCATGGGAAAAGTGCTTGTTTTCCACGAAAAGTCGGTCACCTCTGCTAAAGAACAGGACAGTCTAACTAAATATGTTGTTAGAGGCGAAGATGGTTCCCATTGTGCCTGTCGACGTTGTTGTTTGTGTTTAATTCTGTCTTCAGAAGAGCTTTCTGTTTAAGTCAGCATGTCTGCAGTGTAACAGCAGGTGTTGGAGAAGAATCTCTCTGTAATTTGTTAATAAAATAAAGTTTAAATTCACCGCACACAAAGATACAGGCTTCCACTTGTTTGTCCAGAGGAGTCCTTTAGGAGCTCATATGAGGCCAAAACAGTCAAGTCATTATGGTTACATCATTGATGTAATCCATTATGATATTAAGGTACTAATTAAGACGGATACACTGACGAATCATATTTCAAAAGTAATCTGTTAACTCATCTGTTCAAGGGAAACGACACTTTCCTATGCTTCAAATGTACTTTTCTTTATGAAGGTAACTATCATTTAGTAAATAAATACCAAATATGCATCTCAGTATGATGTCAACCCTCTGTTATTTAGAAATTTGTCTAAATTAGGGCTGTGTGATACAGGCTAAAATTTAATTAAATCTTTTTTAGTTGAATGGTGATGTTAAATAGTGATGGACGATGCCACATGTCACACATGCACTTTCATAACTATTAACTTATAATAATAACTTAAACAAGTGTGGGAGGTTTTAAGAATTTCTGCCAGTATTAATTGTAGAGCTGTGAATAAAGTCTTTACAGGTCTCACGATTCAATTCAAATAAATGACAGTTATTAAGTAAATAATTTATTTCGATTCAATGCAGCGCAGTGAGCAGTAGCCTTGATTTTTCATTTTACTACACCAGGCTACTTTTTAGATAAAAATACAGTCAGATAAATATGAACTCCTTTTATGAATAAGAAATGGATTTTGAAATCAAGTGTAGCAAAAATGTATTTTTGTTGTAAACCAAAATAAATACATTTAATAGGTTTCATCTTCTTCTACTGGTTTTCCTTCTTCCTCGGAAACAAAACCGATACTGCAGTGTAGCAGCAGCTTCTGATAGATTAAATCATTATTGACTGTCTAGATGCATCTTCATCTATGTCTGCATCACGATGCATCTATTAAATGATTTTTTTTGACACCCTAATTTATAACCAATACTAGGGCTGCACAATGTTGTCCGTACAGTATCAGTACTTGCAGATGTTGGCATATAAAAAGTTAAATAAATGTACTGTATGATATTAAAATTTTCCCCTTTTTACAGCTGAAGTATTGGACATACATATCTGCCATATATACTCCTCAAAATAAAACAGTTTCAAATATTATTTCGGTAGATTATTTCCTCCCCTTTAGCAATATCAGCCAGTGATGTATTTTATATAGCCTGATTAGTCACCTTTACAACGAGGTACAACTTGTAAGCGTTAATGGAATGAGCAGCCCAGCTAACCATGTAAATGTACCAAAACCCCGTCTTACCCTTGAAAAAAGCCTTTGTTACCTCCGCCAAGGAGGTTATGTTTTTGCCGGCATTGGTTACTTTGTTTGTCTGTTTGTTTGTTTGTTTGTCTGTTTGTGTTCAAAATAACTTGAAAAATTATGGACGGATTTGGATGAAATTTTCAGGACATGTTTGGAATAGGATAAGGAAGAAATGATTAGATTTTGGGACTGATCCGGATCACCATCCCGATCCAGGAATTTTTGAAAGGAATCTTTTACATTGCGAGAGAGGACCATTTTCGCCAAAGTGGACTGAAGCTGCTTGACAGAGGTCTGTGCTCTCTGAGTGCTTTGCTAGTTTCCTCTGTGAATCAAGACTGAGGTACTGGTCTTGTGCTGTTTTCTTTCTGGGACACCCTAATCGTGGTCTGTCTCTGAATTCAGCAGTAACAGAATTTGGTTGTTAGTTTGGAAATGGTACCAGGGTTGTCACCAAATAACTCTGCTACTCTGGAACACCAGCAACAGACTTTTGTCACATTTTTTTGGGGGCGCTGTACACACATTTAGCTTTGTTGCTCATTTCATGGATGTATGGTCCTTACAAGTTGTACCTTGTTGTAAAGATGACTAATCAGACTTTCCAATAATATAGATTACAATAACAAGTGTTGTTATTAAAGGGGAGACAATAATTGACTGATATAATGTTTCCAAATACAGAAAAAAATTACAGGATGGGCAATAACAAGTTCAGAAATATTGTGTCGTAACAAAAATCCAACATCTTGCATTCCTAGCCAATATATCGACCATATGTCTGAATCATATATTGACTGTGATATTGGCTGAATGTGCAGATGTACTACAGTGCTTCAAGTAGGCAATCAAATTTTTTTGGTATATCTGTTTAATACACCAATACACAATCACAGTGAAAGGAGGAAGTACATTTCTGTAAAGTTAGAGACTTTGTGCTCCTGAGAAAAAAGTGTGTATAGCCTATAACTGTATCTGCATCAGTGATAATTAGTTTGGACATATCAGGTGTCAGAAAATATACAGTATAGTGCGTCCTTATGAAAAACTATATTTAAATAAATGCCCTAGGTTAAAAGCTTTAATAAAACTGTTTCCAGTATAGACTTAACATTTTAAGTTGATTATCATATGGACAATCTGCATATTATAAGAAGTGATAATTGTAGGTTGTTTCAGTGATAAATGGCCTTAATTCCTTAATTAAACATCAGCATAAATTACTATTAACAGTATAAATCACATTGTCTTGTCCATAATCATGCTAAAGAGTCATCAACATATCTGAAAACTTGATAAATTTTCTTACCCAATCTTTATCGACACAACCAGCAAGTGTTGAAAAGTCCATTGTAAGGGGCATCACTGATTAAAAACGTATTTAAATCTTGATAATGTAATGTGACAAAAAGGTTGCAAGGCATATTGTTCAATAAAAAGACATTGACAATAAGAACCATGAGATAATCTATATGAAAAGCTATTTTTTCACAAGTGGGTCATTCTTCATGTACGTGTTGATATTAGCTGTTGATTAAAGTGCCTGTGTTAAAATTTGCATTTGGCCGATGTGGATACAATCTAGAAATTACTTTGTCTCTGTTATTTCTTGCCCCTCAGAATTGGGAAGGGCTGTACATGCATTAGTTTAACATCTGTATTGGTTGAAATCATAACATCCCTCTTTACAAACAACTGGCACTGGCAAATATCGTGGGATTGGCAGGTGTCAGAGTCGGATGCTGATCTGCTGTGTCATATCAATTGAATGCTGGCATTGGATTAATGGTATGTTTTAGGGGTGTCAGAAATCATTTTTTAATCGATGCATCAATGCAGAGGCAGTCAATAATCGACTGATCTTGCAGAGGCTGCTGCCAGACTGCAGTATCCGTTTTGCTTCTAAGGAGGAAAAAACAAATAAAAGAAGATGAAACCTATGAAATTTATTTATTTTGGTTTTCAATGATAAAATATTTTCACTGAAGCTGATCTCAAAGCTATTTCTAATTAATGAAAGGGGTTCATGTTTATCTGACTGCCTGTATTTTTATCTAAAAAGTAGCCTGATGCAGTAATATGGAATGAATATGAAATTAATGGGTATGTTTGCTGTATTGGATTACATGAAAGAGTTTAATAAGGCATTACTGACTGAATTTGGGAAAGGAAGGTCAGATTACCTTTAATTACCGATTTACACAAGTTTATTTTATTGGAAAAATATCTTCATATGAATTTGATTATATCTTCAGTGCATTAAATTTAGCTTTGCTGATTGCTTTAGAGCTTAGATAAAGAAAAAATACATAATTGAATCCAATGAATTAACATTTACATTGCTCATCCTTGCAGGGGAAATCTCAGTATTTCTGTCTTTATCTACAAATAAAACACCCTCTGCTTGTGTGTTTATTAAGGCCTTTGGTCCTTTAATCTGCTTCGACATAACATAGGCTCCAATACAATGTCATCCCACTGATATTTAGAATTTAGCTGAGATAATTATTGTTGTGGTGATGACTTAGTGACCCAGCATTCTATCAAATGCTGTTGTGGAAGGGTGTGTTTGTGTAATTCAATCAATCAAACAAACTTCATTTGTATAGCACTTTTCATGAAGAGTCTTGTAGCATAAAAAGAAAAGAAATAAAATAAAAAGTAGAAAATTTAATGCAATGAAATGTAAGACCCCACCCACCCTTGCGATCCACATACAGCACAAACACTCACACACACACACACACACACAAAGACATCAAGAGGAGATTCTAACAGAAAACAGAATTAGAGGACTAAGGAAACGCTGTCTTGAATTAAAAATGAGGAAACACCAGAGCTAAGACTAAAATGACAATAAAAAATCACGGTAAGAAATTAGATTAAAAAAATCTATTGGAAAAATAAATAAATAAATAAATAAAAATGAAAATAATAATATGATAAAATGAGGTGGGATAATGAAGTAGGATAATGAAAAGTAGATCAATTAAACAGAGAATAAAATTACAAAACTCTAAATATGAACTGAAATGAAGGAAAAAAATATTAAGAAGGTTAAAATAAATCATTAAGATTAAATAATAACAATAAATATAATCAGCTTAATGCCAGACTAAAATGGTTGATGTGCCACATTTAACTATAAAGTCAATGCACTAAGTAGTAACCACAGTCTTGGATCACTTTGGCCTTTAACCTTCTTGGAATGATTAAAGCATCATTGATGTGATGCCGCCAAAGCTGTCAGCAAAAGCATGACAACACAGAGACACTGCTGTGGGATTTATTATATTTTTTGTTGCTGTTATCTTATTTTTTTCTTTTTTATCAGTCAGTCAATATGTATTGTGTTGTGCCAGTTCATGATAGATTTTATCTCATGAAACATTACAAAATACTGACAGGGTCTAGACTGGTAGACTGGGTTACTTGTTATAAAGACCAAAGATCACCATGAGAAAGACACTTGGAGTAATAAACCAAGTTTCAGAGTCAACTTAAAGCCTCTTTATCGAGTGGAGTACCTTTAGGAGAACTTAAGAGTATGGTGCAAACTTAATTATAGCCCTGTAGCCCTTCTTTTTTATTTGTATGTCTTGCTGTAGTCGAACGTTTTTTTGCTGAAGTTCTATGATTTTCTGCCATAAAACGACAGTGACACAGCAGTTAGTAAATGATTGTGATAGTGTCTGATAAAAACAAACAAGTGTCCAGAGCAAAAAGTGTCATGTGTTACTTATAAAAAGACACCGTCAATGAATACATACCAGGGCTGGGCGAAACAGACTAAAGTTTACACTTCGATATTTTTCACCTGAGTGGCAACATTTGATATAAATATCTTTTATTTAATGAAGCTTAAAGTAAGATTGTTTTTTATGTGGAGGGCTGCAAAAGCTTAAGGTCTGCAGCACTTTATGGGGAAATTTAGAAAATACTCACACTGTCCAAGCTTTTTTGACACCTGTTTTGGCATTCTTAACAAAAAAAAATCGTTCTGCCTCTCATCTCTTACACATGAGTCATTGATCTGCTATTTTTCATTTCAACATCCAGCCCTCTCCTTTTCAACTGTCTTTCTTTTCATGGTGGTGCTGCTGCTGTTGTAGGAGAACAGGGGATGGGGTAGGCTGTTGTATTTGGTTAGATTTTGCTTTTGTGGAGAGGAAGAATCCCAAAATGGTTGCTTGCTTAATGCTATTTTAGTGCATCAAGAACTATAGTGATGCACACACTACTGTCTAATCTTATGTTTTGTTTAAAAATATAGACATTTTTCAGAAACTTGATGCATCTTTGGAATTTGATCTCCTACCTTCAGGCAGGAGATTCAGCTGACCAAAGGCAAAATCGAACAGGATGAAAAACTCTTATCTTCAAAGCTGTTACTGCAGTTATTGTAAAAATGATCCAGCTTAAATGATTTTAGTACTGTGGTGCTGTGCTAATCATTTTTGGTGATGACTGCATTCCTGGTTTGTCCACTGATGTTTTCCTTGGTTTGTGTACTCCAAGGTTTATGAACTTAAATTCTTACATGCTTCAGTGATTTTGTGATTGAGTTGGTGTGACTGTGTTTTAATGTCTTTTTACCTGACTGCAAAGCAAACTTCCCTGAGGGCACAATAAAGCTGAAATTGAAGCCCTCATACATACTTAAATAAGATACAGAACCAAGGTTGGTGGTGTAAGTTACAAAAAAGGATTAAAAACAACTTGAAGATTTAGGTGCTTAAAGAGACCATGTACAATTTTACATCCTCGGGTTGCTGAATAGATCTATGATGAATAGAGCTACCGATTTGGAATTGGATACGGAAACTGACAACAATTTTTGAAGAGACAAAATCACTGCTGACTGATATAGTGGCTGAAAAAGATATTTTTTTAACAGGAATGAAAACAGACCTTATCTGTTTTCAACAGAGCAGCAATAGTTACCATACCATTTCAAAGCTGCAATGACAAGTTGGTATCAACATTGCTTTGCCAGGCCAATTTCTGCCCTATTTTTTCAGCCAGTATATCAATATTGGTGTAGCTGTAGTTACCTGCTAGTGCAGGACTTTCTGGATAATCGTTTTCTGAGGGAGTTGCAGTTGGTTGTCATCAGTGTGGCTCTATAGCAGTGTTTCCCAAATGGTGTGCCAGGGCTCACTGGTGCACCCTGAGGTAATTCAAGAATACTTTGAGATTTTGTACTGTCATATGTCAGGTGATTTACTTTTAAAGTAATCTATCAGTGCTTTAGATGCTTTAATTTTGTACAAAATGCAAATTCAGAAACTATAAAGAATCCAAATAAAACCATCAACACTTTCGCAGTCAGTAGATCAAACAAGTGAGAACACAGAGTGGAACAGACCCTGTTCTGCATGTTTTCTAAACCTAAAATCAAAAAATTTCCAAACTTAATAGATACTCAATAATTATAAAGCTTCAAGTACATTAGCACAGAGCATCAAATTAACCAAAATGTCATACCTTTTGACTGTCATGTTGAAAAAACCCAACTCTGCTAACTTAGTCTTTATGGTTAAAACTATTGATACCATGTTGTAATTTAAAATCTGTGATAAACAGTTGGTGTAAATGTAATTTTCTTACTAAGAAAGCTCACTTATAGGTACAATATGATATGTTTAGGGTCAATTCAGAAGATGACTGTTAGAAAAAAAAACTAAACTCAGTTTTCTGTGAGAATCCTCAATATATCCAGTTTTTAATATGATAAGTAATACCGTTGTTTGTCAGTTGTTGTCAAGTTAGCAGATAAAAAATAAACAAGTACAGAATGGTCAGATACTGTAGCTTTTGTAGAGAAGCTGTTAAACATGGATATAGATATGGTGTGCCTGAAATTTCAGCTTGATCATTGGTGTGCCTCAGGCAAAAAGTTTAAAAACACTGCTGTACAGTGTTTAACATTATTTAACAGTAGTTAACATTTCTAAGCAAAACGTTATTTCTTAACACCTCTCTTTTGTTTCTTTACTTTCTGACAGCACCATGGATACTGGTGGTTATAATAATGATCAACCCTACACTGAACCAGAGCGACTTTGGCATGTGAGGCAGAAATCAGAAGATCTGGATCTGAGGAGCAGAGATGGAGAGAGCTTCACTTTGGTGGAAGTTTTTCTTTCAGGAGGAGCACCGTGGGGATTCACGCTCAGAGGCGGGCTGGAACATCGAGAACCTCTTCTCATAACAAAGGTAAAACTCCAAACTAGCTCTCAGCAGATTGTAAAGCACTAAGGCCCTGTCCACACAGAGATGAAACCGTATTGAAAACGTTTTCTGTAAAGACGGCATCATTTAAAGAAAAGTGTCCATCCACACAAAAACACTGAAAACACTGTAGTACATATTCCAGGCCTGTAAGTGGCGCTGTAACGCTGTTGCAGACACACACCAAAACCAGGAAAGAAGACATGGAGCATACGCATATTTCATGAGAATGGTGAACAGACACTGGAGTGTGCTGTTCTCTATGTCCTGTTGTTGCTCATGGAGGTCGTAGAGGAGCAGAAGACTTTGCTGTAAAAGCCAAAACAAGCTCAGTAGCTTCTGCAGCATGAAGGCAACACTGTATTCCACCATTGGTTCTGTTTCTGGGGTTTGGGCATGACGTCATTGTTTCTGAAACTATCCATATTTGTTGTCCACTCGGAAACACTCAACTGGCGTTTTCAGATTTATCCACTCTGGGTCCTGTTTTACAAAAAAGTGTGTTTTCAGGCACCCGAAACGTTGTTTCCATGTGGAAGAAACGCCTATATATTCAGGAACTTGTGCAGATTTGACTGGATTCTTCTCCATGTGGATGGCCCCTAGCAGCAGACCATAACGCAGTATGAGTGAAACATAAGAAATGTTGTTGCTAATAGAGGAAATAAACTAAATCAGATTTTGAATAATAAAACAAATTACATAACAAAAAAAACAACCTTAACAGGGTTTGTTTTTCTCTCAGTCAACAACCAACTGTGCTTGAGGTCCGAAATTATGTCCTGTTCAAAGTGATCAACAATCTTAGAACCGCAGGATGCTCAACTCTCCTAATCTAAACTTTTTTAATGGCGTGGTCAGCTTTTTTTTCTCATTTTGACTTGGAAAAAATGCTGGCACACTTGAGTTTGTAATTAAACAGATCTTTATTAGTGCTGCCTAAGCTATCATAAACTTCAAAATACTCTTAATGCCGTTAACTTCTTTGATGCACAACTAATACACATACATATTTTGACCCTTGGCTCCATTCGTACTTCAGGCAGTAAGGGATGCAGCAGTAATGACAACAATGGCACGCAAAAATTAAAAAAGAAAGAGTTCTTAAATGTGACAGGATCAGCGTCAAAGCTCTGCCAGACAGCTCTCTCCACAATATCAAAGTTGCTGTTTGTTTGTGGACTTGAACATTAGCACAAACTGACCGAGTTCAGAGCTCCTCTCCCCTCAACCAATGGAGCATCTGTATACAAACATCAAGCAGTTACAGTATGTAACCATGCTGTTGTGAAGTAAGGACATTATTTATTCCTATTAAAGTTAAAATTCTCAAAGAACATTCAGTGCATGAGTCAAAGATAGTCTGCTTCCTGTAAAAATTTATCATTAAATTCCTCTCTGCTCCCCCTCGCTGTTGTCATCTGCTGTTTGAGCCTTTTTTTTTCTCAGTTAAGATAAAGCTACTAACTAGAGAAGTTCCTCATATACCCTGCAAAATAAAGCAGGTTTAGCCAGGAAGTACAGTAACCTTTGCCAGTAAAGCTGGTAAAGACAGATTTAAACCAGAACAAAGACAAATTTCATGATAGAATTTTAGATCTTATTAGATAACCTTCACTGGTTTACTCTCATAGAGAAATCAACAAAAGGTGAGCTCTTGAAAAGTATAAATTCTGTCACATCAACTTACTATAACAATAATAATTAACTTAAAACATACATTGTTTAAAAATCTATGCCCAAGAATGTATGCTCATGCCTACTTCATCTTGATTTTAACAGGAAAAATTTTTTCAACTGATATTCAGTATATTCATGTTGCTGCGTTCCAGTTACATCGGAACTGGGAAGAGGGAAGTGGGGACGACATCATCTCCGAGTTATAAGCGTTCCAGTTACAAAGCCCGAAAAAACGTGCCGATCTACCAGGCTATTGTTAGCTGTTGTGATAGCCGCTGTTAGCACGTCCTGCGTTATAGTTCACACACACTACATAAAGAATGAAAATAACACTATAGCAGCATTTCCATAAGTAAAAGTCGAACAGTATTATGTATACGGCTGATTTAGTGCAACAAACACGAGTCAGAAGTGCTTTTAAACGGATTATAACAGGAGCTTAATAACTGTTTACACTGGGGGCAGCCATCTTTGATTGTCAACTCGGGAGTGGTGAGGATCCCCCAAGTTCCCAGTAGGAAATTCCGACCTCGGGGGGCATTCCAGTTGGAATTTCCCACTCGGAACTCTGAAATCACGACTTTCGAGTACAACTGGAACGCACCATATGTCCCATTTCACATATCGATCAAAAGTGGGGTTCGTCTGCTCTGAGGTGTGACTTGGGGGGGCTCCAAGGAAGAAAGGTTCGGGAACCACCACCCTAAATAACAGAGCCAAAGATGCTGAAGTCTACCTTCTCTGCTCAATCAGCCGTGCAAAATTTTCATCTGCCAGTTTGCTTGTTTTTTTAAATAATTAATAATAATTAGGAAATAAATAAGGATTCTAGGACTGGTTTGACTTAGCAGCAGTTTTAGGAGAGGAGTAAAAAAAACAAATACCCAACCCTAATCCTCCCACAGAGCAAAATAACATGCTTTGCAAAAGGTGTTAGTGTAACAAGCATGGGCAGATCCTCAGTATTTTTCGCTTTTTGACAGGGGTGCAAAATCAGGGCCTTGGCTTTTGCAAGAGCAGCATTGAAGTTTGTTTGCAGACAGAAAAATTCAGCTGTACTGTCCGCACCATTTTCAAGTACCTCTAACGTTAAATTGTAAAAATATTATAAAATACGTCCTGCTTGGCCAGAATTTAATATTTTAATCTAGATGGACTCTAGAGATGATTTCAATATGTGTAAGTACAGTAAAAGTTTGTTGCATCCACTTGTATACAGGGTTTCTGAAAATCCTCTTAGAGCCTACAGTGTCTTAAACTACATTTAAAAATTATAGCTCATGCTGACAGCGTGTGACGTCCATGCACAGACCCATATGGGTGACAGTTAACCTAATGTCTACCCCTGCTCCCTCATCCCCTCTCTATCTCTAGCACTGTCTGTCTCTACCATCTATAAAGGTACAATAAGCCCCCAACAGGTGATTGAACACAGCATCATCTGCTCCACAGTGGTGCAAATGCATTTTAAACCTTTTAACAACATCTGTCAGATATGTTATGTTAGCTTAATAATGTAGCTTTCTTTTACTTGCCTGCGTTTCCTGATGGAGTAGATAAAAAAATCAAGCTCAAAACTTGGAGCTCAGGACAAGTTAAAGGAGACAAACTGTTACTGAATTAGTTATATGACACTTGTAGCTCAGCTTGGTAGATTTCAGATTCAGATTAATGATACAGAATATGTTTAATAATTTAAAATATTATTTAAATTATTTTGTTTGCTTGGGGATTTTACAACCAGATATATGGAAATAAAATATTAAAAGTGATAGTTTTAATAAATATCGACTATCCCACTGTTTGTAATCTGCAATAATGTAATGGGCACTTAATACATCAAGAAAATGGGTAAAAAAGAAAATAGTCAAAGACAGGCAGTTATTAAGGTCATTTTCACCACAGTGAAAAGCTTTCAAGAGTTTATTGCTAGACTGTAATTAAACTTCTGTAAATCTTCATTGAAAGGTTCCTGTAACTTCTGTTTTGATGTTTTCCTTACTTTTTAGTAGGGATGGGAATCGAAAACCAATTCCAGTTGAGAATGGTTAACAGCTCCATCAAAGTATCGATATCATGAGTCTTTTTGCTAATCAATTCCCTTATCAATTCCTTCCACTGACAGGGTTCAGAAGCGGTCAGAATTACGGCTTAATTTTTTACAAAAGGCGCCAGTAAATCCTGATAAAGCTTAAAGGTGCCGTTGGTAAGATTTTGGCACACAGCCAGCTAAGATGGCGATTAGAAAACCAGCAGAGCCCCTCCCGTCCTGTTTTCTCTAAGATCACTCCCTCACGCTAGTTTAGCCCCTCCCACAAAAATGTGCCCGCAAACACAACATCGAAACACCGGTATCAACAACACTCCAGTGCAGCGAGCTGTTTACTGAAAGGCTTCTCAACGACGAGCAACACAACTGCTGCGACAATGTCTGATACTGAGGTTACAAAGCCCCATGGGGGAAACAGGCTGTGCTTTCACGTATAAAGTGCATGCCAATAAGGTACTCGTCTAAGAGGGAATCTAAACATATTTGTTTGTTTTATATTATAAAACTGAGTAATACATTGCATGTTGTGAAACAACTTAAGAGAAAAAAAATAACTAACCTGCCCAACAGAAACGTAGCTAGCTCTGCATCAGATTTGAAACCCTTGAGATCCCGAAGTGTCCTCCACCTCTCGAACGCAACGCCGACATTGATTCTTGTTTTATTTCGCGCACGGTCGTTCTCCTTCTTGTACTCTCGCTTTTCGGTAAGCGTTTCCACGGTCCTTGTCTTTTTGGTGGAAGCTGCCTGGGGCATAGTCGGCATCGGCACTTTCCTGCTGCCCGCTGGATTATTGCTGTCCACCATTGTACGAGATTTGTTGTTCTTCTTCTTCTTCCTCATGCGCGTTCACGGGAATGAAAAGCTTTACAACCAATCACGATGAAGGACAAAGCGCCCCCCCCTCGACCAATCAGGATAGAAGCCTCAGGGGCTCTTCTGATTGGTCAAAGATACCTGGAGCGGTTGAAAATTTTTGACAGCTCATAACAGAGACAAATGGAAACGCAGAGATCTCGCGCTAGTGCAATTATACTACTCTCATAAAGGGATCTCAATGGATATTCCAACATTTGATCTAAATGGAACACAAAAAATTAGCATTGGCTAGCAAAAACCTTTAATTTGTGCTTTATCTAAACTAAAAACAAATCTTAATGTTTAGCATGCCAGACCCCCATCTGCTTTTTTATGTTATCAAATTTGTCTCCTTTTTAAAGTTTGCTTTATTTAGCAATACCTGTAAACAAGTGAGTGCTTGTTAGTTGTTTAGGTTTATTGCAGGCAGTCTTTTCAGACATCAGAGTTTGCTAAAAAAAAAGAGACCACAAAGATATTGTTATACAGGAGACTTAAATTACATTTCCTTGTCTGAAAACATGAAAAATAATCATAAACATGTGCAGAGAACTCCACTGTAACGTTTTTCCTTGAGAAGTTTTTCGATCAAACTGTTTTTGTCCACTTTAATTAGATTAGATTCGATATGATTTATTGTCTGTCCCAGATGGTGACAGAAATTCTTCTTTGACTGGTCTCACAAAGTTTGTTTTTTCATGACAATATATTGCCATCACAGCAGCACATATGTCAGTGTAGCACTTATGCATTACCATAAAGTTGAGGAAAAGGAAGAGATATGAAAAGGGAAGTTCAAGGAAACGTGGTGATCCTATGAAAAACTGAGTGATCCTATAAAATGTGAACATGGGAGTCAATGACTTGAAGTCACAAATTACATAACAAAAGATTAAAACGTTTTTTTTTTTTTCCATTGTTTTTCCCATAAATGGTCTAAAAGCTGATTTTAAGATTGTCCAGCCACCCTGTGATGTGCAGTCTTTGTTGTTTAATTGCATACAGTGGGACGTTAATCTCTCAGCGTTGTCCTTACCAGCATATCAGCATGCTGACACTAGCTTAACCTCCTCTGAGTACAGCCTCCTGTTTATGATAACACAGCTTTAGACATGTGTCCATGTGGTTCGTATTGCCTGAATGAGTTGTAAAATCTTTTAAGTCTGTATGCTGTATCAAGGGACTCCTAAAACTAAACACAGAAGATAACTAACAGTGGTCATTCTTTTATGACTTGTCTTTAGAGATTTAAGAGCTGAAACATGCACACAGTGTCTTTTTCAAGAGGAAGAGCACCCAATCACGGAGCTTCCTAATCCACTCTTCACATCACTCTGTAGCCTCATTTCTCTGTTGACTGTGTAATGATTTACCACAGAGACCTTGCAGGTTAATTTAACATACCAGTCCCTGTTTGTCAGGAACTCTGTCTGCTCCATTTTGACCAAAACTTGTTCCAAAGTCCAACTCAGATGGACGAAACTCAGAATCTTTGGCCCCATACAAGCTTAGAGTGATACAGTTAGGACCACCTTCAGCTCACGTTATCGTCGGTTTTAGAAGCACGCAGTCTAAACGGGAAGAATTCTGACCATTTTAAGTCTTTAAGCTGGAAGATTAAACGCTCTGGTCACATTGTTAACTAGTGTGGGGTGACCATTGCCCAGTTGGACTGCATTTCTTCACTTTACTGTTAATTTGTTGCTCCTGAACACCACACGCTTATGCCAAGGACCAACAAAAGTGGATCTGTGTGCGTCTGATGGTGAGCTGTTAATTCCTCTGAATTTTTTTAACTGTGGAGACAGGACAGGTATATTATATATGTGAGACAAGAGATAAAGGGTAAGAAACTATAGGGTATGTTGACTGAGAATAATTAGATGCCAGGCCTTATCCTCAGTAAACAGATATTTGAAGAATCTCTGACATTAAAATGCTTATGTATCACATGATAGTCTGTCTGAAATGTTAAATCTAAATAAAACTTTGAAGTAACTTTAATATTAATGCTATTTTATTTAGAATTGATTTATATGATCAGTAAAGATAATGATAGTTTTTTGATAAAACAATTGAAATGGAAGTGCTAAGTGCCAAAAATTGGGCAGTTTGCTGTGAAAATTGCAAAGATGTGTTGGAAACATTTTGAAAGTTGGAAAACTACATAGCAGTGCCTTGTCAGGTCCCTCATATTGGTTGAAAGTATGACTGGAACACTATATTAATACGAAAAGTGTTCATCTTATTTTCCATATCAACAGTGGTACCAGTTAATATTTTCCATGTTTGTGGTAGAGATTATTTTGAAAACAAGAGTTGTGACAACGCCACTGTCTGAAACTTAGAACTACAGAAGTAGAGGCACGAAACACCCAGTATGGGGTGACTTATTCATTTGAGCTATCAAATTGTTTACAAACTCTTGCACAGTCCAAACTGCGCAAATATATAGGCAACATTGAAGACACTGGTTGGAAGTAAGGGTTTTCCTTCAAAATTTGACTGTTTCTGATAAGCTTTTGTATTTTTTTTTTGCCATGAACTAGGCATGCATGATACTGTATTTCCGCCAATATTTGATACGCCCATATTTCTCAATGCCAATACCATTCCCCTTTGCCTTTTTTTTAAATTTTAATTCATGTTTTACTTGTGTCCTTCAGAGGGACTGCATATGTAAATTGACTTTAAGCCAAATGTTGCAATGCATCAAATGAAAATATTAATGTTTAATATTGTTCATGGTTCCTTTTTTTTTGTCAAGAGCTCAAAACCTGCTTTAGTCAAATTGACCTGTTCCTTGTATGGTGACAGTCTATTTGTGTTAGAAAGAGAAAAAAAAAAAACTGACTTTTAGTGAAGAGGTGGTAAACCATGTAATATGATACTATACAATTATACACTCTGCCAATATTAAAGTCAGTTTATGGGATATATATATATATATATATATATATATGACTAATTTGTATGGCCAAAATCTTGGCTGTAAATTTCAGGAAAAATGTTCCTATCTGCCAACAATCAACCTTGTAGTCATATCTGCAGATACCAACATTCTTCCAATAATATTTTGCATCCCTAAAATATTTTATTTTTATGAGAATCAGTTGACAAGTTATGACTGCCCTACATTACAACTATTTCTCATTGCTTTGTCGAAGAAAAGTCCAGCTCTACGTCATGAACAGTCATAATTTATTGTTTTTGATCATCAGAAGTGCTTGGAAACTTGCAGACTTTTATAATCCCACAAGCACATTTAAAAACTGCAGAAACTATCAAGATTAATATAGTGCATCATCAATTTTTTTTATTATATCGTCATTAAGTGCTGAAAAACTTGCACACTGTCCTAAGTGCAAAAATATGTTGTCAACATTTAAAAAAGTGGTTGAATCTGGTGCTGAGTGCCCAGTCAGTCCATATATAAATATTGTTAAAATATGATTGAAGATTATGAGAGATTTGTAATGGTTTTATATTTTTCTGAAAATAATTGCTGATGTGCAGACACATCTTAAACATAAATGAAAATTCAATTTTTGGAAGAATGTTGTATAAATGTGGCCTAAGATGTCTGCTTTCATTGCCTCTGTATCAAACAGGTATCTATATTCTACTATTTTAACTAGAATAATATCAGTGTCTATAATTCTCATGTTGTAGCAACCATTTGTTATCACTTTACAAAAAAATAGGTGTCTTGTAACTCCTGATGGCTGAAAAAGATTGTCAGGATTTTTTCGTCTGCATCACCCAGCCCTATTTTAAACTCTTACTCCTTCAAAATGTTCAAAACGTTTTGGTAAAGTCTTCCTGCCTGGCACTATAAAGAGATACTTCATTAATCTAATAAAGTCAGTTAGTCACGGAATAGACTAAACACATGTTTGTCTTGAGACCTGTCAGAGTTTAGTTTGCTTGTGCTTCAGTGTGTGTTATTAGATCCCACCTGGCTCTCTCCTCCTGCTCTCATATTTTTGTTCTGGGTATAATTTCACAGTAGACTCCGTGGTACCAGGAGCAGTGGAGGAATGTTGGAGCTTTGTTTGATTTTCTAAATGTAGTGAATTATCTGTGACAGCCTGAAGCCGCTGGAATGGCGTGATGGGATAAGTGAAGTCAGGATTAGTGATTTGTGCTCTTTTGGAGCGGTTCTCAGATTATAGATGCTGATTCGCAAAGGTGTAGTGCTGAATTATTTGTGTTAACTGGATTATGATGGAAAAGTTAATCTCTTAACAAAATAATTACCCTGTATTGTAGACTGAGGGAAGGTCTGTAGTGTATCTTCAAACCTCTGAATGATAAGTTTAAGGCCTCTTTTCTGCAACATATGTCTCCATCTTGTCATAGATAAATGCACACACTGCAGACAGCCTGTTAAGTTCTACCTGATGTACTCTGCACATTTTTCAGGATGGTTTGTTTGAACATATTGAATGCAGTTCTTTCACCCGTATGTGAACTCTGCCCTGTTTTTGTGTGCGCTCCTGTTAAACGACACATCTGTCCTGTCTGAACATGTCGGATTACAGTAATGCAGCCTCACTGTGGATGTTGCACTGGGAAAACTGAAGCACTGCAGTATATTGACAACTTGAAGTCATTTTGATCATGGTTTTTATGGGTAAAAAACTTCAAAATACACAGACACATTATTGATTTTCAAACTTTAAATCATTTCTCCCCCCTTTCTTTCAGCTAATTTCCTTCCAACCACATCAACAATACACATTTTGTTAAAAATATTTTGTTAAGAAGTATGAGATAAGCCTTTGGATTTGAACTTCTTTGTAACTGAGAATCACTTGGAGAGTTGGGCCATCCTCATGCAGCAGCTTGCTTACTTTCTGCAGGGAAAAAAAACTGAACATGAAGCAGGGTTGGAAATTAGCAAGCCAAATGCTGGTGATAAGTGAAAATCTGCGAAATAGAAATATACAATTTAAATATACCCTAGGCATGTTTTTATAACTTTTAGGGTACTTTTAAAATAATTTTAAGGTCTTTAAACACACTTTTAAAACAATAGAAATACATTTAAACACATAAAAAGATATTGAGAGAGCAAAAGCAATAGAAAACACTAAAATATTGTTTGTATTGCAGAACACCGATCACTGTAGAGAGAGACACAGAACTGAGAGAGAACAAAGCCAGCATCTCTCCTCCCTGCGAGATGCGAAGCCACATGATACACAACAGCCAATCAGCAGCCGAGAAAAAAATACCAACACGAGTTTTAAACTCATAAACAATGCTGCATATTGCCACAAAATGGCAAAAATGTATGCAATATCAAAATTAATAGGTCCTACAGAAAAAAAACGCGAAGTAATGTTACGGCAAAAACTGAACCGCGATATCACGGGGGTTTACTGTATTTGTAATCAAATCAGCCTTTTAGGACGGGATCCTTAAGCCTTTACAATAAAAAAAAAATAACTGAACTCATTATCTCATTATGTAATTGAGAAATACACAAAGCTTGTCAATATTTTCTTTAATAGTGAAAACATTTCATAAACTAACATTTTACTTGAAAAGCACTTACCCTGATTATAATGTTATACAAATGAATGTTGTGCTGCAGGACAAGATCAAGTGTCAGGTATAAATCTGAGTGTCTTGTAGATTTTGGGATCCAACAGACACAAGGGTGGGTTGTCAAAAAGTCTGTATCCATTCCTGGCTTGGAGGTAGAAAGAATGATAGGAAACATACTTTTGTTGATCCTTACAGTGTTTTGTAGACCCCAAATCCATCTTCTTTCATATCTCTTTCTATGTTTTTCTCCTCATCAGTGGTGGTTCAGGACAAGGGATGGGAATTGTTCAGAATTCATTGACACCAATGCCATTATCGATTCTGCCTACCGATCCAAGTGTTAATTGATTCTTGTTGATTCCGGTGAATTTTCTTTCTGCTAATTTTTGTCTCTGTAACAAAATTGGTCTCTTAACTGAGACAAAAATTCAATTACTGAGAGTCATCATATTTTTTTCTCTGTACCCTCTATTATTGTCTTTTTAGATGAAACAGCAATTGTATTTTAAGTGAAAACAAAGTCCCTAGAAGTAGAGCTGAGCCAAGGTGACTTGGTACCTCAAA
The DNA here is from genome assembly GCA_037902135.1 of Cetoscarus ocellatus. Classification (NCBI taxonomy): domain Eukaryota; kingdom Metazoa; phylum Chordata; class Actinopteri; order Labriformes; family Labridae; genus Cetoscarus; species Cetoscarus ocellatus. The sequence goes on from JBAMNC010000612.1 coordinate 147,957, forward strand.
TGAAAAAAGAGACAGATAGACTAACTCTTTTTGAATAGGCATTACATTTTGTGTTATCTTGTTTTTACTGTAGTAATCTGTGATTTTTTTTTGTCTTTTGATGTCACACTGATGAACTTTAAAAATTGTGTTAAAATTAAAGTATTAAGGGATCCTAGATAATCCTTGCACGCCGGTCTTAAGAAGGCTTTAGTCTACTGTCTACCATGATTACTGGACTCTTCTCAGTTATTTTTGTTTTCCATCAGGGTTTGTATTTGGTACATTTTTTTTGTGTCTCCTCTGGTGAGGTTCCAAGCATGCTGAGGCAGATATAACGAATTGCCATGTCGACATTGTTGACCACTAAAGGATCAGGCACATTGGGCTGAGCATGTCCAACATGGAAATGAAGTGCCCTCCATTACATTTTGCTTTGCAGCTTGTAAGTGTCTCCATAATTAAACTCAACTTCATACTGTGACAAAAACCCACAGACTAAGAGCCACCTTCTCTATCATCTGTATTTCCTCTCTATTTCATCTCTATTTTATTATGTTGGCCATCACAGCTGCACTTTGACAATCCTGCCTTTGTTGAGAAAGCACAATGAAAATGTACACTGTCATGGAAAATGAAGGGCCCAGTACCAAATCAGATCCAAGTTTATCTCATACCTCAAATAGAAGAGCACCGATATTGACCCCAGAAATACTCTGGACCATCACATTTATTTGGCTGTTATCTCCCTCACGTAAGCCTTTACTATTAGCTAAAATGAAAGATAATAAAAGGGCCCTCAGTTTGATGAGAGGCTTAGAGTATTGCCTTAAAATCCCGCAGAAATCCTGGATCTAATTAAAATTCTCCACATTCCTGCCATAGCTCAGGTAAAGCTTGAGGTCTTCACAGACTTAAAGTCCTTAGTCTCAATAAACTTATATAATCCTGTTTTACACAACACAGCTGGGCACGCAGCACCTCGGACATATGTTTCCTCTGCCAGGGTCACGTTTCATATGGAGGAAAACAGTGTTAGCACTGAAAGAAGCAGTAACGGACAAAAATGTCTCTGTTCTTTCACACTGTGATAAATCACCTGCAGGTAAACAGGTTTTACCCATTATTCAGTCTCTTTTATGAAACTTTGTGGGCTCAGTTTCACCCTGTAAGAGTTACTTAAACTCTGCAACAAAGATGATGTATTTATTACTTAATAAAGTACCATTGTAGGGACAATCAAATATGTTGAAGTACATGTAGGTTTTCTGGTTTTTGAATGTTCATCTTTATGCACATAACATGGAGCATTGTAGGATAATTATGGAGACTCCACAACTGACCAGCAATTGATCATTCTCATTCTCCTCTCAGTTTATTATCCATCTTTCTGGGCTTGATGTGGTTACTGGCTGCTTCGGTTAACTGTTACTGATGAGTGTTTCTTGACACAGCTTCTTCATATCTAAATCTCAAGTTTTTAATCAAAATGCGGCTAAACCACTCTGTTCTTTTGAGAAGCCACTGATCAGGGCTGGGGAAATCATTTTATCATCATCATGTAATGAGTCTTTACAACAAACACATCACAACTTAAGTTTTGGATGTGGTCAAGCAAGTTTTCATGATATAATGCCCCTGCTTTTACATCATTTGGAGCAGTCAGAAGTTAAAGTTGGCTCTAATCAATCTAGTGCCTTGGAGTTCTTTGAAATTATGAACAAAGATGTTGCAGCTGCAAGTGTTGTATAAAGCAGGGGATATAGCGTAGGCCAGGAGGCTGAAAGTTACATGCACACCTTATATGCAATCTTCTTCTTGGTGGTTATCAATGGTCAATGGCTGTGTTAAACTTGGTTTCACAACTAAACTGGACTCAGTTCAGTTAGGGGGTAAAGTTGTAACATTGCTTAATTTTCTCTTCGATCGGTTTTCTTTCACACTGCACTTTGTCAGCAGACAAAAGTCTGTCAAATGATGTGTTTTATAACCTCCCACCAGTAGTTGGGGCTGTAGCTGTGGTCGTCATTCTTGTTATCCTGCTTACTGTGACCTGGAAATACAAATTCAAGCTTCAAGTAGTGACATTTTTCATCTTGAAGCAGTTTGAAAGCATTCTGTGTCATAAAATAACGATAAAGCTGCATTTAGGCTGGCTGGGTCAAGTTGTGCTTGCATATTGACTGGAGCGATATGTAACCATATTTTGCATGGACTTATAGACGTTATCTCTTAAGAGGACCAGAGGTTGGTGGTGCTAGTGATGCTAACGTTAGCCGCTTTGTGCTTCTTGCCATTGTTAAATTCAGCCAAATTCTTCCTACAATTCACTGCTTTTTGGTTTGCTTGCCTTGATTGGTTCTTGTTTGGTTCAGATGGCTTTCAAAAAACGCAAACTGTACACTGGTATGCTCACAAGTGAACTGAGCTCCACCTTTTTTAGGAGGCCAAAGTTTGTTTGGTCCAGACCAAACATGTGAGGAGTAAAAGCTACCAGATGAATCAGATGGGGCATTTGACTTTAGCAATAAAAATAGAATAAAGGATTTCATTACCTCTGCCAAGGAGGTTGTGTTTTTGTCGGCATATGTTTGTTTGTTAGCAAGATTACGCAAAAACTACTGGGCGGAGTTTGCTGAAGTTTTCAGGAGGTGTTGGTAATAGGGGTGTAATGATCCATCGATCTGGATCGATACATCGATTGGTTAAGCAATGATCCAATCAAATCGATGGAAACTCAAAACATCGATCAACATCGTCATCTTCAACGCCTTTATTTTGAAATTCTGACCGGATATCCGTTTCACCGCTACCGCCCAATAGCGCCTCGTTCTTAAGTTTCAACTTTACAGGGCTCTCAAGTCTCACGTATTCAGGGTATGAGACGCGCACCTTTTTGCTCTCTCACACACCACACCCGGTATTTCTCCTGCATTAAAATGTTCTGTGTAGCGCCCACCGAGTAACACCGCTATATGCTAACGCGTAGCAACACACTCTTAGAATCACAGAGCTAAACGGGAGCTTGACATGTCAGCCAATCAGAAAATAGCACCACTGTATTCGGGTAAGATACGGCCGATCTGACAGCAGAGGATGCATGCCGCACACACACACGACGGGAGTAATCACACAAGTACAGTAAGTTATTTCATCATTTGATTTTGTAGCGCACTGATTATAAAAATTACTCATTGTATGAAAGGAAAACAGTGAGAGCTTATTTTTATTCTTCCTCCACACCTACCATTAAACAGTGAAGCAAAGTCTAAAAACACCTGGCTACTAATTAACCCAATTTTAATTTTAAACACGATTAGATCATACAGATGGTTATAATCCTCTATAACCTATCATACCCAAAGGTCAGCACATTGTTTCACATTTCAGTAATAAAACTGTTAGAACTTAGAAATTGCTTTGTATTTCTTTCTTGCTTTAGGTGAAATGTAGCTGATTGTGTTCAATGAGTACACAATATCGTCTTAAATCGATCGAAGGTCCCTGAATCGTATCGAATCGAAATCGAATCGTGGCAGACTTTGTGATATCGGCAAATATCGTATCGTTGTCCAAAGAATCGATATCGTATCGTATCGTATCGTCATGAAACTGGTGATTTACACCCCTAGTTGGTAATAGCCCAACTTAATAATTATTAGATGTTGGTGGTGATCCAGGTAACTATCACTGGCAAAGATAATTTTTGCTCAACAAGTTAGTATGTAAACTCACTGTTGTTTGTGTTGACTTCACAGTGAGCTCTCTGAGGTGCAGCAAAGCAGGGGCCCATGCTTTGCTTTACTTTAGAGAGTGCATGTATGGTTGTGTGTGAAAGTATGCTGAAGACATATTATCAATCAACCAATCAATCAAACTTTATTTATAAAGCACTTTTCATACAAAGAATGCAACTCAAAGTGCTTTACATAATAAATAAAAACATTCCCTTAAACCCACCTACCCACTCCTATATACATAAGCATCTACTCACACGCATCAGACATAACAAGTTCTACAGTAAGGTCAAGCAAAGGTCAGTCTCTCCAGTTCAGAGACACACACACACAGACACAGAACATGCATAGACCTACAACAGGAAAACTGAACTTCAGTGTTGAGCTCTCCAACCCTTCTTTGTATTTTTTGTGCCTTCTATGCTCAGCTGATTCTGAGTGCTGAATCAAGGTTTACAAAGTAGTTGCAACATAAAGGATAAATACCTATATTGATAAATCCAGTGCTGATTTTAAAACTTTTTCAGGGAAAGTGGAAAATAGCAGTGCTAGAATATTGTCGTAGTTGTTTTTACCATCAAGAAAGTGTTTTACCAATAGACATACAGTGGGAAATATTTCCCATCTCATGGTAAACAGTAAAAAGTACAATATTTTACTATGTTTCTCCAAAATGATACCCTGATATTAGAGAATACATGATTATATTGTGTAAAGACTGTGTGTTTTAAAAATTGAGGTTGTAATGGGACTCAATAGGACATTTTTGCCCTGTTTACCTGACAGGGTAGCAAGTTAAAATGTGACACTGCAAAAAAAAAATCAGTGCATCAAAATCAATTTTATCACTAATCTTATGTATATTTAAGCCTGATCTTTTAAAAACAATCCCCAGCCCTCCAGCATTTATTATATGGAAAATAACTCATTTTATGTGTTTTTTTTTCATAAAACAGTGACATCATGTAATCAAATTGGCATTTAAATGGTTAAAATAATTCAAATAATGAAATATTTTGTATTTTTGAGTAGGACTGAAGGTGATTGGCAGATCTGAGCAAAAAAAAAAGTAGAAAAAAATATGAATCTGTTACGATTTTATAGCAGTTTTTGGGACATAAATGTCCTCTGGTGACCTCAAAGGGTCGTAAATTAAAGCGACCCACAAGGGTTAAACAGACTAACATCTTTTCCACGACCACAGGATGTGTCTTACGACTTTGTTGTTTAAGAAGTGAGAAGCTACTCATTGCATCAGCTGGGGTTAAATAACTTGTTGCCAGCTGAAAGATAATCGCCCATGCAGTAATTATCCAACAGGAGGATCGCACCTATTTGCTTAGTTAAATCCAGGTGGCGACTTTTTTTTTTTGGCCAGGCAGTATAGATAAAAAAGCAATATGTAAGCTACCTTGGTGAAGGTTTGCCATCTCCAAGGGCTTTCAAATTTCAACTGGTATGTAAATCTGGTGCCTGCTTTTCTTTTTATCTGAGTCTAACTGTTTACCCATCTATGTACATGCATCCCTATTATCAGTTTTGGTACCAGTCAATGTAACCCATTATAATGAATAGAGATATCAGGGGCATCATCCCTACTTTGTTAACTATAGTGATAATTTCATTCAAATTTTTTACATAAAAGTAAAATTGTAATTTTTCAGTGTGTATCAAAGTGACAAATAGACTGACAGATGCTTGAAACATTTGTCTGGTTATGCAGATGTTTGCTTCTTGTCATACAATTGTGAATAATGTCAACATGGTGATAAGTGCCAGCTGTCTTTAATACCACACAGAGGTCTGAGATCAGTGCTCCGTCAGCTTGGTGCGGAGAACATCTGTCAGCAGAAAAGACGCATTCTTTTCCCACATCACCACCACATCCTTCCCTTCATGTCCCTCACTGAGACATGAGGCTATTTTTGAGGCCACTCAGACATCCAGGATGGCTGGAGTCGGTCTGATTATAGCCTGGAGGAAGATGGTAAACAAAGGACATGATATGGCTCACACTGATAGTGTTTCTGAAGTGACACATGTTTGTAAAAAGCAGCATAAATCTTCTGCCTTTATTCTGCTGCATGACCCTGTTTGTCATTTTTATTTACATCCTAAAGATATTTTTGTATAGTTGGGGCTTTGTGTCCTGTTTGGAAGTTTAAATGAGGCAGCAGCTATTGTGTAGCCCCGGGGGGATCATACGGATTGCCTCTTAAGTTGTTAATCTTTAAGACATTACTGTTTTCATGACTGTGAAATATTACCAGACAATATTTTGGACTAAACTGGTTGACCTCTCAGAAATAAACACGGATACGAATTTATGATGTGAATACCCAATATCGGTACTTACAAATTAGTGTTTCAAAAGCTAAAAAGTATTGGTCTGCTTGTAGTTTAGTCTTACATATCAACGTCGGGTCTGTGGAGTTTCTGCATGTAAATTTTAATTTGAAAGTATCAGATAAAAAAAAGGGCAAATTATCAGTCAGCAGATTTTTACATCATGTAGGTCTTAAAGGGCGGATGGAGCTTGGTTTTACTGATGATGTTAAAGACACATTCTGCATATAATGTAGGTGTTTATGTATACATATTGTTACCAGAAATGAAAGGTTTAAAAATAATTGAATGTCAGATAGCAGCAAAGAAAAAAATCCAATATCATGCATCCTTCGCTCTTTTCTTTTTACTCTTGAACTTATGTTGACTCCCTTTGCTTCTGTGGAGCTTCTGTTTATCATTTGTCTACATTATCTTTGTTCTTTTTTGTCTTTTTTTGGCAGCCAAAATAGTGCAAACATCCAGATGTCCTCAATTACACTTTAGATAGTTTGACTGGATCCAAACATCAAATTCAGATCTTTGTTACTGGCTTTGCAGTTGTTGTAGAAGAGCGGATGCACAATATTAATGCTGCAATATCAATGCTGCAATATCAGTATCAGCAGACAGTTGTTTGAATAGATAATTATTGGTGTCTGCATGTTATGAAATTTTCTGCAGATGATCCAAGAGTGATTAGAATTATATGAACAACAGTATTATCACTGAGGCTTAATCCTGGCAGATTCATGTACCATTAGGAACTGAAAAGCTAAACTTGCGTGCCTTATCAAATCCACAAAATCTGTCTAAGAAGAAAATTTCCAAATTATTCAGTTTTTAGTATCCAGTTCTGTTCATGACTGTGTGAGAGAAGTGACATTGACAGGTCCAGTGCAGTTCAATAGTTAAACTATTTTTGACAAAAGTGCTGTGAGAACACAGAAACAAAAATCAGCTGATACAGAGGATGTTTTCAAGCTCAGGATGTTTAAGGCTAAAATCACCGGACCTGATGTCCAGTGTGTTAAAAATAAGCATTGACAGCCATAAGACACAGGCTGTGATGTATGTCTGTGTGCAACTATGTAATCTCTTCAAAAAGCATCTGAAAAACTGAATTGACCATTTATTAGGGACACCTTTTCAACTGCTTGTTAACACAATCAGCCAATCACATGGCATCAGTTCAATACATAGAGGCGTACGGACATGATCGTGATGGCTTGCTGAAGTTCAAACCCAGCCTCAGAATGGAGAAGAAAGGTGACTCAAGTGACTTTAAACATAGTATGATTGTTGGAGCTAGATGGGCCTATCAAAATTTTTCAGGAACTGCTGATCTACTCTGATTTCAACACAAAACCATTTTTTGGGTTCACAAAGAATGGTCCAAGAAAGAAAAAATATACAGTTAGCGGCAGTTCTCTGGATAAAAATGCCTTGTTGATGCTAGAGGTCAGAGTGGAATAACCATTTCTGATACAACACATTAAATCTTGAAGCAGATGAGCTACAGCGGCAGAAGGCCACTCCTGTCAGCTAAGAATGGAAAAATGAGGCTACAGTTTGCAAGGGCTCACCAAAATTGGACAATAGAGAGTTGGAAATATGTTTCCTGGTCTGATGAGTCTCTGGTTTTGCAGGGACATTTAGTTGGTGGGTCAGAATTTGGTGCTAACAAAATGAAAGCATGAATCCATCCTGCTCTATATCAACAATTTAGGCTGGAGGTGGTGGTGTAATGGTGTGGGGATATTGTCTTGGCATACGTTGGGCCCCTTACTACCATTTGATCATGGTTTAAACATCACAGTCTGCCTGAGTATTGTTGCTGACGGTGATCATTCTTTTATGACCACTGTGTATCCATCTTTTAATGGCTACTTACAGCAAGATAACTTACCAAGTTTACAAAGCTTAAAATCATTTTAGGTCCTGTTTACAGGATAACGAAACAGCTGAAAACTGAGAGTTTCCATTGCGTTTGCACCGTCTGTTTTCACGAGAACGGTGCCCATAGTGCCTGAATCCACAAACTTTTGAAACCAGGGTTTTGAAAATATTTTCTTTGTTGTCTCTGTGTAAACAGGAATCGCCATTGTCAAGGAAAACAGGGACGGCGCATGCACAGTACTCTTTCAGATAAAGGTAGCGCGCACACAAGGAACAACAACAACAACAGCTATGGCTAACTACCGAGCAACATGTGTGCTGCTAACTGTGCTAGGTTTGTTATCAGTCCTCCAACAAAATGTGGATTTTCTGCATCAATACTCTGACCAGCGGAGATGCATTTGTTGTATTCGTCAAGGACACTACAGACTTACATCGTCCAACTTCTGGCCTGGCATGCTCGCTGCCATGTTTTCAGTCATTCTTGCAGATCCATGTGGAGTGCTTTTGAAAAACTTTTCCGTTCTGGTGACAACGTTGTCTTGTAAATGGGCCCTTAAACTGTTTTCTTGAAAATGACAATGAGTTCACTGTACTCCAGTGGCCTCCGCAGCCACCAGAGCTCAATCCAGTTGAGCATCTTTGGGTTATCATAGAACAGTGGATTTGAAACATGGATGTGCAGCTGACAAATGTGCTCCACTGTGTGATGCTGTCGTGTCAGTATGGATCAAAATCAAGGATGTTTCCAACTCCTTGTTGAATGCCATGAAATATTAAGGCAGTTCTGAAGACTAAAGAGGGTCCAACCTGGTACGAACAAGGTTTGCCTAATAAAGTGGGCATTTAGAGTACATTTTCCTGACAATAAAGCTGTTGTGAATTTAGTCCATTTACAAAGTGTAAATCTACTCAACTGGCACAAAGTTTCAATTTTGAATGCCTGTAAGTCAAGACTAATTATGTTTTCAGAACCTAAATCTGAAATTACCCTTGGCCTGGTCTAGGACTTCAACTTTATCACGAAACTTTGGAAATATGTCAAACACTGTAACACTCAGGTATCATGAACATCCACACACTGCAGTTTATTTTCACTGTATCATGTTACACTTTCCTACTGCCTGAAATATTTACGGTACTACCTAATATGGAAAAGATCACAACCCAAAATAATCCAGAGTTAATGCACAGTTTACTTCTACATTTGGCCTTCAGTAAGACCCAAAAAGTCAAGGCGCTGAGTGCTACAATCAGAGCATGAAAGTATTAACAGAAGAACGCCTGAATTTAGCAGATTTATCCAGTAATAGAGGCCTGCAAATGGGCCTCATACACTCTTCTGTCTCACAACTTGCTTTAATCTTTACCACATTTTTACCTTTCAGACGGTAAACAGAAAGCCTCATATTGATTTCCATTTGTGTAACTTTGTTAAGAGTTCATGAACAAGTAATTTACTCTGAGAATGATTCTCCATTTTTAACTGTGGTGTTTGTGTCCATTTTAAACATAGCAACTCTCTGCAAAGGCATCATTGAGTGATTCACTTTCTCTGCAGAATACACGACCATATCAGGATGGTTTCAGGAATCCAGCCAGCCATCATAAAAACCCTCAGTTCACCCCGCTCAGCTCTGCCTAAAATCGTTATTATAGAAAAATGAAAGGGGGCTTTGATTGGAGCTATCTGGGCTCTGAAGGATAAAGGCTGTATAACACGTAATGGTCTGTAAATGTACACATACCTCCACGGTTAAATCATTCAACCCCTCTTACAGGTTGAGGACTGATAATCAGCTACAGAGCCGGGCTTTTGTGTGTTAATGTGCAAAATGCCAAGAAACTTCTTGCTGTTTTTCTGTGCACACTGAGCTGCTCTGTCCTACACCACTCATATCTGAGTTTGTGTCAGAGTGAGGACAGCGCTGACCTTCACACCCGCTACATCTGACACCTAAGAGACCTTCACTGTTGCTGTGGATCTTTCAGTTTATTACCTTATGTACTACACACTGAGGGGCTCCTCCAAAGATACACTGTACCGATGAGCATTTGCTTAGAAAAGTACATTGTGCTGTATGTTAGAGCTGGGAAATATATTTTTTTGATGTATCAGTATTTTTAGAGGAGAGTAAGACAGTATTGTTTATATCAGAGTTGTTTATGTTGTCTCCATCCATCCATTCCTTATACTGCTCGCCCCATTTGAGGTTGCGGGGGTCTGGAGCGTATGCTGACAAAGGGTGTGAGGCAGGGTACACCCAGGACTAACTGTCAGTCATTCACAGGGCTGACATGTACAGAAAGACAACCATTCATACACACATTCACACCCACACCTATGGGCGATTTAGAGACACCATTTAACCTGTGGAGCATGTTTTGTAACCTGACACATCAGATGGACCGTTCAGTATATTTCACTAACCCAACTGGACCACAGCTCATAGAAAGTGTTTGGGAATGGGCAGAACCTTTCAAAAGCATATCCAGCAGGGGATTGGACGATCGGTCTGTCAATCACATTCATTACAGGCCAATCAGATGATTTAGTAGGCGGGCGCTACTGCCCATTGTAAAGTCCTAAAAGTAATTCACTTTGTAGAACAAACTCTAACCAAAACTTGTTGATAGTGGAGCAAAAATATCATTTGTATCAACAGATGCTTTTAGTGTTGTCATTTGTTGCTCATTTAATAAAGAAATGCGGTCCAGATCTGATAAAACACCTACTAAAGCTGTAAGCATTTAAGCTAATCTCCGTAAGAGCAGTCACTTCTTCCTGTCATCTTGCCCACAGCTCCTAACTCCTCCTCCTTTAAAGGGTGCTGATTGGGCTGTGCTGCTTCAGGCCAGGCACAGTTGTCGTAGACTGGAGCTTGACAAGATCGATCTGACTGATCACAGTCATTAAATTAGTTGGATCCAGCTGCACTGTAAGGTTACATGATTTTGTCTTTTGGAGTAAATAGGAGTCACCAGAGAAAACCCACACATGCACAGGGAGAACATGCCAAACCTGAAAAACAAATCTGAATCTCATGTCTGAGCTTGTCGTTACAGCTATGAGTCTCATGGGTCATTTTCTCAAAGTGATGGTGCACATACACTCATCAGGTTTTTCAGGGCAACATAAACTCCAAGAACATCAGCATAATGCATCAAATTAAGCTTTACAGGTTGTACCCTCTCATTATGGCCTTGGATAAGGATCTGTCCTGAGATTGGCTGGTGACCGGTACAGGGTGAATGTACCCTGACTGTTGCCCAATGTCAGCGGGAATAGGCTCCAGCCCCCCGTGACTCCGAAAGGCATAAGTGGTATAGATAATGGATTGATGGAAAATAATAGTTCCTATTTAAATTTAACATCTTATATTCAATAAGCTGAACAATGTTTGGGGTTGTAATTATGAAAATTCTTTCTGTTGAAGATCAGGTTTGGCATCCTTCAGTGTGTTTTTCTTTTACAATTAACATAAATCTCAATATAAATATTTTCTAACCCCATATCTTGTTTGAGCATGTTTAGATATATTTTAAGAACCCAATAAATCACCCCGGTGTGTACTGTACTCTTCTCTGACACGTGTGTTTTTCCAGGTGTCTTTCCTCAAACAAATACTGAACAGCTTGTTTTTACATCGTGCCACTTACTTAAGCAGACACTTTTTGAGGTATTTTAATGTCTTTGATCCTCTTCTGTAGAGAATGGCCTACCTGCTGTTCAGTGTGTTGAACATGGTGTTAAGCTGTTGCTGTAACCTTATAAAACACAGCAAGAATGTCAACAAGAGACAGACTTGACTCTTTTATGTACTTTCTAATTACGTACCTCTTAAGCATACTTCATGATGCTTCATGATCCTTATTTATTTTAAGATTTGGGGGATTGATAATTCCTTTATTGGATTATTAGGACAGAAGATAGAGACAGTAGGGAATGATGGCAAGGAAAGAAAGAAGCAGTCAGATTTGAGCCTAAGCAACCCACTTTATGACTACATTGAAGCTGAAAGCAAATCACTTGACCACCAGTGCTCTAAATAACACTTTCTAAAACCTGCATTTAAAAAAGGCCTTTTCAGTGTGGATTGTGCGCTAATTTTGCATCATCATGGCTTCCCAAAGTTGCTCTAAGTTGATTGTCTCCTCTGGCTTCCTTCTCCTTAAGTGTATTTGGTTAGGCACCATGGTGGTATTTCAGTAATTATCTTCTCTAAGGAGGACGTTTTTGTCTGTTAGCAAGAAAACCTTAAAAAAGTTATGAACGGACATTGACGAAATTTTCAGGGAAGGTTGGCCATGGCACAAGGAAGAACTGTCCACATTTTGGTGGTGATCCAAATCTGGATTTGGATACCGGATTTTTTCAACTATCTGTTAACATTGCGAGATAGGGCCATTTTACACTTTATGGCTTTTAAATCAAAAAGGCAAACCATTATCATCCTGGAGACCAGGAGGATTTGCCACCTCTTGCTAGCACAGAGCACTAGAGTTTAACCATGTTCATAACATACATAAGACAGATCAACAAGCATTAAACACAGTCTCATCAGGTGATGTGAATTAAGAGTGTGTGTGTGTTTTTAACATTCATCCAGCCCCACTTTTGGCGATAGGGATTAAAACTATTTTTTGGTTAAAAAAAAATGATAGTATTTTATGCTCAGTAACCAACAAATGCAAAGGGTTCACACATTACTACATGTCACAGAGGGCTAATTACCTTAAATTTTATGTCACTCTTGCATTTAACAGAGCTTTTTGTTTTAAACAAAGGAGAGAAGCTGTCAAAGAGTGCTGCTAGCCCTGTGGTTCATATACCCATATTGATTTCTGTACATTTCACATGAAATGCAGGGGAACATGACTAATAGAGGTCTGATGGATGTAGATAAAGCAGAAAAAAGTCACTGAGGAGGTTTGCTAATGCATAGGGAGATTGTATGCATTTTAGTGCTGTCAGTTTAATACCGGATTACCAAAATGCATGCTAATCTTTGTAATGCACATAAAAAAGGGTCTGAAAAAAGATGATATTAAAGCTCAATGCTGATATTCAGCCAGTCTGCGCCAATTTGTCAGTGTTAACACTTGTTCTCAATAAATCTGACAGTTCTGAATAGTAAGTGACCTCACATATCCAGAGAGATTCAAGATATCTTCTGCAATTAGAGAAAATAAGACAAAAACAACTTGATGTCCAGCTATAGCTGAACCTGGAGGCTTGTCTTGCCTCTAGCAAAGCCTTATCCTCTAAAAAATCACATGTTTACAAATATGAAAAGAAACTAATGATCTCTAACTGCGGATACATTTTTGTTTTTTTTGTACTCAGTAATACGATGGAAAAAAGACAACATCATGAAAAAGAACATCACAAACCTGAGCAGATCCAGGTCACATCAGCGGCTCCTGCAATCTGCAGAAAAATAGACCAAGAAACCGAATGAAAAATTGGGGGTTATCTTATCAGTGGTGTACAAACTGTAGACTTAAAGACGTGTGTAAACTGATTCTTGATGTGTTAAAGCTCTAAGAAGCTGTAGGTAGCACCAAGGGTAGGTCATGTGAGGTTAATCTCTTTCACAACACTGATGAGAACCTCACCAATATTTTACCCTTGACTAATCATTCCAGTAGATAAAAATGTTTTGCAGGATGACCTATAATGTCAGGGGTGATGTCTAAAACCACAGATTGATAAAAATCAGTAGTTTCCTTTGAAGTCCTGCACCTTAACCTATGATAACACATGACATCTCCCTTTCTTACTAAATTATCAGAAAGGCAGTTTCTGTGTTTTTGGACTTCGTTCCTGTAAACTGAATTGCATGGAGTGGTAACAGCTGTGAAAGTAAAAGCTGATGTTGGTATCAACATTAATTAGTGTAAACTTGTACTCCCTCCAAATTTGTCAGCAAAGATTCGACTCCACGTATAGTCAAGGGTTTCATATCAGCTCTTCTGCCCCAGTGACATTCAGAAGCCAAACTAACTTTTTGTGAAAAAAAGTTGTTTTTATGTTCTTGATGGAAATCTTAGTCATTTGATGAATGAATGTTTTGAGAAAAGATCTTGATTACAGAGCTACAAAGTGTAAAGGGTTTAGTTTGATCCTTAAAATATATACTAATACTGTGTTTCCCTTCAGTTTTGTGTGAGGGCTGGTGGCCTGTCTGGGGGGTTTGTTAGAGGGTGGAGCCATTCTGGCAACCTGGAAATCTATTACTCACCTGGCTAAAACTGACAGTGAAGAATGTAAAATATGCTAATCTGCTAAGATTGAAGAGTGCACTTGAGTCACTTAATCTTCATTTCTAAGTTTTTTAATTCCTCTTTCTTTTGGAATGGTGGGTGGTTCAGGTTGTTTTTGGGTAGGTGGGCTACTGCCTCAAATGAGTGGTAGCATATCGAATACATCCATCCATCCATCCATCCACTCACTGGCTTAAGCACTTTATCCCTTTTGGGATCATGAGAAGGCTGGAGCCTGTCCCAGCTGTAAGTGCACAACAGGCAAGTGCACCCTGGACTGGTCCTCAACCAATCTCAGGGCTTATGTAGAGAGCAAGACAATTAAGGCTCATATAGAGAGAGAGCCATTCACATACAAACTCATGCTTAAGGGCAATTTCAATCACCAGCATATTTTTGTTGTGAAACTCGAGCACTGGGAGAAAATCTATGCATGCATGGTGAGAACTAGTCAATCTAGCAACTTTCTTGCTAAGAGGCAAGAACAACTGCACCACTATAAGGCCTTGAATCCCTACAAAGACTTGGTAGTCTAGTGTAAAAGGCAAATGGATAGATTGATGACAGATTGATAACAGCAGCAGAAACAACGATAACAGAAATTTTTAAAGTTAAACTGATAGATCAAGACCAAAAATCAACATCAAAGTACTGTGTGAGACTGCACTGACACAGACATGCCTGATCATCTGGCTAATGACGTATAAACTCTCCTTTAGAAGTGGCAAACACCTCTCCACGGCTCTTGATTTTGTAACTTCTTGGAAGTTGAGATTGGGATTGAATCGTGTATCTTAACATACACATAAGAAAGGGAAAGAAAAAAGAAACTAATGAATAGACATAGCATTGTAATATAACTTCTTACATTGTGTGATTGCCAACTGCTCTCACCGTCGAACAGCAAGTGTTATGTGTTTTCACAGCTATTAGTTTATCTGTTACACGTATCTCTACAGATGACAGTCGGAAACAACAATGACGTTTCACTTTGCTCCGTCATTATAGGCGTCACCTTTGTCTCATACTTAGCAACTTTACTGAGAGCATAAGTCATCTTACTGTAGTTATGTTTCTGAGGGTCCACAAGTTAGCTTTTAAAGTTTGTAACCCAAAAAGTTATTTCCTCTAGCATGTAATAAACAAGTCCCTCCAGCATAGCCATTAGGCACAGCCTTTGAGCAACATGTAAGGTTACATAATACACATGTAAACACTTAGCTAACAACTGGTAGTTGCCAGCAAGAAACATGATAACACTGTCCCTTACCTCTCAACATGGTTTATTTGTTTCTCACAATGTTTCGTCGGCTCACTTCCACTCTCTCTGTATGTCAACAAATGCACATTGATGTAACATGCTCTGTTTTATGACAGTGTATTACACTCAGATGTTTATTGAAGCCACTAGAGAGCAGAAAGACTGGGATCTTACATATTGCTGCTTTATATCACTTACCACGTTTACATGAGGGCTTTAATTCCCCTTTAATTCCGAATAAAACTTAAATCATCTCTACAAAGATAAAAAAATGACCATGTAAACACCTAATTCTGAATGAAAATGATTATTCCGAGTAAAACTTAATTCCAAAGTAGGTGGCTGATTTATTCTGATTTTAAATCCAAATTAAATAATTTCTCGATCAAGTATACGTTCATTCTGCTTTACATTAATTCCAGTCGTTCTGCACATGCTCGTTCCCTTGTCCTGTCACAATGACGGGATGCTGACGGGAACAGGATGGCTGCCCAAAGCAAACATTGGACTTGAGCCAAGACAATTTATTTAATTGAAGCCTTAGAAGAATTTGAAGTAATGAAAAGAGTTTATGGACGTAAGCATAAAAATGCAGACTTTTTTTAAGTTGTATCATCCAAGTTGGACAAGGTTTCCCTGACAGGGACGCTGGAGACGCTGAACTGGAGTTTGTTTTCTTCCCGTTGACGTAAAGACGTCACGTCCGCCCCCTGTCCAATCAGAACCATTCCCAACCCCCAGACCTTAAACAGAATTGAATAAATGCGAATAAATGTGTTTTCTATGTAAACCTCAATTCACAATTACTATTTCCATGTAAACACAAAGGAGAATACTTTAATTCCAAATTATTCAATTCTGAATACTTAATTCAGAATTAAAAAACATCATGTTACCGTGGCCAATGTGTAGTTTGTGGTTATGTTGATGTGAATAGGGGTGTTGTCAGACACAGGCCATAAAGATTTACTCTAAAACAGCATGTTCTGAGCAGGGCTGAAACAAAGGGTTGTATAGGCAAGCCAAAATCAAATATCTGAGTGAATTTTAGGCAAGAAACTGAAAAAAAAGCAGGCTCTAGAAACATCTGGGATCAATGTGACCTTGTTGCAAAAGAGTAAAATATGCAACCTCTTAAATATTGTGCTTTGTGTAGAAGATGTAAAAAATGTAAACTACAATGTTATCATGCCTTTCCCCTCAGTTATAGTGAGATAACAACTCAGCATCTGTGTCTCCGAATCAAGCATTGAATTGAATCTGCTGTTTATGTTGCAGGTGGAGGAGGGCAGTAAGGCAGCAGCTGTGAGTCTCCAGGTGGGAGACGAGCTCGTCAACATCAACGAAATCCCCCTGACTGGTTACAGACAGGAGGCGATCTGCCTGGTGAAAGGCTCCCACAAGACCCTCAGTCTGGTGGTGAAAAGGTAGGTAACCAATCTACAGCCCCTCCTGTGCCCTCTCCTCCCACATCTGCTGCTGTCACAACAAGTGCTCCAGGTCACCATGGTGATCTCTCTAACAAACTGAGGAGAGGAGACAGACAATGCTGGTTCCTGCAGCTGTTTGTCTGCATTTTGTGCCTGTAGATTAGGGATGGAAATTAACAATAACTTCATTGCTGAAGTGCTCACGTTGTGTCTGAACAATTTCCCTTTTGGCTGAGCAGACACAAATAAAGCAAGGAGTCAGTTGTTTGTGAGCGCTGATGCCCTCGGTGAGCAAACTGTCATTTAATTTGTCAACATTATGAATCACTCTGACTCAGAATAAAGAGGGCAGAAAAGAGTCTTCTACTGAAACCACCACGTGGCATCCCACTTCAAGTACTGTGTGTATTAAATACCCGATCTAACAAAAACCTCATACGATGAAGGCTTCAGGGAATATGGGTCATGGCACAAGAATTAAGTGATAAGATTTCGGTGGTGATTCAAATCTGAATGAGGATTCAGGAATTCTTTCAAGAATTTCTTAACAGTGCCTCATAGGACAGTTTTCCACTTTTTTGATAATACTTACCAGCAATGCTGCAAATTCCTTGGCTGAGGTTTTCTGATTGTATCTTATTTTGTTTGTCGCTTCTGGGGTTGTAGATCACTTTGGTCAACATATTTCTTTTTAAATGTGCTTTACATACACAGTGCTTAACCAATATATCAGACCACCTGTCATAAAAAATAGAAATTTTTCAAGAACTTGTTTTATTGGACTTACATTTTGAACAGGGGTGAGGGATTTCAAAGTGAATTCATCTTTTTATATCCAAGCTTGAGCCGCTCACTGGGCTCCTCTGAGAAGTCAGAAATTAATCAAGCATAAAATTCACCAATAAAACTTTTTTTTTCTGTTCAACAATTCAAGTAAATAACTATAATGTGACATCTTAATAATTAAAATGTGCTTCACTGTTTTTTTCTTTTTGTATAAACAGAAAATATGAACATTCATGAATTAAAATGATAATTATATTCTGGCATTAAAAACATAATTTCAGTTAAAAACCTTCTACATACTGGTGTATTAACCATTGCAGAAGCACAAAAAATACTTTTGATAATTACCAATGTTATTAATTTAGGGCATCTGTGGCATTCACCTTGGATGGTGGTCTAATAAAATTATTAAGCACTGCAAATGTTAACTTGATTTGACTATTACAGTGTAACTTCAGTCCTAATTAATGGCAAAATACTACAATAATTTCGATACCATAGGGCCACTTTTGTGTTTAGGAACAACAGACCATAAGAAAAGCAACAGGCTAACATCACTCATGGTCTTCTCATGAGCATTACAGGAATTTACAACATCGGCTACTTCCAAAACTTGATTTTATTCCAGAATTCTGTTCAGCAGGCGAACTTGTCCTTTTTTTCTTACCTCCACTTTTACAAAGCTGCTCCCTACTGATACATATTAGAGTTTTATGTGCCAACAGTCCCAACAGTGTTCCTGTGTAAAAACTTACCATGTTGTCTGGTGTCCTCTGTGGTCCACTGCAGACACTGTCAACTGTTAAATGCCCCTCTTATCAAAGAGTTTGTGTAGATTTATATCGTAAGAAGTGTGAAACATTGAAACATAAGCATGTCTGTTTAAATCAGGGGTCAACCTCCTGTAGATCCTGATCTACTGGTAGATTTTTTTTGTCATTTCTTGTAGATCTTTAGGGGTAGATGTGTCAGGTCTTAATTTGACACACTAGATGGGGTGTTTCACCTATTCACCTAACCATGACATATATGAAACCAGTGAATCCAGCTGCTTTTCAAGGTTAATTAGGTCTAAGTCATCTCCTCTTAACCACGTTAGTATTTTGTTTGAGCTGAATGTTCATAGGAGATTATGTTTATGCCAGCGAATGTTTGTCTGTTTGTTTGTTTGTTAGCAAGATTACGCAAAAACTACTGAACGGATTTTGCTGAAATTTTTATGAGATATTGGTAATGGCCCAACTAAGAAATGATTATATTTTGGTGGTGATCCAGATAACCGCCTTCAGCGAATGATCGTTTTTGCTCAATAACTGTCCAACTAATAATGTTATCAACATGATTCAGAGTGCTAGGTGTGGGTTTTAAGGGTCAATGAATCATGTTATGATGGTAACTTCAGCATGTAACTATTGCTTATAGAGCAATATGTGAGCTACCTTGGGGGAGGTTTGCGCTCTCCGAGTGCATTCTAGTATTAGGTTGCATCAGTCAAACAATGCAAATGTGGCTTCAAATCTACTTCTTCTGTATTTTTATTTCTTCCCTTTATCACATTGATGGATTGAAGTTAGGCAGAATTAAAAAGAGATCATTAAAAAGTTTCTATGAGTTGTGTTTTCTTGGTGAAATTGGGGATATAGACCCAACTTTCTCAGTTGGCATCACAGAAGATCTTTAGTTAAAAAGGGTTGGTGACCAGTCATATTAATGTTTATAAGGGATTTGACCTTCTCTTTCAAACCACAACTCATTTTGTCATTTACTGCTGACTGCCTTACCATAAGACCGAGAGCCACCCATAGTAATGTCAACATTTACTTGCTCAGTGGAAGTGATGTACTGATGTAAGGACAGCTCTGCAGTTGTATGTGGTTTGGCTCATTTTAAAGTTCTGTGTGAAAATGAAACAATCCAAAGGAAAAATGCACTGGTTTATTTATTATAAATGAATATATGTCGTTTAATGTACTGTATGTTTCAAGTATTGTTACCTCAAAAGGCATGTGCTCTGTGTAATAGAGTGCTCCTCCATAAGGACATCCACAATGAGTACTTGAGTACCCGTGTACTTGTACCCATCCTGACTACACACCAGTCCACACTTTCTGGGATTTCTCTCTGGTCTTGAGTGTTGAGTTCTTTGCAGCCTGATGATCCTGTTTAGCCAGGTTGCACATCAGAGTTCAGGTTTGTGACACAGTTTGTCATGATGAAGCTCAAAGAGGAAAGAGATTACAGGTGACCTCATCGAGTCTGTGAGCAGGCAGGTGTAGGAGGGACAAACAAGAGGAAGTTATTATGCAAACAATGATATTTTTTTTTTTTTTTTGGAATCATTCCTTTGTGGTCGAGGTTTGATAGTTGTCTTCTCAGTGCCTAAACCTATATTGTTTTCTACTTACAAAAGAGCAGCCTGGTTATACACATTCAGTCCATATTTCTCATTTCTATCAGGAGCCTCTCTGTGTGACCTATTGACTCTAGAGTGTTGTTAAGTTTGTGTATATTGTTTAACTGATGACTCATTCATCAATGTGAGAGCTGCAGGCCTCTTTACCAATGGTCTTGTTGTGAGTGTAACACTGCTCCCATTGTCTCTCTGCTGTCTTGTGTTTCATTCTGTATTGTATCATATCATAACGTAATCCCTGAACAAATCCTACCGTACAAGGAAGTCCTCTCACCATTTATCTCTCCACAAGGACACGGCTGTGAGGCTCACTCATTGTTTTATACTCTCTACAGGCAGGTCTATTATGGGGTCTGAAAACAAGAAGGCATTACTGTCAACAATCTGTGTCTGTTTGATTTACTCAGTCGATTGTAGGAAAACTTATAAGCTCAACATCAGTAATGAAGTCCAGTATAAATAATATCCTTTTCCAGAGTTAGCACATCTTTCACATTAGAAATTAATCTCCCTCAAGTTGCATATTTTCTTTGCTGTCAGGTGCATATTTTGCATGAATTATAACTCATATCATAACAAAGTACATCATCATTACAACACACCTTTTGCTTAACATCTTACTCTTTCATTTATCACAATATGCAGCCCATAAAAAAGAACAATTTGTGGTGGATTTCAAGATAATGTCACAGTGGTTATGCGCACATTATGGTGGAAAAAAACAGAGGGAGCTGGTTTAGAGGAATGGGGAGAAGCAAGCCAGATATAACCTTGCAGTGCAGATGGACCTGCCCGTCTCAGTGTCTGTAATCAGGCAGATCCGCCCTGCCCCAAACAACAACGACTGTGGGCGTCCCAAGCGGCACAGCTAAATCAGCGTCCTTTAGAGCAGGAAGAGGTGGGAGTTACCAGTGAGGTGACAGCAGGAGGTGACTGTTCATGTAGAGATTAGCATAGATGCTAACAGCTTCAGAAGAAATTTTATCAGATCTGATACAAATAACAAAACTACAAACTTCTCTATAGAAAGTTTATTTTGATCCACTTCTGACGTGTTTTGTTGAGAGTTTAAATTACAAAGTGTCTTATGTTCTGTCCTTCGGACCACAGCAGTAGTACCCACCTATGGCATTGTCTGACTGGCCCATAATGAATGTGATTGATGCAACAATTGTCCAATCATCTGCCGGATATGCTTTTCAAAGGTTCAGGCAAGCAGGCAACTTAGATTACAGCTGATAGTTAGTTTACTGTAATAGTAATGATTTCCAATGTATTAGGTGCTTTAAACCACTTTTGGTGCTCTTGCACTTATTAACATAAAAATAGCATTCAGCTAATGTTACTCACCATCTTGCCAGCATAACACTACAGGACACAAAAACATCAACTGACTTAAAAAACTCATTGTGTTCCCAGCTTGTCAGAGCAGGTGAATTTATCAATTTTATTACTTGAACTTCCACTTTTACACAGCTGCTCTGTACTTTTCCACATCACTGACAGTTTCTCCACCAAACCTCTATAGGTGTTGTGATGTAAAAAAATTCCTATGTTATTCAGTGTCCTCTGTGGTCCTGCAAGTTTGTGAACCCCTTCCCCTTTTTGCACTGAGTTTAAATTTCCCCTGTCATATCAACAGCATGAATTGTAATGTTCATGATGGATGTTGATAGTTGACTTGTTAACCATAGTTTGTTTCTTGTCTTAAATGTGTCTTATATTTTTGCTGCTGCCATGGTAGTATGTTGGCACTCAATACCAAAAGCATCTAACAAATACCAGTATTCAGTGTTCTGAATATTACAAAGTACAAAACTATATGCATGTGCTCTGACTTTTTATTTAGGACACATGTGAGGTTTCTCCACGAGCTCTATGAAGGTGTCTTTCCACAGTAACGTTGTCAGTTTAGTTGGTTGGTGGACACTGAACAGACCTACAGCTCAGGATACCTCAGCCCACAGCTAAGGGTTTGCTTGTCACTGTAGGTCAATTTGTCTTCTGCTAACCAACCATCAAATAATTTGAGAGGGCATCCAGATAGGCCATAATTCTCTGTTGTAAATTTACCCAAACTGTTTCTAGCTAACTTTCTGCCACCAGATCAACCTACAAATAATGCCATTGTGTGTATACAAAGTGGGCATTTTATACCAGTAGTCATTTAATTTGTTGTAACAGCAATGTGTGACTGCAGTATTTTTGTCCAGAGAACCAAATGAATTGCATGTTGGGAGATAATTTATGAAGTAAATTGATTATATGTATGTTAAAGTGATCTACACATTTATTTACTGTGTTGTATCCTGCTAAGATACCAAGTTTATTGTACTCACTTTATGTCAGGTATTTATTTGTATGTCTCTGATGTTCAAATCAAGTTAAAAATGATCTAAAAACAGGGTCCATATAACAGAGCAGGATGTATAACTTCAGGATCTGGGTATTGTCATTTCAGCTTGTTTGTAGTTGTAAATGGAGAAAGACATTTCCTCTCATGAACCAGGCTTATTGTTCATATTTCTTTGTATCCCTTCTTTTAGTCCCATGGGGCTCTTTCTTCCTTTTTCTCGTCTGTTTTGAAAACTGACCCTTTTTTCTCCTTTGGCACATCAAACAGCTTCTCTAGTTGCTCATTTTCAAGGCCACAAAAACAAGAGAGTGTCTGATTTAGAATATAGCAGAGTGATAATAGTTCATTATGAAACCTCAAAGCTTCGGTCTGCCTTTCTCTGCTTTCTGTAAGTTTTGGGAAAAACTGTTTGGGCTGAGACTATAGAGACTAAAGCTTGATGGTGATACACTACATATAACTCAGTACTTTTCCAGTAAAGTTGTAACAAATGGTCATAACAGTGTCAGAAATATACATTTCATTATGATTTTTGTAAAGATCTAACAATATTCTTAGATGTTAAATTCTCTAACAACAACAATAGAGGTTCTAAACACACAGTGCTGCCCTTTTTTCATTTAGTTATCATTAAAAATTGCATCCAAACTCCAAAATTGAACAAAACAATCTTCAACATGTCTATAAAATGCAGGTTGTCAAAATTCCCATGTTTTGAACATCATGTTTCAAGATGATAAAACCATCATGTCTTAAAAATTCCTATGGGCATCAAAAAGCACTGAACCTTCATCTCATCCCTCATATTTTTTTAACTCCACCTGCTGAGACAGCAGAAAGTTAAGACTTTATGATATAATGTGTCATCACATTTTTATACTCTACTCATTTGCACAGCAAAACTCCCTGCACAACAATCACAACTAACTGCACAAGGCTTAAAATCCACAGGCATGGAGTCTACCACAGTTATGAGATGGAATAATGTTTGGGCACAGTTTAAACAAAAAAGAGTAACTTCAGAGCTAATGTTTATACTTCACACAGACGTGTTTTTATCATAAGAGTAGTTGTTATCTCAATATTAAACATTATTACTGCACATTGCATCTTTTCCTCATATTCTGCATGCCTAGTTTACAAGAAGAATCACCAAAAGTAACGTCCTTCTTGACATGATAATCTATCTAAAATGTTTATTTTAAACATATTTATCTTATTTCAGGAACATCAGTGTTACCTTAAATCAACAATATTGGTATTCTTATGACAGTGGGATATTGCCTAAAAATAAAACGTCTAATTTTTCACACAAAATCTGATTTATGACTTTGATCTACTTCTACCCTGCAAAAAAAAAAAAAATTACAAAGTGATTTTTTTCTACACCTCTATAAGCCTCCTTCCAGTTTTTTCAAAACATTCTGTCCTTTCCAATTTCTATTGAATGTTGCTCAGATAGACTTGAAATGTAACCCCTGGATATGTGAAACAGTCCATCCATTGTGTCAGGTTGTATCCTTACTACTCTTTAAATCCAATTCTGCAGTCTCTCCTTGTTTAGAGCTAGTGTTGGACGTGTTTCACAGTTCAGCATTCCTCCTCATTACCTGCACCTCTGTATAAATCCCTGCTCTTTGGCTGTATCTTAATCTGTGTCTGAGCTTGTAAAGTGTCGACTGTGAAACACCTTTCTTTTATCTCGGGGATCATGCTGGATAGTTGAAGAGGATCAGGAAGCTGTCAGAACCTGCTCCTGTCCGCAGGTGTGGTCTCTCCACAGACAGCAGCAGGGAGGAGCCTGATTGATTTTGTATGCACTGACTCATGGGAGATTGTTGGTGCAGTGTCGTAGGGAGAGGGTAAGGGGAGAGGCCGTCATACGTCACACTGAGAGCACGCAGGAGTGGTTTTCTGTGGGAAAACATCACAATCCCTCTGCACATGCCTCAACAAAACTACTGAACAATCTGTGCTTCAACTTCAGGCTGTCAAATGAGGAGATCTGTAAAGTTTTACTGATGTTTTAAAACTGAAAACATCAGGACATGAATAACAAAGGAGGGTGTGGGCTAAAGCTAAATTACATGTCTCTTTCTTAATTTGTTAAACACTTGCCAACACAAACTACTGCATACAGTCAGCTCTGTAATTGACCAACACTGACAGATTGAAGTACACATTCCAGTGTGCTATTCTTACTCTTTGGGAACAAGAAATACAAGAAAAAGTACTAATTTAGCCAAATTTTCTCCTAAAAAAAAAGATGACTGAGTTATTACATGACATAAAAAGGACAATGCAGCAATGACAAACTATACTTTAATTACAGTTTTTTTCTTTAAATCAATGCTCCATGTAAGTGGACTTATTCATGTTCTGAACAAATTTGAGACAACATTTGCTTGATGGCAGAAAAGAAAATGAAGCAGCTTTATTAATCTAACAACAATTATACCAGTTGCTCATGGATCATGTGACATAAATGTCATCATTGCCACATACTCCCTCACTGTGAATTTTCTCAGGTTTTCCTATGTTGGCACACCCTGACCTGAGGTGGAAAATTTACAAAGTGTCTGGCTGAAATACGTTTGTCCAAATTTGTCCATTTATGCACCTTACACCAAAGATTAAGGTAAATTCTTTGGAGTTATGTGTAGGTGTTTAATCACAATGGTACAGGTGTGTAGCAATTTAAAACCTTAATCTTACAAATATAATAACTGCCATTTCATTTGTCAAACTTTTTAGAAGATAGATGACTTGTGCACTTATACAGTACTACTTTGTAAGGTATACAACTACCAGACAGTAAGAGCACAAATTAGCAGACACTTATTTAAGAGGAAGAAGACTGAGCAGCAGCCTCTGGTGTTGGAAGTCTATGCTAATGCAATAGTACCCAAATTGTAGGTCCTTGAGCTCCTTAAGAAAACCTCCTGAAGTTCAAACGTTGTATCAGAAAAATGTGACTGAAGTGACTTTGAATGTAACATGGTTGTTGGTGCCAGACGCGTTGGTCTGAGTATAACAGAAACGGCTGATCTGCTGGGATTTTTACAGACAACTATCTGTCGGGTTATGCACAGAATTGTCTTAAAAAGAGAAAATATCCAGTGAGCAGCAGTTCTCTGGATGAAATTGCCCTGATGCTAGAG
Source organism: Cetoscarus ocellatus (assembly GCA_037902135.1). Classification (NCBI taxonomy): domain Eukaryota; kingdom Metazoa; phylum Chordata; class Actinopteri; order Labriformes; family Labridae; genus Cetoscarus; species Cetoscarus ocellatus. Next base: position 173,571 of record JBAMNC010000612.1, read on the forward strand.
GTCAGAGGAGAATGGCCAGAGTGGCTGAAAATGATAGAAAGTCAACAGGAACTTTAATAGCCACTTCTTATAGCCAAGTTATGTAGAAGACCATTTTTGAGTGCACAACGCATCGTATCTCGAAGCAGGTGGACTGAAGCAGCAGAGGATCACTCCTTCTGTCAGCTAAGAACAGAACACTGATGCTACAACTCACATGGTTGGTAGAGTCAGAAGGACACAAAAGCATGGGTCCATCCTACATTGTATCAACAGTTCAGGCTCATGATAATGGTTTAATGGTGTGGGGGTTATTGTCTTAACACACTTTAGACCCATTAGTACCCCACTAAGCATGGTTTAAACACCATAGCCTACCTGAGTACTGTTGCTGACCATGTCCATCCTTTTATGACCGCAGTGCACCCATCCTCTGAAGGCTACCTTCAGGAGGACAACATTCCCATGCCACTAAACTCAAGTCATCTCAGACCCTGTCCACACGGAGACGAAAAAGTTTTCATATTGAAAATATTCTCTGTAAACACAGAATCCTTTTAGTAAATGTGTACGTCCACATGAAAACATTGAAAACGCTGTATGCCAGGCCTGTAAGTGGCGCTGTAACGCTTCCTCAGACACACACCAAAAGCAGGGGGTTTGCACATGTGGTTTAAGTAAGATATGGGGCTATGACGTCATAGTTTCTGAAACTATCAGTATTCGTTGTCACAAATTTTGCCACTCAATTGGCCGTATATTGGCTGAAATTTACAATAATGGTTTGCCTCAACAATTTAATATCCACTTGTAAAAATCAAAAACATCATTTATCAAAGAATAAAATACAGTTTTTGGCTTCACATCTGTTTCTAACACCAGACTGTCACCATAAAAGGAACAGACCAGATTAATAAAATTTCTATATAAAATAAAATAAAAAAGGCTTTGTTCTCTTGACTGAAAATATGGGTGTTTGTATCTCTATAATTGATAATGAGTTCAGAAATATGGGCATATCGCATGTTGACAAAAATCCAATATTGTGCACCCCAAAAACTCTAAAGATATGTTTAGGTCTTTATTTCATTCTGTAAGTATATAAAACATTTAATACAAACAAAGAAAAATCTCAAACATGTGAATGAAAAGGAGCAGAATGAAGAAAAATATGTTGTCTTTAAAAATGTAACACCTCCTATTGCAGACTCGGAGGCATAAAATGTGTCATATTTTTTGTTTAGGTGTTCATAAAGTAGGATTTTAATGTAAAAAATAAAAAGACTTAATTTGTGAATGACTGGACTCTGGGTTGAGGCAGTGACAAGCCCCACATGATGTAGACCCAGTGAATGATCCGATGTGCCACTGCTCTCTAACTTTTATCATTTAAATTAATGGTTAATTTTGTTTCTTCCTTTCAGGTTTGTAATTTGTCCCTCAGCTCTGTTTGTCCTTCTCATTGTGTTGTAAGCAGCTTAACCAAGATTATGAGCAGAAACGGCCCAAACTCTGGTACTTTTTGTCCGGAGCAATCAGAGTTCACTGAAGCCATGATTTTAAACATGATAATCTCTCTCCTGGAGGTTTAGCTTATATGTGATTGTGATCTGCAGAGTTAAACTCCTCTTATAAGGTATGCACACAATATTGGCTACCTCTGTTCTACTTCAGGGCAGTTACAATTTAATTTTTTCATCAAGCCCCCCACAGTCTCGTCTGGCCTCTTTTTCCTTCCCTTGAGGCATTTTTAGTTCATGCCCAAAACGGCAGAGTGAATCATTAAACTTTACAATGAGGAGCTGGAGTTTGTTGTGGCTTTCTGTTTCCCCCTTCTGGCATTGTTACAGAAGTACCACAATCACTAACAAGCAGCTTACTTTTAATGAAAAGACGTCATACGCTTTGGCGGGGCTGAGTAGTGTTACGTTTTTACAATGCATTTATACGTCTTTAAATGAGTTTAAGAGTATGGCATTGTTGTTTATACTCATAGTTTGTTGATTTTGATCTAAAAAATGGATGCCAGGCTGCCTAATGCTAAGCAAAAGTAAGAACCATAACAGTAGGATTCCTGTTGAAAACCTGATGGCTCATTCTCATGAAATCCTGCTGTTAGCTGTTACAGACATGACCAATTTAAAAAGACAAAAATAAGGCAGCTTCTGGTGGAAACCTAAGGATCAAATTCTTTGAAAACCAAATCATAAATTAAAAACATAATGAACCATTTTTTATATATATTTATTAAGTTTTCACCAGACTAGTTGATAAAAATTCTAACTTCTGCAACACTCTGAAAAACTATAAATGCACAAATATATTTTTACTTTTAAAACAAATTATCAACAAACTTATAAAGAGCTACGCAAATAGTTTTTTCAAGTTTTTATATATAATATTTTTCAGATTTCTTTCATTGCAGCAGCACCCCCAATGATCTGAGGCCTGATATATCTTAAAGTCCTGAACAAATCTTGAACATCCCTCACATCATTTGAAAAAAACTATAAAGTGCATGTTCATAATTTTCATATTTAGGTCCTATTTCAGTAATGATAACCATGTGTCATAAATGAGAATGGTAGTTGTGGTAATGAGAATCAGTAGTAGTACAATAGATAATGGTAAAAGTGTATGTAATATAAACACAAATCGACAGTATTGATAATAATAGACTAATTCAGGTTTTTTAATCTAAAAGGTTTATTCCAAACAAAAATTAAAGCAAGATTTATGGTAACAGATCTGTCAGTTTTGGTCAGGTTTGTCCACATCAACGATTATGGAGGAACCAGTGACACAAAAGCCTATACAGTAGCAGAAATACGACACTCTTAAGAGAGGTGTGTCGCAGAAGGTGAGCAGACTTAGTATATTTGATTAATACTGGAGAAATCATTGTGATGTTGCAAAATATCTAATGTTCATGGCTAGACATGGATCATATTTGTTCTGTTCAAACATTGGTACTCACAACTTTTCACAGAAAATATAATTAATATTGTTTTGGTTTTGAGAATCTATTTTGTTTAGAAAGGGTGTTTGGAAGGAAAGTTTTAGTTTTCTGTTTTTTTAGAATAAAAATCTGATGAGACTTGGCTTTCCTGTCACTCAGCTCATATCTTACAGTCTTAAAGGTGCACCTTGGGATGATTAATATATCTTTACAACATTTTGAAAGTTGAACAGTGACATGAAAAAGATTAAGAGGGTTAGAGATACATCACTTGACACCAGGTTCTTCCACAAAAGGTACAACTTTTAAGTGAAACTATATCATTCATCATGTTTTACTTTACTGAAAGACCTAATAAGTAATATGCATTATGTGTTAGTGAAACTTTTTAAAGTTAATACTCCAAAAATTAAGTCAAAGCGCTGTTGAAGCATATATTTATGCAGTGTGGTAATGAGAATTTTACCCGAAAATGTATGAAATTACACAATAAAAAAGTTACTTTGTAGTTTCATGTGTTCTTCAATGTAATGTTTAGATTTATTTTTACTTAACCTTGGATTTTTTTTTAAGGTTGCTGACATGGTAAATCAGGGGTTTTGTGAGAATATTACAAATCATCTCTTTGAAACTTTCAGTCTGAACAGGAAGGTATCATTTTATTTGTCTTGTTAAGGTACGTGTCTAAATAGTGATACCTGATTAATACCATAGCAACAAAACCGAAATTCCAGACATACAGAACTGAATAACTCATTTTTGGAGCGTTTTAAAACCTCTTCATAAATTTAATGATTGGTTATAACAAAAACTACAGGAAATTAATGATCTTCAGTTATAATCTGAAAAATTAAAGAAAGAAAGCTCTGTCTAAATTGTACAAATACTACTAATTTGTTCTAATACAAAGAGTGCCCTCCCCATTACTCAGTTTTTACAGGACAGCACTTCGTTATACAACGACAATATACATAAAGAAATCAACACTCAATATTTAGGTGGGTACCAAAACATGATACTGATGTGGTAGCAGTACAAATGACTAGGACACTAACCAAACCCTGGCCCCATGCTGTTTAGATGGTGCTCTTTCCTGTGCTGATTTTGCTGCTTTAGAAAGCAGTTTACTAAACTCTCATTCATCTTTGTGGCTATTTCAGATGAGTTGGCCTCAGAGTTTTGTTGCACAATCCAATTATACCTGTAAAAGCTTACTGGCCCTCCTTACAGCCTGACAGTCAGTGGGGGTTTTATTGCACTTGTTGATTTGCTCGCTCTTTGTTTCTCCCAATAATCACACTCAGTATGTTTGGAATGCTGTTTTCTGAATTCTTCCAATAAGCAGATTTCTTAACATTTTTTGGTTCTTAGCTAAGGAAATCAAAGTGTTGGGATTTCTGAGTTGCTTAGTCTTCACTGCTCCCCCTGTGGTTTGTTGGTTTGTTCCAATGTCAAGGTTAGCGGACGGGCAGTCGCTGAGGGGGATCAATAGCTTAACAAGCGGACACTATCAATTAAATCTTTCCTTTTTTTGGCCAAGTTTTGATCAAATCAAAGGGCACCATTGCTTTCTTTGAGCTGGGATTTTTTTCAAGAGGTATGTATCTGTATTTGGGAAAACAAATGTTGCATCGGATCCATGATATTGCTTTATGCATGTTCATTATACAAACCCCAATTGCAATAAAGTTGGGACATTGTGTATAACATGAACAATTGAATACACTACAATGACAAGATAACGTTCAAACTGATCAACTTCATTGTTTTTTTTGCATGTATTTACTCATTTTGAATTTGATGCCTGCAACACATTCCAAAAAACAGGGACTAGAGCACTGTTACCTTGCTTTTCCTTTCAACAACACAAACATTTGGATGCTGAGGAGACTAATTGCTGAAGCTTTGCAGGTGGAATTCTTTCTTATTCTTGCCTGATGTATGGCTTAAGTTGCTCAGCAGTCTAGTACCTGAACTTTGAGCAGGAACATCCCTGAAAAAGGTGTCACTTGGATGGCAGCATATGCGCTCCACCAGGTGTCCTAAGGAACAGCCGATTAAACCCCCTACCATTTGGGTAAAAGACATCTGACCCTACCACTTGTCCACAGTCACTAAATACATTCTGTGCTTGAAATTGTTAGAATTCAGATCCCTTAGTTTTGATTTTTTTTAATATGGCCTCAACCAGTTAGTTAAGAAGCATGTTTTGAAAAATGTTGTCTTGTTTATGTCTGTTTCTAAATTGATATTGGTATTTGCGCCTGTCTGTTTCAGCCAAGGTTTGTGTATCAGGGCAAATATTCAAGCTTTTGCATCCCTAATCTGAGCTGTCAGAAACAAATCAAACACCTAGAGGACAAACCTCCAGCTGTTGATGTAATTACAACCAGTCTCACAGCCTTCTACTGGAGCTAACTATTTAAGGAATTTTATTCACACTTTTGTTTTTTTCATGCAGATAGGCCTTAGAAATTCATTACAAAGACTACGGCTCTAAACTTTACGGATTATCTGTAGTTATTTGGCAGAGTGCAAATGAATTTACTCCAGCTCTCTTGGACCCTGATTATCTATCATCTGTAATAACTGATGTTGCCTTAAAATGCTGAACTTAGTTAAATTGACGTTGGGACCTTCAGACTCAGGGGTCTCCAGGTGTTTTTAGGTTCAGGGTCAGTGCGGACAGCCGCTGATTTGACAGCTGGTATTTCACTCAGTCCAGGAATGCGCTGGTCATTACATGCTGCTCACGGTTCACCTCTCTTGCCCGAAACATGACTGGATTGATTGTGGGTCCCGCTGAAGAGGGTCTTTGTCAGACCCTCAGGGACCGAGCGAAGCCCACCAGCTCACCTGAAAGGTGCAGGTTAGCTGCATAAGCATATTTCTGAGCCGTGATTCGAATAACACTGCTTTTCATTTTGTGGGATATCACAGAATTTATCCACCTGCCCATGAAACACAATCCATTGCCAGTTCTCATGTCATTATTTTTATCATCATATCAGATGGAATTAGAAATTTGCAGGGCATCTCAAGCTTGTAATCCAAATACTGCATTCCCAGAGCCTCATGATGACCTTGTTTGGACTGTAAAGTCGATTACATCCCTCACACTATACCTTTGTGAATTTTGCTGCTGTCCTATTAGGTTGAGATAACAACCAATCTGTGCTAATCATCCAGGTCGTCACCAGACCTGTGGCTCTTTATTTTCTTAGATCTTTTTTTTTTTTTTTTTTTTCAATAAATTCTGCCAAGGACAAAATGTTTTTAGCAAAAGCTCATACTGTATACTAAAAACTGATTTATTGTGCGACCATACTGCTCAAATGTTGGCAGTTTCTAAAATTTTCCATAGTGTTTATAGATCTTTGTTTAACTTGAAGTATAAAAAAATGCATATTATTGCATTAATTTTACATATTGCATAAGTATATGCAATATGATCTATAGTATGATTGTACCTAAATTATATATTATACAGTAAACTTTTTCATGATTTCTAAATAAAGCTAAAGCTAGGGAATTGGAGCAAATTTTGTTACCAACTATTAAAATAATGAAGATTTATGATTTTGAAACATAATACTTATAAGTACAGCAAATTTTGACAACTTCACCATATGGAAATGTTGCCTTATATTGTTATTTGTTTTTGTTTGTTTATTTGTTTGTTTTTTTCAGTTTAGACAATACATAGCAATTTGTCTGTAATTTCTGAATATTTAAATGTCCATGATTAGGTGCTTCAGGTTTTTAATGACAACAATATTATTTGATTTTTGCTTAAGTCGTGTCTAGGAATGGGGATTGAAAACCAATTCCAGCTGAGCATTGATAACAGCTCCCTCAAAGAATCAATATCATTAGTCTTTTTCCGTACCAGTTCTCTTATCAGTTCCTTCCACTTTGTTCTGCATGCCTTGCAAATTAAGGAAGTCAAACTCTCATCAGGAGCAGTCAACAGAAATGATAAAGAAGTAAAAAATCATAGCAGACAGAGGGCAGAGGTGGCAACATTGTGTCTTTCAGTAATAGGAAACACCAGCAGCTTGTAGACCTATATATCTATGTGGCACAGCACTGAATATCAGTGAATTTCAGTGACATGGTTTGAGATTGGAGCCTTAAAAACCTGCTGATTTTCTGAAAATCAGAAAGGGAATTGTTTAAGAATTACATGGATAAGCAGAACCGTTAATGGCGTTGGTTCTCATCTCTAGTCTTGTCAAAGTTTATAATCCTTGTATTGTAGCAACTAATATATTCCTTTTTCGAAAAATGTTTTTTTGTTCATACACAGTCCTAGACAAATTTGGTCCATGTTCACCAGCCCAAGTAAGCACAAAGTATTTTTATATGCTTTAGTTGTCTCTGAATCATTCTTAAGGCTTCACTGTGTGAACTGCTACCAACAAGCACTTTTTCCATAGCCTGAAACAGCCCTACAATGTTGTCCTAAGTTCAGGAGTTTCACATCTTAAAGTTTTTCGTTGCTGTGTGTTGCTGATTTCTCTGCTGGGGCAGTTGTGTCGCCTGTTACGCTCGGCTTTCAGGAATCAGGGTGCCCCGGAGAGCCACCTGTTGCCATGGTAATGGTATAAATGCAGGTCTGCCACACAAGAGGGGAGAAGAGTCCGGTTTTTCATCCATTCATTAGCATATTAGCCCCATAGAGCCAATGAGACGAGGCAAGGTGCGAGAGTACTCCAAGGGGACTGGCTGCGACAATAACCCTCCTCCTCCTCCCTCTCTGAACACTCGTCCTCCCCCCTCTGAGGGTAAAACCCCCGTAATCCCGGAGGAAATCTCCCCTCATTTCAACTAATTCTGCCCCTAGTTAAAGTTCTGTGGTTAATGTAGTGTTGTAGGTGGTTGGTACGTGTGTGTTTTCAGGTCATTGATCAGTGTTGGAGCCGTGACAAGATGCTCAGCAGCCTGTGTGTGTCTTAATGTTGGTTTTTGAGGGGTCTGACGAACACGCGCCTCAATTTGTCCCAGTGCTTAAGTAGGATCCAGTTTTATATGTAGTATGAAGTTTTGGATTACTTTTTCCTTCTTTTTGTCCATTTTAAGCAACTTCATCCAGATGTTTGGTGAGTCAAATTGAGAATTTTTTGTTTGTTTTCATCCATTGTAAACTTGACTTTTTGTGTATTTTTGTGCAAGCACACCTTATGTTTTTTGCTTTATGTCAGTGGATCACTGGAGGACATATAGGGGCCTTTTTGACCCTAATACTCTGTTATTGTTTTTGTCTTATCATTCAGTATGAGGTCAGCCATCATGTAGGTTAAGCCACGATCAGCTTAGCATTTCAAAACCAAATTAATCTTTGAGGGAAAAGGCTTATAGGTGAACCTAGTCTTCTGGAATATTCTACGGCAGTGTTGTTTTTAATTGGCCGTTAGTTTGTCCTGAAGTTTGGCGGGTTTATTGTGTGCTGATGTGTTTATTTTTGAACCTGGACTGGTTGATACCGGATACATTTGAAGTGATTTTGGGGGCTCTAAAACTATCAGTCAGAAAACAGCCTCTCTCCCCCAGCCGCCTCCCCCATTCCAGCCAACTGATTCACTCTCCAGCATATCTGTGCTGGCCCAGCTGTAGCCCGGACGATAGGCCTAATAAAACCAGCCTCATTTGCATACCAATAGCAGGCGCCATGTGTGGCTAGCTCATAGTGCCCCAGAAACACGAACTGTGAGGAGACATGAAGACCGAGCTCCATGTTGGCTTTTTCTTTGTCCTCCAAACATGCCTGGACTTTAATCCACTGTTAATTTGGGGGAACTGACCCACTTTATTGAGCTTAACCAAATCTCTGTCTCAATCTGAAAGATCTCAATCTATAAAAACAATGTAAGGTGTAAAGATAAAAGCTAATGTTTTTTTATATTTTAGAAGTTTGTTTTCAAGTCTCAGTCTAAAAAGAGGCTTTTGTTTGGACCTCTTGTCATCAGATCATTGAAGGCCTTTGGACAAGATGACTGAAGGGGCGTGACCTTTTGGCCTCAGGCCTTTGTAGGGTAAGTTTTGAGCTCAGTGTGGACGTAAGCAGGCCAAGCTTTGTTAAAAAATTCCTGACCAGTATCACACTAAGATTCCCTTTCTCCACCTCACTATGTTTTCAACATATGTGGAAGATTAAATGAAGGGGAAACGAAAAAAGAAAAAAAGTTCACACTTTTTAAATTAATGGCAAATGTTAAATTCATGATAATTTAATATCTTTGTGAAAAACTAATGCTGTACATAGGCCGAGCACATTGAAGTATCCTTTTAAGAATATACATGTAAAATAATCATCCCGTATTTTGAGAATCCACCACATATTGTTTCAATATAAATGTGTTGGATTTAAACAGATCATGATTCAGAGCATATACCCTTTTAGTTATGAACGGACATTTATTTCGAGGTCTGCTCCTGTCTGCAGTTCACTCAGAGCCTGTATGTGATTTGACACTAAAGAACAAATAAAATGTGCTTAAGATATACAGCTCATATACTCAGAACAGCTGATTACAGTGACATAGATACACTGTAGATTACCCCAACAAAAAAGATTATGCTAAAATTGAAAATATTGTAACATGAAAGTCATCAGCGTGCAATATCGAGCCAAGATACCAATCACAGACAGCAGAATTCAAGTCAGATTTAGCCTAACTCTGTCATTTTTGCACTACAACACTGGTGACAGCTGACAGTGATCCAATTTATGACAGCAGTAAAGTAGAGGTGCACAATGTTATCAACACAGCATCGACTTTTGGTAGATAATCTCAAAAAAGTGATTAATGGTATTGGCTGGCCAGTATTTACAGTCAAAGGCTGCACAGTGGTGCTGTGGTGCAGCAGGTAGTGCTGGTTCCTGGTGAACGTTGATGGACCAGCCCCCCCCCCCCCCCCCCCCCCCCCCCCCCCCCCCCCCCCCCCCGTATATTTAGATATTCTCCCTGTGCATGTGAGGGTTTTCTCCAGGTACTCTGGTTTCCTCTTAATAGGGATGGGAATTGATAAGACTACATTAATACCAATGCTGTTAACAGTTCTGCTTATGGATCCAATGCTTCAACAATTCCCTCATTTATTCCTGTGGATTTTCTGTGTGGGCAAAAGTTTCAGCCACCCTGTGACTCTAAAGGAGACAAGTGGTATGGATAATGGATGATTTGCAGCTGATACACTGGCCATATGTATCGTCCATAAAAATCTTGTATGTTGGCCATAATTTAGACAGAATGTACAATTCAACTGGAGCTAAATGATTTATCATTTTTGGATCAAAATTGCCATTTCAGACAACGCAATCATGTGATCACCAAAGCTGCAATTTTTTGCAGCGCTTCTGACTGACCCAGGATCTGTTGTGTCAACTATTTTACACATACTGTTTTACAAAATTGCAGGCAATTTGCATTTACGGAAGTGCCGGCAAGCAGGTCAGCAATACAAAGCCTCTTTTTAGGAGTAGAAGCTGGAGTATCCCTTAAATAAAGAAAACAGATTATTTATCATCAATACTATATGATGAATAATGTGTTATGTGCTTTTGATCATTGATTTCCTTACTGTTGTCAATACTGTAAACATAGTGAAAATTGCACTGAAGCTTGATTTAAAGAAAATCGTAAATCGAATTGAAATCACAATATCTGCCAGAAAACCGGAATTAGATCTTTTCCTAAAGTCATTCAGCCTTAAATTCAACCATAATGTTTCACTCTATGTAACTAAATTTCTACATTTAAAAGGCATTACAGTATCACCTATTATAAAACCAAACCGTTTTTATTTGTATCACATCTGCTTCTGACACAAAAAGACTGTCACTATGAGAAGAACATTAATTCTAGGTTAGGGTTAGGGATCGGGACTCAGAAACCAATTAGAATCGATAACGGCTGGTCCAAGGAATCTCTGTCGTGTCTTTTTGCTTATTAATTCCCTTATCAATTCCTTCCGCTTTGTACTACATGCCTTGCAAATCAAGGTCATGCTCTCATCAGAGACAGTCAGACAAAACCATAATAGCAATTCAAAAATATGTTACAAACAGGGTGCAGAAGTGGTCAGAACTGAGGCTTAATTTAGCACAAAATGGTGCTAACTGCACAGTATTCATTTTATGTGTCAGTGTTATTTCAAGCAAGAGTGGAAACACTAGCAATTTGCAGAAGAATTTGGCTTTGCAGCACGGCTTTAAATATCATCATTGTGAGATATTTATACACTGAAAACCTGTGTTTTTCTCCACATAGATAATCAGCAGGGTAAAGAATTGGATCAGTTTGCAGAATTGATTATAGCATTGTTGTCAATAATATCCTTTCAATCCCCACCCAACATGGTGCATCCTCATAAGTAAGTGTGAGACATTTACTTTTAGTCTTAAGAAATCATGATTTGTTTCCATGCAATACATTTATAAGGAAGTCATTAAAATACATTAAAACAATTGAATATAAGCACAAACTTGTGGTAAAACATGGTATTGCCCAGTCATGTCTGCTAACAGTGCCTGTTAACCTTGTGTGTTTTGTGACAGGTGATCTTAGAAGGCAGTTACAAAAAAACAATAAAAAAAATGATAGATTTATTAGACCACCACTTATATTTTTATCTAATTCGGTTCATCATATTTATTTTTATAAACCATTCACGACTGAGATGTATTTACAGTCAGCCTTTAGAAGGATAATTTAATGTAAACCTGCAGTTCTCATTAGGACCCCCAGGAGGGTCTGCTGCTGTTTGAGACCAGTCTTCCTGACCGAATGCCGATCGGTCAAATGCTGTGAGTTCAGAGGATAGAAAGGCTGTCTGGAGGGCAGACGACAGCTTGGATTGTGTTTCTGATGTGGCTGATCTGATTGTGTCAGAGATTCTCTATTGTGTTAAGCCCCCCTGCTTCATGCTGGGCTCATGTTCCCCCTGGGACCATATGGCAAAGTCTGAGAACAGACCGGTTCAGCTCAGTCCCACACTTACTGTTTATAATGTGCCCACTGAGAGATAGGAGGAGCTGGTGTCATATTTGTTTTATATGTTGCACAATCATCTTAAAGCGTTTTCTGTCATTTTTAAAATCATATTTAGACTGTAGGCCATCATGAGCATGCTCAGTGTGACCAGAAGAGGGCGCTGTAACATCACTCACCAGCAGACTTTAGATCCCCAGAGGGCTGCATATTTCTCTGCAGCGAATTACAACGCTGTCTTAATTCTGTACGATCAGAGAATTTTTGAACCCTTTGTCTTTTTGAGCTCTCCAGACATCACAATGGCTTTCTTACAAAGATATTGCACACACAAACTGATCTATTGTTGTTCTTTTTTCTACTGCAAGTTGGGGCTGGATCATGTCGACCAAAAATCACATCAGTATTTCTTATCTGATTTGTTGTTCCTTTTTTTCCTCAAGAAACAACTAATGGTTCTCATATTCCAGAATTGCAAGCTTTGATATAACTGTGGTAAAAATCAAAAGTATTGATACCTGGTTGATGTTTCACCAAAAAAAAAAACAATGAAAAATTAAACATATGTTCTAGACACATAATATTGGGCATTTTTCATCTGTTTGTTTTCAGTCAAATGTGTCAGTATTTTCTGTGTTCTTAAACGTCATATCCTTATAAATGATAAAATCAACTTATTTCTTGATTGGTGGCCTCAGAAAGGATATTAACTCGAAGACGTTCAGTCATATTTACATTAAAATTGACATTATGCTTTGGCATCATTTAGTGCAAAGATTTCTTCTTTGATACCAAAGCAATAAAACTCACTAGGCAACTATATTTCTACAGCACTATTCATACAAATAACAATACAAAATGCTTTTCAGACTCAAAAACAGACATAAAATGAGCAAAAATAAGACAATAAAAGGTCTTTAGTCCTGAACAACAGATGTTTGATTATTAATTACTAATCATTAAAGTTCAGACAAACACCAAAATAATCTTAGTCAGGGGTCAACATGTGCCTGCGAGCACCTTGCAGCCTGTGGGGATATTCACGAAGTAGCACAGATTACCACCACAAAGCTTGAAATAGTCATTTTTTTTATTTTAATTTTGCTTTTTTTGCAAATAAGTTATACTTACAACAATACTAGAACAACAACTTCAACAAAATTGTGTATTTTCCTCTGAGTTTTGACCTGAGAGGGCTCAGTGATGTTACGCCTCTTTCTCTGCTGGTGCCGGCTAGAGTCCTTACAGGGCCGCTTGTACAAAAAATAATCATGAGTGTGACTGTTGTACTTGATGAAAAAGATGCATGTAAGTGTAATTTTGACATATTCATATTATTCATCAGTAATACTTATTGTGAGAAATCATTACAAGTAAAAAAGTGAGCATACATTATTATGTAGCATATGAAATGCATATTACTAATTATTTTAAGGAAAACTTTGCTTATGTATATTACACAGTAAATCAAACAATTAGCCCTCCATAATACTCTTCAACTTTTAGGTAGCTCTTAGTCTATGGAGTTGATGGCCCCTGATCTAAAGGTGCATTCACACCGAATGCGACTTTGCAACCAAGATCGCGTCGCAAACCCAAGTCCTGTCGTCTGTCCCTAGCTCATTTTGTCGCTGTCGCCATTGCTCAGTGATGTCACCCCCAATCGAGTTTCATCCCGCAATCATATCATATATCATATAATAGGACGTATAAGCTGACATTATTCCAGCTGTATGCTTTTCACTCACCTACCAACCACAAAACACTGCAGCAGCATCTTCTGTGAGTTTTCTGTGGTCCGTTTAAGTTGAACTAATGTACTCACTAACTAATGTTCCCCACACGGACAGATTGTCACTCTGTGGACCGGAAAGAAACAGTCTGTCATGGATGTCAATCACACACCCACACAACGCTGATTGGCCCTCGCGGCGCGACATCGCCTGAAAAGTTCAAATATTTCAACTTTGGCGATGGAGCACGGCGACCTGCTCTGCGTCCAAAGCGACCCCAGAGTTCCCATCTGCAGCAACAGGGGCACCGCCCCCATGTCTCCAAAGATGCGACCAAGTCGCTTAGAACGCGTCCGTCACATTGCGTGAGATCTGGTCGCGCGTGGTCGTGGCTGATCGTGGCTGTACATTGACTCTGCATGGAGAGAGGTCACCGAGGTCGCCAAAGTCGAATTTCGTGTGAACGCACCTTAAGTCGTGCAAAAAATATTGGCTACATTTGACATCCTCAATCCTCAACATTCCAAAACTCTTATATACCATGTGTTTCAAAACAACATGAGTAATGGTATCAAAAAGGACAGGGACTCTATTATCTTTAGTCAGATTTTTAACCTGAAGAAAATGAGGGTGCTGGGTGCTAGTAGCCCAGTGGGCTATGTCCACCCACCCTACGTATGGAGGCTCTTGCCTCCATTCCAGACTGTGGCCCTTTCCCATGTGTTTCCATCTCTATCCACTGTGTAGATATCATTATTATTTTTGGTTAACAATTCCCTTATCGAGTCCTTCCTATTTGTTGTGCTACCTTTCAAATCCAAGACATCACGCTCTCATCATAGGCAGTCAGTAGACAAACACAGAGAAGACAAAATTGTAATCATTGCAGATGGGACAGAAGTGGTCAAAATTGTGGCCTAATTTTGGACAAAATGGTGCTTACTATTCATTGTTAATGGGTGGAAACAACAGCAACTTGCAGAAGCATTCATTAATGCAGCACGGCCTTAAATACGTGGAGTGATGTGTTTGATATTGTTGCCACTGAAACCCTGTGCAGGCCAACATGTACCCACACAGTAAATCCACAGGAATTGGCGAGGGACTTGTTAAAGAATCCGATTGATAAGCAGGATTGATCATGGCATTTGGATCTATAAAATCTTATCAGTTCCCATCCCTATATGTGACTGAAGATCAATAATCGGAATGATCTTCAGTCATATTCAAAAGCATGGTATAAGTTGACTGTATCAGTTTGCAGTAGTTGGAGAAGTGGGTGGGACTGATTTGGACTGAGGTCTGTCCCTTCATCTGTTTGATACCACAACAAAAAACAACCCCTAAACTCAGGATATTTATGAGAACATCTTAACTTGATCATCCAAAATTACAGGCGAACTCCTGCACACTACCATGATTTTACAAAAATGATGTCATGAATTCCATTTATTATGATTTTTGCTTGTTTTGCTTGCAAACTCATCCCACTTCTTCAATGTTGTCAATGTGTTTGTACAATTTAGACAGGTCTCTCTGTCTAAAAAATATGACTAAAGATTACAAGGGCGCTGTATGTTTCAATACCACTAATCATTACAATAATGATTTAAAGACTTAAGTTTAAACACATTGCGTTTAAGACTAAAGAAAAATTTTGACAACGTCATTATAAAGAAATGTAGTCCATGTTTTCGTACTATTTTAAATTTAGTAATATAGATACGGTACAAGCACCAACATGTCCAGTGCCTGCCGTACTGAACCACAACACAGATTTACTCTAGGGGCTATATTTAAGGCACCATTTATTAAATGTCACAGCAACAGATACAGATCCTTCTGTCTTCTCTGCACAGTGAGTCCTAAAGGAAACAGGCAGCATGTGCCAGGTGAAAGTTGACATTAGCAGTGCTCTTTTACTCTCCAAAAGTATTGACTGAGGAAACGTGTAGTCACCAGTGTTTTGTTGAAAGTATTGAATTAGCACAGGTATTGGGGAAAAAAAATGTATAATAGACATGTTTTTGCAATATTTGGTGATCAAAAACAAAAAGACATTGCCCAGAATTAGGTGTGTAGGACTTGTATTTTGTTTCTGTGTTAACAAACAATAATTCATATCATTTGATTTTTAATAGAGTCATATCTAGGTTTGTAAATTTTGTGACAGAAATGTATGTGTTTACCGACAACATAATAAGATACATGTTGTGTATCGCTGTTAAGCTAAAAAGAAAAATCTTTGTGCAGGGTTTGACACTCATTGACAATACTCGATTGGGCCAGCCAGGTATATTTGCAGGCCTTTAAGTATTTAACATACAAGATTAAAATATTTTTTCTAGTTTTCTTCTTTTTTAATTATTAGGGTGTAATCATCTCTGAGCAGCAGAGTTGTCCTCTTATTCTCTCCTGATGTAAATGCACTAACTGCGGTGAAGCTTCATATGCTGATCTATAAACATGAATCAGCAGCTGCTTGCTGGGATGTAATCCTGCATTGTAGCACTCTGAGGCTGTGTCCTCCTCCATATTAAAAATAGTCCTGTCCACACAGGTGAAGTTTTAAAAAAACTTCCAGACAAAATTGCATAAATGCTTAAACGCACAGTACAACACAATTATGACCTTGTAGTGCTGTCTGTTATTTGCAGTTTTTTCTTCTCTTTTGCAATTTCTACACAAAAGCAGTTTTATGTTCATATCTATTTCAACCACAAGTCAGACTGATGTTACGGTTGAATTTGTGGCCATGATAACTGGTGATAGCATATTGAGTAAATATTTCTTTATTTCTAATTTAATTAAAGATAAATCTATTAATCTTGGTCAGATTCTGTTATTGAAAAGTTTTCTTTGTACTCTTGTTGGTTTCAGCAGCTGTTGTAACTGTGGCAACCAAAGGCGCAAGCAGCCAAGGGTTACCTGTCAACTTGGTCACTTGTTAAACAAAAACACAGCGTCTCGTCAAAATGTTGACAGTGTTTATTTTCAGATTGTTTATAAAGCAATCATACTGAGGGAGTGACAGAAAGTGACAGAGAGTATGTGTCAGCCTGTAAATAGTCCAGTCAGCAACACTTTAGACAGCAACAATTTAGCAACATCTGCTGAAACACACGTGAACAACGGTGATAAAGTCACATAGTGTGATATCATCCCAAGAGGACGTCAGCACAGAGTGTGACGATTTTGGCCCAAATTCTGTTTTCACTGTCCAGACAGAGACAACCAAAACTGAGCTTTTAAAAATCTTCACCTTTGCTGGACTTTTCCAAAACAAACTTTGTCATTGAACTGAAACACATTTACGTGAGGACAGAAAGCCAAAACCCACACAGAAAGCTGTGTTTTCAAAAATACCTGCCTCTGGTGGATTTAGCCTAAGATTATCTTTGTGATGTGCTGCGGTGTAGAATATAAGCATTCACACATGTAGCTCACCTGCCATGACTACAGAATATTGAGTGAATCGTTTTAGCCAGTTGTGACCATTCTATCCCAGCCCACCACCTAAAACCCCACCACCAAAGTTTAATATATTTCTGTTGGAAACACTGATGTATGATTGGTGGTCCACATCGCCCAGCCTTATATTGAGTCCAGTTTATATGTTGTTGAGTTCTTAGTGTTTGTGTGTGTTCCTCCCCCTGCTGCCCAGGAATATGAAAATGGTGGATATTGTAACTCAGAAAATGCCCTCAGAGAATGACGTGCATGTGGCGAGAAGCTTTCTCACGAAGATTTTGCGAAGTTCCATGAGGTACGGTTTTGTGGCTTCATTGTAAAAGTAGCGCCTAATCCCACCTTTTCCTCTCCTGGTGCCCATGACCATTTCAATCATTCATTTAGTGATGCATCTCATCTTCATAGTGACTCTGCATTGGTTACCCTCTTTTGCCATATCCTTGTGGTTTCACTTCATTAGATGAATCATTATATCTCTTGCATGTAGTACCATAATGTGCGTGACATGTTTGTTATGTGTCAATACAGAAACCCTGTTTGTATTTTTATGCTGATATGATGTGTTTACTTTTCATGGCATGCATTACAGAAAGAATCGCTTTAAGGGGTATGTTTCATGTCCAAGAGCATACACAAATGTGCACAGTTTTTGATTAAAAAAGATGCAGATAGAACCTTTGTTAAACTGTTTATGTTTGTATGTTTTGTTCAGTGTCCTTAATTTTAGACACAGTAAAGCTGAATAAATATTATGTTTAATTGCAGTGTCAGTTAAAAGTAGAAGCAGCACATACTGTTCTCCGTAAGTGGCTGCTCTCTAATCCAGTCTGTATTTTATACCCTCTCTGCAGGCGGAATGAACCCATAAGCAGGCCTCACTCCTGGCACTCCACCAAATTCAGTGAAAACCAATCAGAGACCGCCAAGACTCAGTCCCCGCCCAGGGCAGTCTGGCACACCAGATATGACGCAAGGTAACTCAGGAAACTTCAACTTTTTCTTCTGAGTCTCAGTGTGAGGTTTGGGCTTTGACTCAGAAGGGTATAATCATGGTTAAAGGGGTTTTCTGATATATTAAAAAGCACTCAGCACAGCTATAAAGCACAAACCTTAAACAGCCCTGATCAGTCTCTACACTGAACTCTAAATGTGCCCACAATGCAAACTGTTAAAGCATTTTACTGCCCGTCACCCAATGTAGAATAATGCACAACATACTATTTTGACATTTTGTACTCAAATTTATTGTGTAAACTTAAATTGTGTAAAAGGAGTGTGATTAGGTAAGCATGGCTTTCAGTGTAAATGTGCTTTGATTAGTCAGATGTCATGAAAAGCACCAAACAAGCTCAAGTCTATCCCTTACACCATTTCTGCTGGGATTTTAGGGTGATTAAATTGCATAAACAGAGCAGGATTTTTTTCACAATATGTATCTCTTAATTCTAGGATAATTGTCTTATTAATTTAGAGAATCAGAACCTAATATCATGTTCTCATGTAAATAAAGTATGCTTCTGTACCAAGCAGCATTTGTCAGCTGTAAAAAGCCTGAATGTGGAGCCAAAGGGAAAGTACTGTAGGGTGTATCAAGTTTCAAGCATGTAATTGTTACTGAATTTACCTTATTAGTAGTTACTTACTCAGCAGCATTGTGCTTTAAAGAATATTCAATTTGTTGGTCTTCTGCTGCTGCAGAGCTTGTTCCCCAGAACCCACTGAAAACAGCTCTATGACAAGTTTATGAGTCTGACCCATCAGTTTGTTCGTTTGTTTGTTTGGATCCCCTTTAGCTTTAGCATTGCTGGAAGCTATTTTTCCTGAGGTCCAGAGTTTAGTTTATGACCTTTCAATTTCCACAGTTACATTAATCACAATACACAGCACAAGACATATCTCATTCATAAACAAATAACCATCGCATGTACCATAACGACATTATCAGGTGACTCAGACAAAAAAATGAAAGACACTGTCTGTATGTATCGATTAGTTATTAACATTTATTTTAAGGTAATATTCTCCAAGTGATTTTTAAAAACTGTATCAATTTGTTGTTTAACGTTACTTGGGACTACATTCCATTGATTCATTGCTCTGTATTTTATTGAACACTGAGCTGATGTAGTTATTGCCTAAAGTAAAATAAAATAACTGACACAAACTATAGTTTTTTATACTATATATTGTCTTCCCTTGTTTGGAAATTAATCAAAATATTAAAAAGCTAGATATATTGCTAAGCACTATGTTGTAGACATGAAAAAATAAATATTTATGTCAAAAAGTATTCAGAAAAGGCTTATATGCATCTTATCTTTCTAAAAGTTCTTTGAAAGACCACCCAGCAAGGTGTTTGCATTATATTAGTTAATATGTGCAAATCTAATTTTAACAATGTCAAGGGAGACAGAGCCTTCACTGTATTTTCTGTTAAATCATAATGTTATCACAGTGATTCATGAATTAGATGCCAATCACAAAATACAATTGCAATAGAACCATTCAGATAAATAAATGTCACTCATGGCAAATGAGGTGTTTAGAGTTCAACATGTTGTTATGACTTTTTTGTCTTACAGCTCTTCCTCCACGGATCTTTCTTCAAGCTGGGAGCAGACAAACCTGCGCCGAGTGTCCGACCAGTTTAGCTCCCATGGCAGTATGGACAGTCTAGAACATGTTTCACACGGGTATCCTGCCGGCCAGCTGTCACCTGCCAAGTCCAACAACAGCATGGAGCACCTGGGAGGAGGAAAACGAGACTCTGCCTACAGCTCCTTCTCCACCAGCTCAGGCACACCGGACTACACCCTCTCAAAGAGCAACACGGCCTCCACCGAGAACATGGTGTATAAGTTCAGCCAGTGGGACTCTGGAGGAAAGCACAGCAACAGCAGGAACAGCCAGAATGTGATGGAGGGAGTTAAACAGGACGATCGGGTGGCTTACTTTCAGATGCCAGGAGTCGGAGCAGGATGTGAGGGCACACAGACTGAAGAGTCTGCCGGTTCTCGCCATTCCACTTCAAGTCGAACCAGCTGTGGACCTGTTTGGCACGTCCCTGAGAAAAAGAAGACTGCTTCCCCATCTCCCCCACCTCCACCTCCTCCAGCTCGGAGTGACAGTTTTGCTGCAACTAAAGTCCATGAGAGAGGGCTTGCAGCCCACAATGAAGCACCTGAACCTTACTCCCCCTGTAGGACTCCTTCTGAAAACCGTGTGAGCCACAGAGTCTCACTGAAAAGTGACAGTGACACTTTTTACCCCTCAGCAGACAAATCTAACAAGCAGTTTTCTCAGTCCAGCAGCGATATTCGCCAAGGTCAGTCCCACCACCAGAGGCACCACAGTGATAAAAGCACTTTCTATTCCCAGCCCTTTGCTACGCCTGCACCAAAGCCACAGAACGTAGGTGGCTACTATAGTAGCCTGCAGGAGCTGCCCACAAATGGTTCTGCACAACATTTTGGTCCAACTCAAAGAAGAAACTTAAGCAATTCAGCTGCTGAGCCACACACTGAGAGTGGGGCACAAAGCAGGTATTACTGTGTCACAACATGTCAGCAAAGCACACAGTCACTGCCAGGGAAACCAGAGGAACGGAGGAGCGCAACAGGTATTGAGGTTGGACAAACTGCAAGTGAACGAAACTCTCTGAGCCCTCAATCTGTCACAAAAGTGAAGTATCAACTGCCCCAACCACAACACTCCTCCCATATCAAAGAAAGCAATGGATACAAGCCCCAAATCTCCACCGCGCAACAAACCCCTCCTCCTAAATCCAGCCATGATAATCAAGGGCAAAACACACATGACGGGGAGGTTCAGTTTATGAGTTATCCCCCCAGCAGACACTCTGAACAACGAAGATCCCTGCAGCTTCATAATCGAGAATTACCCCTGGACATGAGGCAGCACAGCGACAAGATCTCTCCTCATGCAACCCCAATGCTTCACTCTCTGTCTCTAGATGTTGCAAGCCAAAATGACAAATCGAAAACCCAAGAGTCCAACGAGTCTCCTGAAGGCAAGCAGATGAAACGCTCCGACCGATTCGCCACCACATTAAGGAATGAAATCCAGATGAGGCGAGCCAGGCTGCAGAAAAGCATGAGTGCTGCAACACTTCCTGGTACTGAAGCCGAGACTGAAGGTGATCAGGATATCAACACCACCGTGACATCTGCAGACAGCCCCTTTAGCAATACCTACAAAGACCATCTAAAGGAAGCCCAGGCAAGGGTGCTGAAGGCAACGTCTTTCAGGAGGAAAGATCTGGTATTATTAGAGCATCCTGCAGCTGAGAACACACCAAACTACCCACCCCGCAAAGAAGTGCCCCCTTTGCCAACTGTCGCTGAGTCTGTCTTGAATAAATCAGGGCCTGCTGCAGGTCCCATGGCTCGTATTGGTGGCCGTAAGCGTTTTCAAACGGAGAAGAAAGTGAGGTCTTTCTCTGAGCCAGACAAAATCCATGAAGTCGGTGTAAAGGAGGAACTCCCTGAAAATGAAAACAGCTCCCTGGACCAACAGAAACCAACTTTCCATAATCCAACCCCCCCTCAGAGCTACAGTGACATCCCCCTTGAGGTAAAAAACAGAGGTCCAGTCTCCACTAGTGAAGCAGGGGACCCAATGAAAGGCCAGAGGAGCAGAGAGTACACTGAGGTGGTCCAGGGAGGTCCTCTCTCTGCACATAAGCTGTCTGTCCTTGACCAGCAGAGACTGGGGACCTTTGCTGAGTATGAGGCGAGGTGGAATGTACAAAAGAAAAATCCAGAAACCAAAGGCTCTGGACGGTACATGTCAGCTGATAACATCCTGGATCAAGGTGCAGAAGAGAAAAATAAAACTGCATGTTTCCATGAGAGATCCAGATCATCTCCTTCATCCGATTTTTATGGACAGGTGAGTCAAATTGTTTGCATTTTAAAATGATATTGGGAAAAAAATGAAATGGAGTCAGGCATTTAACCACATCATGCTCTTCTCAAACTAGTTTCATAAATGCATTCTTGGTTAATTTATAAGAATTTTGGATATCCTGCATGGGTTTCTTATATACACGTTTCCCAAAAGGTCAAATTTTACCTGTTGGATGGGGTAAGGTGAAACTGAAGGGAAAGTTTGGGTTGCTTGAGGCCAATGGCTCTAGTAAACAATTGTTAATAAAGCAAATGGCCAGCTCTTCACCTGTGGGAAGACAGCCAGGTACAGATGCTAGACAATACATAGTAGAACGTGGTGCCATCGAAAGTCTTGTAATTATCCCAGCCTTGGGGTAAAACTACACAGAAAACAACACTGGCTCGACTAGATGCTACAAGAAGATTATTTATAGTGGTTCACTTGTCCTCAACAAAGTCCCTGTGTTTGGGACTATTTTGTGATGCGACGTATGGGCTTTGCCAACTGTGACTTGTTGTTTTGAACATGGACATCAGGACTCCCCCCCTGCAATGACAGAACATCGTGTTTGCAGTGCCCATTTTACCCACATGGACTGGAGAGGTACAGGTTATGAGAAGCGTTGTTACTAAGTCCCATGCCTGAGAGCAGTGGGTCTCTGGGTTTATGGGTATGGGCTCATAGTTCAAGCATCTGCACCATCAGGTAGCTTGTAATCCGATCCTTTGTTTCTACATCAGTTTCTCATCCCTATTTCTACCTGTGACTCCATCTGCAAAAGTTCATCTTCTGTGCACTCTGGTTCATAATGATATTCTCTCTTGCCCACAACAATTATCATTCAAATCAGATATGCAAATTTTTAGTTCAGTTTTGGTGAAATCAGTGTTTTTTGTTTCTTCTGGAGACCAACGACCTGAACAGCCGATGAGAGACAGCATTGTTTTGCTGCTTCCTGTGTTCCTAAACACAGGGACTTTGTCAGGGAAAAGTGAACCACTGTAAATAATCTTACTGTAGTGTCTAGTTGAGCCTGTGCTGTATTTTGTGTAGTTTTACCCTTAATGTGGGGTTATTATGAGACTTTTGGTGGCACCATATTCTGCTATGTATCACCTAGCGTCTGTACCTGTACCGAATCCCTCAGTTTCAACCCTCTTATTGCCCTTTTCCACCAGCCCGCCTTGGCCCTACTCTACTCTACTCGGCTCTACCCGGTTTGCATTGCGTTTCCACCGGCCCAGTACCTCCTAAAACCAACCAGTTTTAGTACCTACTCTGCTCTGGTTCTAAGTGAGCTGAGTCGATACTAAAAGGTGACGTTGTCCGACTGCTGGCTACTGATTGGTCAGAGAATGTTGTCACCGATGAGTCATGAGCGCTTTGCCCAAAACAGGACTGCAGTACATACACTTGTTACTTTATGGCAATAACTTGCTGCCATCACAATGTTAAACACAGGACTTTATCATTACAAGCTAGCTAACAAGCTAGCGGTAGCTTCCATTAGCTTACCCTCATACGTCTTTCTTTGCAGCCCGATTGCTCTCATCCTCGGCTTCAAACTGTTGTATAGCTTCCAAAACTATCCTGTACTTCTCAAGGGTATTTCTTCTCGCCGCCTGCAGCCTTCTTCTGCTTTCCTCTTTGTAACAAAAAGCCACAGACCGAGCAGCAAGTATACTATTGCCTCCAAGTCCTCCATTGTTTTGGTTGTTGTGTTGCGCTCAAAATGACATGAACGCAGTGTCGCCCAGCTGTTTCTCAGCGACCCCGCCCCCGCTGGGTAGGGGACCGGGCTGGTGGAAAAGTAGGCCAAAGCGAGTAGAGTAGAGCCGGGTAGAGTCGGGGAAAGCCGAGCCGAGTAGAGTAGGGCTAATGGAAAAGGGCCATTAGGAATAGGCTATTTTGGTGTCTGTAGCTTTAAATCATGTGTGGTTGTAAAAGACTTTCCTAAAAGTATTTAGTATGTTGGTTGTTGCAGCATATTTTGCCCATGTACATGGTGTCATTGTTAGAAATAATTTTTTCATCTTTACAGTTAATACTATCCTAAATTTAAAAATGACAGGCAGACAGCATTGAGTGAGGAAGTGGGACACGTGGCCCCCTGGGCTGCTAATTGTCCTCCCCTGACCCAGAGAGAACCCACAAATCCACAAGGAGAGCTTTGCATAGAAAGGCCTGACCGAACAAGATATGTATCAGAAACCTTTTGGCTGTAAATGACAGCTCTACCCACACTTTTACACTGCTGTGTAAAAACGGCTCATAAGAGTAAAGTAAAGTACAAATTGAGCATGCACGGTCTCACAGAGAGCCTGAACTTAAAAACCAGGAGCATTGGTTCTGATTGTGTCATTTACACTACAGACAGGTCTAACAGACAAGAGACAAGTCCCAGCACTTGCATGGAGGGTTTTTTCTGTGCCTGAGCAAACAATATCGACTTAAGACAACATCCACCGAGGTTGTTCTCTTATGTTTCATACATGTGGAGAATTTGAAATGCTCTCATCAAAACTATAAAACTGGGAAGACTCTTGGTTATAGCCACAAATGTTGCAGCTTTATGTTGCTCTCTTACATATCATTAAGACTGAAGTTAAAGCAACAAAGGAAGGAGCCAAGTCAAATATTAATCCATGTTTGTCCATCATGACACACCCTCAGCTTAAGGAAAAGAGTGGGGCATCAACCTGCTCCTACTTCTTTGTTAGAAAAACCAGAAAGCTGCAGCATGTCTTGGTAAAAATCAGTAGCAAAAAAACAGAAGGACTGGAATTTTTTTCCCATGTAGATTACTTGCAAGGTTATGCATAACACACTTTGTGTTTGTTTAACCTTATTTACAGAAAATTCAAGTTCCTGCACGAAGGTCTGAGACTGAATATTCCCAGACTGAGAGTAAACCTGCTGAGCAGCCGAGCACTGCCACAGGGTGAGTACAATTCATTTTTCTTTTAGTGCCTCTTTCACTCTGGGGAATTTATTTTTGTTTTCCAGATAACAGTAAGGTATATAAAGCAAATTAAGTGCTTTTGCATCTCTAGTGGTTGCTCAAGGCCTGGGTAGTAAATCAAGTTCCAAAGATGTATTTTAATTTCTTAAATAATTTCAAAGTGAAGGGAAAAAGTTTTTTGTATTGATATCATTTTGTTTATTCTTAAAAAGCTTATCTAAACTTTGTTTTATGATCAGTAAACATCGTCTTTTTTCAGTAAGACCCACTAACAGTAATATGATTATTACCAACTGATTATCTCTTTGAAATTTTCACTCCAAATAGGGAATTGCCATTTTATTTATTCCACTTAATTTAAGGAACTTTTATACAATAAGTGAAAATCAAATAATATTGATATCTGTTCAATACAATGACATTAGGAATAAAGACCCAAACACCCACATATTTGCTCTTTTAATGTTTTTAATTATCAAAAATTTGTGGACAGACCCCTGAAAACTGTTTTTGCAACATTGTAAATATGAAATGGAGCCGGTATAACGCCTCTGATCTCTTTTTGGGTAAAGAAATGACTGAAGATTGTTAAGTTTCTGTACTTTTTGATACCACCAGTCATTGTAATGTGGTATTTATCATTTTTAAAAACAAGGTATCGAGAGTAAAGAAACATTATAATCCTTAGTATATTAAAAAGCCAGTGGCATTGTACAGTGTGGGTGGTGTGTAAAATATTTTAAGATGTTTTTGATGATTTAAAACAAACAAATTCTAAATATTGGGTGTTTCAGTCTTTTATTTCATTATCATTTGAGTTTCTTTTATTAGAGCCATCTGAAGTTGAAGTATTTTAAATTATAAATTGAAATGAACCTTTTATTTTGCCCAAACAGGAGCCATAAAAGTTTTTTTAATTAGGTTAAAATGTATTAGGTACACACGGACAAAATTGTTGTTACCCTTCCATTAAAGAAAGAAAAACTCACAATGGTCCCTGAAATAACTTAAAACTGACAAAAGTAATAATAAATAAAAATTTACTGAAAATTAACTAATGAAAATCAGACATTGTTTTTGAATTGTGGTTCAACAGAATCATTTTAAAAATCAAAATAATGAAACTGGCCTGGACAAAAGTGATGGTACCCCTAGAACAGATTGAAAATGATTTGACCACAGAGACATGTTAAACTGAGGTGTGTCCTGTAATTAGTATCACAGGTGTCTTCAGACTTGTAATCAGTCTGCCTATTTAAAGGGTGAAAAGTAGTCACTGTGTTGTTTGGTATTGTGTTGTGTACCACACTGAACATGGGCCAAAGAAAGCTAAGGAGAGAGTTGTCTCAGGAGGTTAGAAAGAAAATTATAGACAAGTATGATAAAGGTAAAGGCTATAAGACCATCTCCAAGCAGCTTGATGTTTCTGTGACTACAGTTGTACATATTATTCAGAAGTTTAAGGTCCACAGGACTGTAGCCAACCTCCCTGGACGTGGCCGCAAGAGGAAAATTGATGACAAATTGAAGAGATAATACAAATGGTAACCAAAGAGCCCAGAACAACTTCCAAAGAGATTAGAGGTGAACTCCAAGGTCAAGGTACATCAGTATCAGATCGCACCATTAGTCACTGTTTGAGCCAAAGTGGACTTAATGGAAGGACACCAAACTGACAAGCCACAAAGCTTCTAGGAGAATGTCCTTTGGACAGATGAGACAAAACTGGAACTTTTTGGCTAGTCACATCAGCTCTATGTTTACAGATGCAAAAATGAAGTATACAAAGAAAAGAACACTGTACCTACTGTGAAACATGGAGGAGGCTCAGTTATGTTCTGGGGCTGCATTTCTGCATCTGACACAGGGTGTCTTGAATCTCTGCAGGGTACAATTAAATCTCAAGACTATCAAGGCTTTCTGGAGCGAAATGTGCTGCCCAGTGTTAGAAAGCTTGGTCTCAGTCGCAGGTCATGGGTCCTCGAACAGGATAATGACCCAAAACACACAGCTAAAAACACCCAAGAATGGCTAAGAACAAAACATTGGACTATTCTGAAGTGGCCTTCTATGAGCCCTGATCTAAATCCTATTGAATAGCTGTGGAAGGAGCTGAAGCATGCAGTCTGGAGAGGACACCCTTCAAACCTGAGACAGCTGGAGCAGTTTGCTCATCAGGAGTGGGCCATAATACCTGTCGACAGGTGCAGAAATCTCATTGAGAGGTACAGAAATCACCTGATTGCAGTGATTACCTCAAAAGGTTGTGCAACAAAATATGAAGTTAAGGGTACCATCATTTTTGTCCAGGCAAGTTTCATTAGTTTGTTTTTTAAAATAATTCTGTTGAACCACAATTCAAAAGCAATGTCTGATTTTCATTAGTTAATTTTCATCAAATTTTTATTTATTATTACTTTTGTCAGTTTCAAGTTATTCCAGTGACCATTGTGGGTTTTTCTTTCCTTAACGGAGGGGTACCAACAATTTTGTCCATGTGTGTACATCTTAAGGATTGACCTAATAAGGAAAAAAATTAAAGAGGTGTTTTCGTTGCTTGATCATTGCTAAAGGCATTTTCATACCAGGCTTGACCTCCATGCTTGGTGCAGGCGTGGTTGCCCACCATGACAACTAGTAGTTTATGTTCTGTGTGGACAGACAGTGCATTTCTGCTTCTATGGACTTTATATGATTTTAAGAGGCCTGCTCCAACTTCCACACTGACTGTGCAGCTCAGGGGAGAAAATATGCCAATACTGCACTGATAATAGGTTGTGTTAAATACAGGGGACATTCAGAAATGCTGTCAAGTGCTCAGAGACTGTCCCCTGTTTTTTTAGCCAAATTTGGACACAGTCAGGTAGTCTGAGCTTATTACTGACCCAACTGCAAATAAGTGTAGCCAACAGCTAATGAAAAAGAGAGGGCGGTGGGATGAAGGAAATTGCGTCAGAATAATGATCGGAAGTAACAGGAATATCAAAACAAAGCAACGCACAAGAGTGGTCTGTGATCCCTCATCAGGCACGGTTGTTAAGTGATTGGTCCCAGTCTTTCAGTCGTCATACAAAAATCTGCTGAAAGAGATCTTATAGTGTGAATTCCTAGCCTTTTTAAAATCTGTAAAGACTGTGAAAGTTGTGTATTGTGTCCCCAGATTTAGATTTCATTTGCATCTGCAGTGAGTTATCGGTACAGTTGTAATGTGCTATAGCTTACCTCAACAAGTGGGCTTGGGGACAGCCGTCTGCTACAGTACTGTGTGTTCACAATTATAAAATTAACTGGACTTTGACATCAAGTGAACTCAGATAAATCTTCCGTGTAAAAGCTTCCCGATGCACGTCGATAAAATAAAGAAATAAACAGACATGAATCATTCTTCATATTGCAGGCTTTTGTTGTATTCAAATGTTTAAGTTGTTACTGTTTTCTGAGATACACTTTTGGAAAACAAGAGCCTATAATTACCCTTAAAATGCCCTATGTGTGCTTTTTAAACATGCAGGCATAAATTCTACTAAATGAAGAGAACAGTCAGAGAAAAGCAGAAAACAAGAGGAAGATCACACTTAAATAAATCTCACCAGTAGCTCGACATCTTATAATAATGTTATAATATTGCATAATTTAAAAGCACAGACTCATCATGACACCAAAATGATTGCGCTTTTACTTTGAAGGAGCACAGGAAGTGCTTCTGTATGAACATATCAGGCCTGCAGCATCGTGATAGATATAGCAGGATCAGAGTACAGGGTGCTGTCAACAGTCTGAGTTCTGGTTCAGTTCTGCAGATGGGGCATTTGGAAAAGTAAACTTCCATCCACTGCCTTCAGATTAAAGTATGCTCACATTTTGTTCCTGTGTTGAAATGTTAGCTGTTTGTTTCACTGTTAAACAAAACAGCCGCTCATTTATGTTCAGGCACAACACTGGTGATGACCATTTGTTATTTCTTTACTGGACAAACATTAAGATATGTACTTTGTTTTGCCATTCAGCTCAGAATATCCAGATATGGTCGTTGGTCCATATTTCCCTGCCATATTTGCTTCTTCCTTTCTTCAGAGGGGGTGAACCTGTCTCATCATTTGTCCTCATTTGACTCTTAGTTGTAAATCAGCATGCTTACATTGTGACAAACACTGACTCTTTTCTTTTATTATTTTTCTCTTGCATCCTTTTCTTCATCGTTATATCAGCATGTTGAGGGTTGGTTTTATTGACTTTTGCTCCTGAGTTTAATAAGAAAATGAGGTCAGGGCGCTCACAGAGGAACAGTGAGGTCTTTATTTTCTGTAAAGATGACATACCAGTGGCGCTGCTTGTGTGCAGCTGTGACAACATAAGCCGTCTCTCTGCTTGTACTGTGTGTCATTCAGTGGAGGCTTACTGCTGTGGGCGAGGCATCTGACCGAGACTGTGGCACTGAGGAAGTGTTTTATTCTCCAGCTCTCTGTCTGAATGTAATGAGGGCCTCAGTTCATGGGGCCAGCCTGAGGCATTAAATTATCATCAGTCAGATCTGCTGCTCTGTAAAATTGGATCTTCGCTAGTCTTCTCTGTTTTGGTGGTATAGCTTTATGAATGCAGAGTATATGTGGAAGTGGGTCAAATACTTCAGTCTGAACTACTGGATACATTTTCACTGATACTTGAATGGATTTGTTCTGGGTTCCAGAGGATGAAATTGTTCAACTTTTGCAATCTTTTATTGCACCACCATGATGATTTATTAACAACATTCTGTGTAAAATGTCGTACATGACCTCAGAGATTTTAGGAGCATCACACAGTTGCTGCACAGCGGCTACACATCCTTGATGTGAATCCCCCTGTTCCACCTTATCCCACAGGTACTCTTTGGATTGAGATCTGGTGACTATGAAAGTCCCCGGAGTACAGTGAACTCATTGTCATGTTCATGAAACCATTTTCAGATGGTTTGAGCTTTGCAACATAAGGCTGTTCTCCAGCTGAAAGCAGCCATCAGAGGATGGGTACACTGTGGTCATAAAGTGATGGACATGGTCAGCAACAATACTAAGATAGGCTGTGTTGTTTTAATGATGCTCAGTTAATACTAAGAGGCCCAAATTGTGCCAAGAAAAATAGCCATGAGTGATGAAAAGAGGCAGAATGGATCCATGCTTTCATGTCATTTACACCTAATTTTGACCCTACTATCTAAAAGTCAGCAGAAATCAAGACTCATCTGACCAGGCAACCTTTTTTCCAATCTTCTATTGTTCAATTTTTGGACCAGTCTCTGGAAACCTCAGAGATGGCTGTGCATGAATTACCCAGTAGCTCAGCAGTTTCCGAAATACCAAGACCAGCTCGTCAAGCACCATTAACCCTGCACAAAATCACTAAAATCCCCTTTCTTACCCATTCTGATGCTTGGCTTGGACTTCAGCAGGTCATCTTGACCATGTTTCTATGTAGTCATGCATTGAGTTCCTGCTATGTGATTTTTTGATTTGCTGTTTTTGTCAATAAGCAATTGAAGGGTTTACTAATTGAAGTGGAAGGTGATTGTACAGCTTTGCAACATGATTTTAGATTCATACTTTGGCACTGATGAAATAACAAAACATTTCTTGGTAGCTTTAGATATTTTTCTCTTTAGACCCAAGTACGTTGAACTTTGTGCTGTTTTAGTTAACCAGCAGTCTCAGACTAATATATGATAAATATAAATTGATAATACCATAAATGATATTATTTTTGATAAATAATTAGTCTAATTTTGCCCTGAATTGTGCATAATCCTGTTATGTCATCAAGTTAATCTTTACAAATAACCATGAATAATCTGGAGCTGCGTGTGAATGTTAAGCAGTCTATCCAGACTGGATTATACCATCTTTTTGATGACTGTTTGTTTTGTGGGCAGGGTGGAAATGTTAACAGTTTAACATCGATGACTTCATGCGATCCTCTGATGATCCCCAATGAACTCCTGCCATATCAAAACGCAGAGAGATTAATGTTAAATATAGAGGTCACATGTCGGGCCAGATCTCCTGTATTTTATTTCTTTTAGTATTTGGCTAAAAGCCATTGAGAGGAAGACAACGTATGTCCGGTTAAACATTGATGAGAAATTCCATCAACTTTACAGATGAATTTCAGTTTACTTCTTACTTCTACAGACAACACAGCTCTGAGAAAATACAAATCTCTCCGAAAGCTTTTTCAGTGACATACAGTACATGAGAATGCCAAACAGAGTTTCCCTAACCCAAATGTAACATATTTAATTAATGTTATTGTCTGACTGCCCCATTTATGACTACTGTATATCTGAAGAACAGTGGATGAAATTGATGCTGGCAGTGATTCGGATACTAACTTTACTTGTTGTTAACCAGCTGATGTCAGTGAATCACACTTAACCATGTTTAAATGAAGAATTCCTTGCCTTCAGTCTCCATTAGTAAAACTGTTGGAGAGACAAAAAGCTGCAGGTACTTCTGCAGACTGTTGTGGTATGTAAATGGAAGAAATAAACTCTATCACAGTATGTAAAAATCATTAAAGAGCCCATATGAGGCATTTCTCCTCCACATTATTGGGACTTTCATGCACAACACAAAAATTATGTTGCATTAGGACTTTTTCCTCTCCCCCTGTTTATAGCACCAGTACCTGCCTAAAATAGCTTGTGCCCCCATGGATAGACTTCCAGAGTGACATCCAATTTTTAGTTTATCTGCAGTTTAAGCCCACCAGGCTAGCAATCCTAGTGCAGTGGATAGACTTTAGAAATAATACAGAGTAAATGACAACATGGCGCTGAGCTGCGTTGAAATGACAAATTACCACATAACAGACCTGTTGACCAATCAGTGCGGACTAGGCCCACATGGGGAAAGGGGGCCTTAAAGTGACAAGAGTGTCAACAGAACATCTTAGATAGACCAAGAACTGAACTGAAGGAGAGATACCTGGTGTATGAAACTAGAAGGTTTTAAAACTTTAATGACTGTGAACATACTCTAGAAGTCATCAGTATAAAATATATGAACCTGAGTTTAGACAAAATAATGCCTCCCTTTACAAATGATGTTTGGATAAAGACTTTGCTGTGTTTAGTCTTTTAAATTGTTTCTCAGTCTCAGGGATGATGGGTCAAAAGTGTCAAAAACTCATCTATCTCCCTTTTCTTTCTTCTGTTACTGGGTGTAAGCATGAGTCATAATAAAGAAATTAAATTTTTAAAAGCCTGTGCCAAGTCTCCACATGATGCGCTGGTCATGTGACTGAAAGGTATCAGCTGATGGCCTCTGTTCCTGCAGTGAAAACTCACAGCAAGGCCATTGGCACCCTTCATTCTAAGCCTATTAGATTTGTAAATGTAAATGTTTACATATATGCTTTCAAAAGATATCCTTAAACTAACTAGGTGTGGGCCTCTAGCTCTTACTCTTGTGTTTATTGTTTCATTAGAAGATCTTGCTGCTCCTGCTGCTTTAATTTTCACCTTTACGTTTAAATTCTGTCTCTGGTGACTCAACTTTTGGAATTACAAAAGTTGTTGCAGTTGTATGATTTTTAAGACAAATGTTTTTTATTTGTCTATAATGATATTACTGCAGATTTATGCCACAACATGAGCACTTACTTCATACAAACTTAGGCTCGACCCTCTAATACCAGATCATGAAAGGTTTACAGTGACCTGCACGTACAATCCTTCTCTTGTTCAGCCTTTATGACTTTGAATCATTCATGAAGTATGTGTAGTGGTGAGGTAAAGATGACTTCATGTTGATAACCAGTAATTCAGGAATGGTGGTGCGTTATCTGCGCTCCCACAGGTGAAACCATGGATGGGTGTAAAGTATCCCAGCTTTAGCAATCCCATTGTTTCACCACACCATCTGACACTCACGTTTACATTTCAAAAAGAGGGTAGAGGAAGTTATTGTTAATGAAAGGTGTGGGAGATGAGCTCAGAGGAGCTCCACCCAGTTATTGTTGTGGATACAGGAGTAAAGAGACACCCACAGGTGGACTCTGTCACACAGAGCAAAGCCAGCTGACACACAGCGCACAGTTTTACTCTTCCTTTATGAAAATGACTGCAGTAAAACGACACATCAGGTAAGTTTTTTTAATCATTTCAGTGTTAGTGTGAACTGAGCTATTTAAGCCTTTAATCACTCTGCAGTCTCTGCAATGTCTTACATTTGTTGAGAGGAACATGCATTCAATCCACATGGTGAATAATCTGTCTTGATGTTTGTATTGAATATTATAATATTTCAAAACCCATTACTGACTGCAGCAGCTCTGCTAAAGTTAAAATGTAAATAAGTAAATACCTATTTTGGACAGAGTTTACACACTGCTTAATTTTAAGGTTTTGCACCTGGTGAAATGGGTCCAACATAGGCTCAAGATGCTCCTATAATCTTACACCTAGCTCCTACCAGGTCAGCAGAACCTTTGAAAGCATATCTGGCTGGTGATTAGACGATGTTATAGTCAATCACATTAATTACAGGCCAATCAAATAGTGTAGTAGGCTTGCACTGTTGCAGTGTAGTAAAGGACAGGACATAAGCCACTTCATAAAACAAACTCTCAATAAAACATATCAGAAGTGGAGCAAAAATATCCTTTCTACTGAGAAGTTTGGAGTGTTGTTATTTGTTTTTCATTTAATAAAGAAATGTGGTCAAGAGCTGATAAAACTGCTACTGAAGCTGTTAGCATCTATGCTAATCTCTGTACAAACAGTCACTTCCTGCTGTCGCCTTGCTTGTAGCTCCCACCAATCCCAGCTGTGGTGGGAGTACTAACCAAAGCAATAGTCCTCGAATATGATTGAAAGTATACTTCAACATAATCTTTGCAGAAAAAAAAACATTTAACAAAAACAAAAGGATGTTTTTTCATTTTTAAACCTAATACTGTCCTTACAACTGTGTCTTTATCGATTAGACTCTGGAGGCAGAAACAGCAATTTAATCTGCTGGAACATGGCTGTTGCTTTTTAACCACTGCCTCTGGTAGAAAGTTGTTTTGCATAATGGTGTTGATCATGTGGTGGGCTAAACCTGTACGTCTTACCTCTATGCAAACAAGCTGGCAAGCTGAGATGGCAGTAAACCGGCAACTCCTGTTCTTTTTTGAAAAGGTCTGTCTCTTTGGTGGTCCAGTCTGTGAAGTGATCAGATTAAAACACCTTTAAGTTAAGAACAAGAACTTGCCACTTGTTTTATTTCAGCCGTGTCAGCCTTTTTTGAGCCATCTGTTGGGGAAATTCTTAAACTTTTTGCACCTGTGTTAGTAAGATGGAACCCAAAATAAGGATAAACAAAGCTCAGGTTTAGAAATTCTTAAAATTGTTTAATGGGTGTGCTCTTTGTTTGCTAATAGTTCAATAGAGTTGCAAGATCATTTGGTCACACATGTCACTGTGGCTTAACTTATTGCCTGTTATTCCTTTCCAGTTTACAGCCACTCTTTTTAAATACAGCACAAGCATAACCATAGTAATGCCAAGAAGCTAATTCATCCCTTGTCTGTGCAGTTTTGTTTGATTTTGCTGACTTTGAGACAAGAGGGTTGAAGCTGCAGTTAAAGTCATTCATTTGTTGACTTGTCGCAGCCTGTAAGATTTTTTTCGTCTTTTGGAGGTTTGATTTTTTTGGCGTCTGTCTGTCCAGAAGTCATTGCTCTGTATCTTGTGACTCCAGAGTCACTTCAGTTCAATCAGAGCACAGTGACTTATAGGTTAATGAATTCTGAGGATTCTTTATTGGATTTAATTGTAGAGTTCATGGAAATGTAATCTGAGCATGAAACCAAAGTGCTCTGTGGGTTGTCTTATTTAGGGACAGAGTTTGTCATGTTTTACTGTCATTATAGAGAACCCAAAACTCAAAAAGTGTGTAGCTGTTATATAACCAGCCATCTAAATTTGAACCAGTAGCAATCACTCAAACTGTTGTAGTTCATGATGAGGCCCAAAATGTTTCACTCTGATCTCTAAATCTTGCTCTTACTTCCTTAATGTCACTTTACCTTCAAAGAGTTAAAGTGTAAATGTGATTCAGAAAGGAAAAAATGATCTTTGCTTGCTCCTTTGCTCTGGAGGATTATTTATTCCTCTGTGCTGACGCTGGGAACAGAAATATTCCTCCTCATGCTGCCAGCTAAACAGTCAGCAAAGAGGAGAGAGATGTGTGTGTTGGTACTAGAGCTGGGAGAAATAATCCAAAAATTATAACTTGACATTCATTTTAACTAACTTGAGATACACATTAGTTAACTTGATTTTCCGTTTATGTAGAGGAATTATGAATTATTGTCACAATTCCAGATATTTAAGTTTGATATAAGTCTGGTAAAAATCATTCAACATTGATGCAACTTTGATACCACAGTGACAAAAAACAGAAGGTTAAGACCCAAAATATTTGCCAGAGTTTTGTTTTTAGTCATTAAAAACTTAAGACAAGCTCCTCACTGTCTAGGTCAGTGGTTCAAAACTTTCCCCCGGAGAACCCGAAGTTATCGAAGAAGAGTGAAGTTAAACATCACTTTACAAAATCAACTTTAAGTGTTTTTTGTTTTGTTTTGTTTTTGTTTGTTTCTTTACTGAATACAGGAGGACAAACCGCAGACATGTTCTAGTATGTGGTTATTGTATCATTGTATCAATGTTGTGAGAAGGGGCTCGAGGAGCAGAAGAGCATGACACCATTTACCAAACTCTCAGCTCATATCCACCCATTTCCAAAGGGGAGGGAAACAGAGCTGCATCTGATCCTGTACAGAGATGAGATGTTTCATTTTTGTATTTAACTTGAATCAAATCCTTGCTTAACAGATACCCCCTAAGAGGGGAATTAAGTGGTAAATGGCTTGAACTGTAATAAAACACTGACAGATTTTCTGTATAATTGAAGTTGGTCTGAATTTTCAGTATTCCAACCATGTGATTCCAAATGACAAAAACCTCCATTATCTTGATTATATTTGATGATCAGAAAGTACAGAAACTGATCTTCATTCAATTTTTTTTCCTAAATAAGAGAAAGTATGGTCTAAATTGCACAAATGTGCTGGAAAGTTTTGAAAAATGAGTGGAAATAGCAAGGATAAAGGGTTTTGAGTGTTGTTTTTTTTTGAGTTTTCAAATCATGCCAACCTGTTAATGCATGTTAGACTGTGCTCTCCCTCTGTTGGTAAAACCACTGGTGATCATTAAGGCTGTGTTTTCATACCATCGATTCTTTAGAAAAATTGAAATTCTAAAATAAGTATTATTTGAGATGGAAACCCTAGCTCTTTCCAGCTACACCCACTAAGCCAAACACTGCCAACATATTTGTGTAATTAGACGATATAAGATTTGGAGCCTGGGATCTTCAGTAGATAAAAAAGCGAATAATCAAATGTTGTGTATTAAAGACCACTGTTTTTGTTGCTGTGATATTTGACAGATATAAGTGATTTTATTTTATTAGTTATATAAATACTTCTTTAATTAAAATGAAATGACAACCCTCCATTTAGACTAAAAATTAACAAAACGTTTCTTGTGGCCCATGATGATACTTAATAATACTGTTTGTGATTCCTACCATTAGTACTGAGCAAGAGGGGTGACATCTGTTTTACTTTATGGGTTAGTTTATTAAAAAAAATGCATTTACCACCAGCCAAACTGATCAAAAACTTACAAACTACAAACAAGAAAGTTTGTAATTTTTAAGTAGGCTCTAGTGACAGAAATCCTATGAGTTTTTAGGTTACTATTGGAAAAGCATGTATGACGCTCATCAGATTTTGTTCATTGAGACTCAAAAGGACATCCTGATCAGGCTTTTTGTGGCAGATACAGATCACCTTTAAGTGAGATTGGCTAATACTTACACAGATCATGTTCACATTTCGCTATAACAACTGGTTGAGTTTTTGCTCAACAGAGAAATTTAAAAAAGCTCTGAAGGAGCTATGCAGCAAGTGTCCTACTGTAAAGACAACTTAAATTACACAACTTATGACAACTGAATGACTCATTTATTACCAGTATTTTTTTCATGTGAATCAACACAATTATTGAAAGACTACAAAAAATCTGGTGTCCATCCAACAGGCTAAATAGTGTAAATAGTCTTATAATAAAAAGCAATACATTAAAGAACATCAACACAGTAACATCATGTAACAGATGTAAATGGAGAATCAAAGTCTCTTCGGCCTGTGTTCACCACACTCCTTAATACAGGCCTCAAACCAAAACTTTATTTTGATATCAAAAGAACTTGACACAGTACAACTAAACGTGATGAAGTGCTGATTCATGTCTGCATTTCAGGACTCATAATGGTACCACTCTGTAAACTGCAGCGCTACAAAGAATTCTGTACTACCCTGTGTCTGGTTTTCAAATATATGATAAATCTGAAAAATTGTATTTCGAGCTTAGGTCCTGTTAATATCAGAAGAGACTGCAGGAGAACGGAGCATGGCCTCTTCTCTCTGCTGCACTCTGTCATTTGACTGAGCTTCAGATGACGGTCCCTGCTGCTCGCCTGTGTCATTAAAAGATTTCTGTTGTGTTCTTCAGGTTTCCTGACCGAGGGCCCGCAGACTGTAAAATCAGAGAAAAGTCTGTGGAGTTTGAATTTCCACCACCGCCACCACCTGTGACTGAAGCCAGCCCCGACTGCAGACACAGACCGGCCCCTGCACCCCTGAACCTTAGACCCTCATCCATCTCCAAGGACCCCACTGAGCCGCCGCCATTTGGGCCCAGGAAGAAGCCCCCCCCACGTCCAAGTTACCCAGAGGTCAAGTCCCACGAGTCCCTCACCGGTTCCCAGAGCGAAATCTTCACCCACTGCCCTCCTCAGACCGACACTAACCCCTCCTTTGCCCCCACCCACTCTGTGAGGGCGGATTCTGAGCAGGGCAAAGGGCTGGTGGACAAAGGACAAGGGCCAGTGCATCATCTATCAACATCCAATCCTCAGCCGGCCTCCTCTCCCCCGCCGGCCCCCCACAGACCTCCTGTGACGGCCCCCATGGAGAGGCAGCGCTCCCCATCACCGCAGTTTTCCCCACAGAGACTCAGCGACAAACCTCCACTCTCTCTGCAGGATGAAGACACAAACAGGTAAAGTTTTCTTGTTTTCTCAGCGAGAGGTTTGCTCATTAATATGAAGTTATGCTGCAGCTGTGAAACTGAAAAAAAGTCTTCAACATGGTCCCTCATGGTGTCTTTATGCTGCTCATACAAAGGGGCTTATTGAGACTCTCTGCCTTTGTACAAATCACCATGTGAGTGCTATCAAGCTGCGGCAAATTAGTGAGATTCTCCACATATTTATCCAAACCAACGACCCCCAGGGTCTAATCTCTTAAGTGTTACCACTGCTAACATTCATCTCTCAAAAAGAAGCAAAAATACACAAAAAAGGAAAATAAATACTTGATCAAACAACTTTATGTACTGCTTTAGGGAGGGGAAGAATTGTTATTATTGTATTTTTTTAATGATTAAAAAAGAAATCTAAAAGTGCAGAGTATTGCTTTGTGTTAAAAACAAAGTAATCAGTCTGAGACTTTGTGTGGTTAAATTATTCTACCAATGTTATTCAAAAATCGT
This sequence comes from Cetoscarus ocellatus, assembly GCA_037902135.1. Lineage (NCBI taxonomy): Eukaryota > Metazoa > Chordata > Actinopteri > Labriformes > Labridae > Cetoscarus > Cetoscarus ocellatus. Next base: position 212,221 of record JBAMNC010000612.1, read on the forward strand.
TAAGCTATTTGGGGAACCGCAAGCCTTAAAGGTTCTGTCTCTCACCCAATGTACATAGTAGGGATGGGTGAAATGTATCAAAATTTATATTGCAATATTTTATTGCTGAATACAGATATTCAATATATATCTACAAATTATTTTCCAGTTAAATAATCTTTAAAAACATCGTTAATAAAGCTGAAAGTAGGATTGTTTTCATGGGGAGGCTGAAAAAGCTTGAGGGCTGCAGCTCATCATTTTATAAAGTCATCATATTGCTTTTTTGGCACTTATGTAAAATTTGAAAGAGATTCATTGTGCACAAGCTTTCGTTATCACCTGTTTTAGCATTCTCAACATTAGCCATTGTTCTACTTCTCATGTGAAATCTTGAACACAAACCATTGAGCGACTTTGTTTCATTTTGCCAACCAGCCTCCTCTTCTTAAGTAGAGTTACTCCTGTCTTTCATTCCCTCTATGTTGGCGGTGCTTACAGGACTGTTGTTGTAAGTGAGCCAGGGCTAGAGTAGGCATTTCTGTTTTTTAAAATGATGCTTTTGTGGAGAGGGAGAAAGGCAGAGAGGGCCAAACACACAGTCAGGAGGGGGACTTTTAAGTGGGGGCTCGCTTAATGCTATTTCAGTGCATCAACAACTATATTAACATAAACAACACTGAATAAACACATATCCTGTTTGAAAGTATATTGATATATCTCAGAGCTCTGCAGAGGCTGTTGTCCTCAAAGACTGGCCCAGTTTCATAGTCTACCTACGGCACCTCTCCAGTCTTTCATTACTGTGTCTTCTACGCAGCATGAGTAGTTTTGGACTAATGAGCTTGCAACGAAAAAATGAGAACTGCATGCTTCAAGAAAAAAATATCATAAGGCTTATAAGTTGCTCTTTCAGACAAAACAAGTCCAATCCCATATGCAGGATCCAGCAGAATGGTACAGTGGATAAAATGACTCATCCTTTGTTTAGTATATGCAGATTTTTTTTTCTTTAATACACCTGTGCAAATAAATTACAGCTTTGGCACATAACAAGATGAACTCCATCTGGTCAGTTTTTTGTGCAGTCACAAAAGAATAAAAAAGAGGGTATGCTTGGACATGTCAAAATGTGCAGAGACTAGCAGTTCCAGCCATTGAGTGACAAAGCACACTCTGATGACAGAAATAGACTGGAAAAAACAGGAAAATACTTTAATTCATCTGAAAAGTACAGTTTTTTAGAATTACTTCTTGATGTTTTCCAGCAGAAAGAGCAGATCATGAGTGATGTGCTTTGATTATAAAAACATTTGAAGCTGACAAAGCCATGTATTGACAATACACATACTACTGTATGTGAGCTATGTGACTTTGTATGTAGTAAAAATGAGGTGCACATTTTTTTTAACAGTTCTGCCATTCCCAATTACCTTCTATTGGATATTAGATTTGAAATATATCCAATGGATATATGAAACAGTCCATCTGATGTATCAGGTTATTAATTATTATTTGTAGGCACGCCTGGCTCAGAGATTAAAGCAGAAACTTTATTATGACTGAAATTTTTTTTAGAAAAAGTTATAGAGGAGCTCCCTGTACATGTTTAAAAGCTACATTATGTAGTTTATTTTTTGTGTCACTGACCTAGAAATATATTACCTGTAAGCATCTTACTACTGAAGCCACATGAGAGATCATTAGACATCTGTGACCCCTCCCTGCTTTGTATTAAGCCTTTATAAACCTTGCAAGGGACACACACTTCTTGGCCAATCAGGGCTCAGTTCAGAGACAGTGGTCTTATTGGATCCTCTACTAAGGTACATATGCTTGTTTTATCTTAATGAGCTGTAGTTGTTGTTTGGATTGTACAGGTTCGTTTTTATGAAGTGACTTGGTTTGGGGCTCCTTTGTGGCTGCAGATCCATCACATTGACATAATGCTAATGGCAGCTAAACTCACACAAACACAGTGGATTGGTTGTGCTTGAGGAGGGCGCCACTAGGAGGACAAGCTTGGAAGGGAGGGGGGAGACTGAGGGTCCATCCCAATTACACCCCTTAGCCCTTGTCTTACCCCTTAGCCCTTGGTTTTGCATGTTCACTTCTAGTGAAGGGGTGTCCCAATTCTCTGTAGGGCTAAGGGGAAGGGCTAAGACGAAGGGCTACACAGCCCTTGAAACGAAGACAGACCGGGACCTCACTTGACAGGAAGGGTATGAGAATTTCCCATAATACACCGCGCCCTCTGACAAGATGTCATCAAGTAAATATTAATCATGTTTTGAATTGTTGGTCATATTTTAAAATTTCTCGTTATAACGAGCTAGGTTTCGCAGCTGTAGCTACAGCTATTGTCGCATCTGCCAACGACACAGCCAGCGAGCGGCTCTGGGTGATGACGTAGCAGGTATCGAGTGGCGTCTCGTTTGTCAGGAGTGTGTTTTAACCCCTTCCCCTTGGCCCTAAAAATTGCTTCCACTGCAGTCTCATCCAAGTTACACACCCCAGGTTTAAGTAATTACTAATCATGTTTTCAAACTAGTAAATATTCATGATCTCATGTGAAGTCATCTGTGCATCAATTGTGACATTTCTGTGGCTTCTTTTAGCATATTGTTACACTTGAAAAATCAGCTTGCAATTAACCTAAATAAACTATCAAATGGACTTGAGCTTATATAGCGCTTTTCTAGTCTTTTGACTACTCAAAGCTGCTTTACACCGCAGGTCACACTTACCCATTCACACCCATTTGCGCTCACATTCACTCACTGATGGTTCAGAGTTTCTATGTTAGTTATCCATCAGTATCAACTAACACATTCACGCCCTTTCATGCCCATTTATACAGCAGTGGGAGCAACTTGGGGTTAAGTGTCTTGCCCAAGGACACATCGCCATGTGTCGCCTGGAGCTGGGCTTGAACCTGCAACCCCCCGATCACTGACCAAGCGCACTATCCAGCTGCGCCCAACGCCCCATATCAAACTGCACCCTGTTTATAAGTTTTCCTAAAGAAAGCAAATCTTAATGATTTAAAGACAATACAGAAGGGGTCCCTCACAAGGGAAAAATTTCAGTCTGGGTTGAGCTCAAATCAAGCTTTTGAGGGCACTTTGAGAAAAGACTATGATAAAAGAAAATGTTGGTTTGATACCAAAAAGCTTGTGAAACATCAATATTTCAAAAGTATATTTACTTTTCAATGCATCCTTTAAGTAGTTTAACTTAAGTTGAGGAATAACCTCTTAAATGTTTTAACTGCGGTTAAAAACTAACTTGGAAAAACAACAGTAAGAAACAAAACAACTGCCCATTTTAGAGTATTCAGTTTTTTCAGTGTCTAGATTGCATTTAAATGCCCACCGCTGTTACTACAAACTATTAACATTAGGGCGAGTTAATATTAGAAATTAAATTAGTTTATATCCATTTTTCTGGGTGTAAAATCTCTCGTCATACAGTAATAATAGAGTCAGAATCAGTGTTAAAAGGACAGCACTTCTTAATTCAGTTTTAGCTATAGTCTTTTGGCTTAAATGTCTTTTAGTTTTAGTCATAATTTAGTCCTCTAAATTGTTTTAGTTTTTGTCTAATTTTAGTTGATGAAATTTCACAGCATTCTAGTCGACCGAATCTACTGTAGACTTAGTCAACTAAAATTTGTAAAGTGTCAGGCATTTTTTATGTTTCCTTGAATTTCTGAATTCATGTTTTATACTTGGATCCCACCACCATGAAGCTAAGGCAGTTGTGATTGGATGTTCCTCTTAACTCATCCAACCTTTCCACACAACCAAAGTAGCTGTGATTGGATATATTCCTAACTTGTCTCTACTTTCTACATGACGAAATTAGGTCTGATTGGATTAAGTCTCTGTCAAACATTTTAGTCTAGTTTTTATTTGTTGTTGAAAATGTACGTTAATTTAGTTTTAGTTTTTGTCAATGTACACTTGTTTTTTTAGTTTTAGTCTAGTTTTCGTCAGGGGAAAAAAGGTTATTGACGAAAACTATGACGAAAATAATTAGTTGACAAAATTAACACTGGTCAGGATTCTGAATCCGAAATGTAACAAACTGAGCTAAAAAGTCATTTCAACACAGGTCAGTAATGCACATAAGACGCAGGCTTCCTGAAACCTGTCAGAGATTTTAATATGTACTTTAATGTTTTTCCCACTCCATCAAAAATTAATGTAAGTAAACTAGGACTTCATTATTATGCTAATATGACATATCTGAAAGGTCTTTTTGAAATGCCTTTTGATTCATTTTGCATCCTTGCAAAGCAGGTGTTGTTTTATCATATCAGCTGTTGTTTTCCTCTTCATGTTGTAGTTAGTTCGATGTGGCGCTGTTGATGAGAACAAAATAATGTGGTCCTATTGGTAGCCAAAGTTGTCAATCCCTGACCTAAATTTAAGTTTATGTACATGTGTTCTCCTACTTAAAGTACAAAAATGACTCTAAACAGTACCATCTTATCAGTGTTAATAAGGGTGAAATAAGTTTGCAAAAAGAGAGATGCGTAAATATAAAAGCAGCCTAAATAAATAAATACCTTGTCACACAAGAATAAGGTACTTCCATGAATGAGGATAATATATCTTCTTATGGATATTTCTTGCAGTGTAAATGCCGTCATTGTGAAGCTCTCTGTTCATCCTCATGAGTCATTCCAAATGGATATCATCTGCAGTTCAGATTGCTGCAGGATTATAACAGTGAGCAGAAACCAAAGTGTGGGAGGAGTTCTGGATATTCAGACGACTGGGCATGGAAAAAGTCTGAGTTGCCATCATGCAGTGAAACTTAAAATCAGCAACAAGAGATTTTCTCCTCCTCTCAGAGGGAAACTCTTTGAGCTTCTGTGTGTGATTTCTCTCCTTCTTTGTCTGATTTTCCAGGATGGAGCACATGATAGAAAACCAAACCTCAGCAGTGAAGAAAGTCCCCATCAGGATTGTTCACTCAGGGGGCTCCTCGGAGAAGGAGAACAGTCCGTTTCTGTGGCACAATGACACTCCTGTGGTCGACTCTGAGAGTCCCGGTGTGACAAGGCTGGGCGGTCTTGGAGCTGCAGGTCAGGACTCGGTTTTCTGTGCCTTCACCCGGCAAAGAGAGCCTGAAGCTCAGACAGACCCTCAGAACCAGAGAGACACGTACATGAGCACCATCAGGGATCTCAGCGGCTCTGACAAGCTGCCGCCACCACAGCCCACAGACGATCCCAGCAGCAACAGAGCACCCACAAAAACCACAGGAGCGTCAGACGAGGACCTGAAGAGGGAGGAGTTAGCACGGGACATCATGGGAAAGGACAAATCACTGGCTGATATTCTGGACCAGAGTAAGATGAAGACCACAATGGACCTGATGGAGGGGATCTTTCCTCAGGGGGAGCAGCTGCTGGAGGGAGCGCACCAACGCAGGAAGGCGCCCACAAAACAGACTGTCACCCGGCCTGCTGAGGAGAGGTAAAAGTCACACTTCCTACTCAGTTAAAGATTAAGTGGTGACCAGTCTTCATCTTTTAATCTGATGCTCTTTACTGTGCCTGAAGTATTTACAAATTATGGAAAAACTGCCTTTTTCCTTCAATGCACCGTGAGTTTAAAAAAATCCTCAAAAGTACCTGAAAGATTCACTGATGTCATTAAGCATTTGTGATGGGGCTTAGAGCTATTTATTAAAGCCCACCGAACATTCAAAAGATAGTTTGTAGTCACCATAATTTTTCCATATGTTGCTTATGTTTTTATGTGTTTAGTATTTTGCATGGCTGCTCCCTTTGCCAGTGGCCTCTGTTGTAAAAAGACATTTTTAGGATGTTTTCACACCTACGCTCTGTTTCCTTTGGTGTGAACTATGGACCAATATGCTGCGTTGTTGCAGAATTACTTCCAATTAGGTCAGGATATTTAAAAGCTGACTAAAACTTTTGAAAAGCCAAAAATTGCCTTTCATATGGAACAAATGAATACTGCCTTGCTGTGGCTGCTCTCATAAGCTGCAATACAGTCACATGTGTATTATTAAAATTTAGTAATTTAATAACTATTTTAAGCACCGGTGCTTGAAATCCCTGAAAGTGCTTGAATTTTAATGTTGCATTTTCAAGGTTTGGAAGTGCTTGAATTAAAAGTAGTTGAACAGTATTCTTGTTATAAATATCAGAAAAAGAAAAAACGTTTGCACATAAAGTCCAGATAGAGAAATGAAACATGTCAGAGCTGTTCACACAAAACGAACACAGCTCTGCACAAACCTCACCTGTCCCCCTAAATCTGTGGGTGACTGTCACAGTCAGGTTCACGTGAGAACATGTCGCTGATGTTTTGGTTTTGTCTTTTTTTTATTTGAGTTTTATGGATCTAACTTGACACAGCAGATGGACCATTCAATATATTTCCCAAGTCCATCTGAACAACAGCCAATAGAAAGTGCTTGGGAATGGGCTTAACCTTTAAAAATGCATTTCCAGCAGGTGATTGGACAATCATCCGTACTGATGCATGACTATTCTTCATCTTACCATCTTACTTCATATGTTTTCTGCCACACAAAACTTTAACTACGTTTAATTTTCATCTGATTTCACCCTTGGTCGGATTCTTACAGTCATTGACTTGCATGAAGATGAAGATTCATGTGTAATTTCTCATGCTTAGCAATTATCTAAAAAATGTTTTTTAGGCGTCCCTAAACCTCACGGCACACCATGTTCCTTCTCGTGCAAAATTTCCAGACAGTCAACCCTAAAAATACTGCCTCCCACTCAGGGCTGCTGGTATGGAGGCATAATCCCAAAGAAAATGTCACAAGAGATATAAAATAAAGTAGGGATGCTCAATATTGCATTTTTGACTGTTATCCAACTTGCTGATAAATCCAATATAAAACATTTTAATAATAATAATAATAATAACTTTATTTGTATAGCACTTTTTAAAAACAGTGGTTTACAAAGTGCTTTGACAATCAGACAAGAAAATACAGACAGCAATCACAAGAGCACAAAAGGAATTAAAACAAAAAACAAAACAAAAGGCCCAGTTTAAATCAAGGCACTGTTACAGAAAAACACGTTATGTTGTAAGAACCCAGACAATACAAGAACCATGCAACGTAAAATGAGACCATGAGGACCGAAATAAAAACAGTAAGAAAAAGTAAAAAGGATGTGAAAAGGAAGATATTAGTAATGACAATTAAATAGTAATAATGATAGCAGTGATAGAATAAAACAACAGACATATGCAGGAGATAAAACGATAAAGGACTAAAAAGGTTATCTATAAAAGGATTAAAAGTGGAACAAAAGTGAAGCATAATTAGAGAAAATCTGAATTAAAAGTAAGTCATGGCATTAATATGAAGCATTGCATAGAAAATGTAAACAAAAAGGACTTAAAAGAGGTAGGAGGTAAAATGGTAAGAGCAATACTGATAGAGAAAAGCTAAAAGACAATAAAAAAGAAAATAAGAAATAAAAGAGATAAAAGATAAAAAATAAAAGATAAAAGACGGCATCACACAAAAGCAAGTCTGTAAAAGTTAGTTTTTAAAAGTGACTTAAAAGAAGCAACAGACTCTTGCACGCCTTATCTCCTCTTGCAGGTTGTTTCAAAGTCGAGGAGCTCTGATGGAGGAAGCTCTGTCACGTTTAGTTTTGAGCCTTGACTTTGGAACGACCAGGAGGCCTTTGCTAGAGGATCTAAGGCTACGGGCCGGCTCATAATGTATCAATAGATCTGAGATATAGCTGGGGGCCAGGCCCACGAGTGCCTTAAAAGTAATCAATAAAATCTTAAAATCAATTCTAAAACAGACAGGAAGCCATTGGAGGGAGGCTAAAATTGGAGTGATGTGATGCCGTCTACTAAAACCAGTTAAAAGCCTAGCTGCTGCATTCTGAACTAGTTGGAGGCGAGAAAGGGATTTTTTATTTAAACCAGGGAGGAGAGAGTTACAGTAGTCCAGCCTTGAGAAAATGAAAGCGTAAATTAGTTTTTCAAGGTCTGGAGGGATTTTGGGATGTCATTCTGCAGCGCTGAACAGGCCAAGTGACCTGTGAATCAATCAAAGGGGACTGGGCCCATGTGGAAGTAAAGCCTTTAGGAGGCAGGAGCTCTAACAGAGCGTCTCAGACAGAGAGAGAATAAGGCACTATTTGGGTTACTAGGTATTTGGAAACTAGTGGGTTTCTTTAACAGTGCTATTATGCATACCCTAGCAGTCATCAAAAATTATTTTATGAACCTGATTTCAGGCAAAATATGACCTCTTTATGGTATCCTTAATCATTTACATCAGATGACAAAATACATCTAAGTAAAAGCCATTGAGCCAAATGTAGCAGCATTTCTGTTTTATCCTCTTTTAGTTCAGTTTAATGGCAGAAACTCCCAGAAAGTGCTCATTTGATCCTTGACATACTCTGCAGTAAATAAAGAACAGGCAGCCTGATTCGACCGTTTGAGTCAAAATAGTAAAAAGAAGAATTTCAGACTGTGGAGCTTCAAAGTCTGAACAGATGTTGACTGTGTCAGTGGATGTGTTTTCTGCCCTGAAGCAGTTAGACAGCATTTGTTCAACTAATAAAACCAGTTTAAGAGTTAAAATCCAAAGAAATGTTTGTTGTGAGAAGACACTGAGAAAACATAGGACAAGAAGTGCTGCATTATCATCAGTATGATAATGAAGGATGAAAAGGATAGATCCTGTGCTGTGTTTGTCTGAGTCAGAGTTTGAAAACAGACTAAAATAATAAGTTTGTACCACCCCTCTTGGAGCACCCTTTGAGCAGGAATCAGGGTTTAAAAGTATCAGCAATCCCACACTGGACTGAAACCTCAACCACACTGGACTGAACCACACTGAACTGAACCACACTGGACTGAACCACACTGAAATGCACCACACTGGACTAAAACCTGAACCACACTGAAATGCACCACACTGGACTAAAACCTGAACCACACTGGACTGAACCACACCGGACTAAAACCTGAACCACACTGGACTGAACCACACCGGACTAAAACCTGAACCACACTGGACTGAACCACACTGAACTGAACCACACTGGACTGAACCACACTGAAATGCACCACACTGGACTAAAACCTGAACCACACTGGACTAAAACCTCAACCACACTGGACTGAACCACACTGGACTAAAACCTGAACCACAATGGACTGAACCACACTGGACTGAACCACACTGGACTAAAACCTGAACCACACTGGACTAAACCACAATGGACTGAACCACACTGGACTAAAACACATATGTGTGTGTGTGTGTGTGTGTATATGTGTGTGTATATATATATATATATATATATATATATATATATATATATACACATATATATGTGTGTGTGTGTGTGTATATATATATATATATATATATATATATATATATATATATATATATATATATATATATAAAATCTAACTTTAATACTTTTAAATCATTATTTTTTTGTGTAATCCTTTACAGTGCATTTGCCACAATTTAGACTGAACCTAAAGGCCAGCGAGACAAATGCTTCATGTGTGTCTGGAAACAGTCTTTCAGATATAACCATCCAAATCTGTGCTCACTGCAGAAAAGGAACAACACTGGTAGAGGAACTAAAATATTTTGCCTAAAGTTTTGTGCATAGTAAAGAAAATCATATGAAGTGTTGTCATAAAGTTAAATTACATTGCTGAAAACAAGGTGGAAAAAACTAAGACTATCAGAACTGAATTGATGAAAGAACGACTTAATGAAACTTTCATCAAACATCTGCCATTAAAAGAAAAAAATCAAAATTGAGAAAGTTTTATTTGCACTTCAAGATAAAAAAATTTTTGCGGATGTTCCTGCATGAAGCACGTTGATTTTGACTGTGTTTTAGATTTTGTCAATTTGAGGACTTAAATCCATTTGTGGTGTTTCAGGGAGAAGGAGGACAGTATGGCTGCAGCTGTTACCATGGTGACCAGCTCTACATATTACAGCACGTCTGCTCCTAAAGCTGAACTCCTCATAAAGATGAAGGACATGCAGGAGGACGAGGAAGACTCAGAGGACGAGCTGGACATCGATCTGGCAAACAAGAAGGTACCTCTGATTGTTTCTGGTCATTGAACATGAATTTCACGTGAAACACGTAAATCACAGACGTGTACAGTTAAAGCCGTTTTCATGTGAGATTCTTTATTCGCCTCTGCAGCAAGAGCTGATCAACAGTCTGAGTAAGAAGCTTCAGGTGCTGCGTGAAGCAAGGGAGAGTCTTCAGGAGGACATCCTGGACAACAACGCTCTTGGAGACGAGGTTGAGGCTCGAGTTCAGCAGGTCTGCAAACCCAACGAGCTGGACAAGTTCAGGATGTTTGTGGGAGATCTGGACAAGGTGGTGAGCCTGCTGCTGTCTCTGTCAGGACGATTAGCCCGAGTGGAGAATGCCCTCAACAGTCTGGAGGAGGATGCTACAGCTGAGGAGAGGGTGAGGAAGTACATGCATGTCGTGTCAGACATGTAATGCATGTCCACTGTATGTGATTTCGTCTGGATCCAACATGGACTGCACTGTTATTACTTTAGGTGTCATTGGCTTGAGAGCTGAATAGCGTCACTGTCAGGCACAAACCTACTATCTCCACTATTTTATGACTTTCATTTTCTTTCATAAAATAGTGCTGTTGATCACCCTCCATGTTGTTGAGTGGGTTCTATAAACTTTTGACCAAATAACAGCTTAGAAAATAAATAATTTGTTATCAGAACAATACAAAATTAGTTTATTCAGTTTTAGAGTGTTTTTTTCATCTCCTGAAAAGTAGCTGTTAGGGAGATAGGAGGTTTGTGTCCGACAGCGAGGATATTACAAATCTGTCCGTGTAAAGCACCTCATGATTCTGCAGGGCAGAAAAAAGGGAGGAAAATGCCTTTTCTGTGATTTTGTCATTGTTAAAAAAGCAAAAATAAAGGAATAAATAAACAGAGTTATCTAGCTGTTGAGGGTGACAGGTTAACTGCTTAATTTAGGCAGTGCTGTCAGATATAAAAAGGTCAATTTCACCTTCGGTTCTGAAACAAAAAAGAGAACAGCATCTCTGCAACCGTTTATTTATTCAAACTTCAGTTTTCTTGTTTTTACAACAAAGCTTGAAAATAACAAAGTTGTTGCAGAGTCAGTCTCCTTGTCTCCATCTGCTGCAGAGAAAAGGTCATACAGGTCAACTTGTTGCTGCCTCTGGCACACACACAGCTAATGTTTGATGATATGATGTACTGGTGTCTTTATAACCAGCAGTGTGTGCACATTTGAGTTGAAGAAGAGGTGGTCTATATCTGTGAGATGATTTTTGGAAATTTTCCTCCTCAATTTATAGCCTTACTTTGCAGATGAACTTTTGTATTTTATCATCCAAACATGTGTCCTTTGTTTCCAGCGTACGTTACTGGAGAAGAGAAAGCTCCTGATCCGACAGCATGAGGACGCAAAGGAGCTGAAGGAGAACCTGGACCGCCGGGAGCGTGTGGTCTGCGAGATCCTGGCCAACTACCTGCAGGAAGACAGCCTAGCGGACTACGAGCACTTTGTCAAGATGAAGTCTGCGCTCATCATCGAGCAGAGGAAACTGGAGGACAAAATCAAACTGGGCGAGGAGCAGCTCAAGTGTCTGACGGACAGCCTGCCCATCGAGCAGAGGCTCAGCTCCGGGGACTTTTTTTGACTTTGTAAACTACACAAACCCCGACTATGAAAGGACTAGTTTTTCGCTTTGAGTTGCAGTTGAGCCCTGCGTCCTGCAGAGGTAGACAGAGAATCTGCAGAGGCGAACAGCCTGCTGCACTTTCTGACATTTTGCTTCTTCAATCTTTTGCCATTACAAGACGTGGACTTCAAGCATCCGTTAAAACTCCCCGTGAAAGACGCTGCTTTTCCTTACATTGCCTGATCACTGTATCTAATGTCTATCACACCATTTTTGCTTTGTTTTATTTTTTGTTGTTTTTTAGTAATTTATTGTAGCCCTTTGAATCCATGCAGGAGGAGGACAGTATTTTATCTTTCATCTGATTTGAGGAACAGGAAGTGTGAGCGATTAGGAGTATTTATCATGTTAGAATATTTCACATTCTGATTCAGTCTTCATCAAATCTGGCCGAATATTTCAATAAACAGGAATATTTTTGTGAACATTTATATATAAACTAGTGGCCTTTTTACTTAAATTTTGTGCCCTTGCTCTCCTCACTAAAGACTCTTTTTCTTTCACGATGAACTGAAGATTAAGGCGTCGGTGAATGTACCCGTGAGGAGAAACTGTTTTTAAAGAGCACTTATTCAACTTCACCAAACACAGGAACAGCAGCACTTCACATCAGACTTTATCCAGAGTGAGGTCCACGTTTGAAGTGCCTGTGGAGTCACTGCCAACATCGACCATGATTTATTCACACACCGAATAAAAAAAAAAAAAACATGTTTTGATGTTATGATGTTTGCCACGTATGATATGACCAAGTGTTTCTGTGTTTTGTCTTTTAACTTCACTGTTTTGTTCTCACGGTGCAGATGTTGAATTCTGAGTTACCACAGATGTTACATGACTTTTAGTTCAGTATGTCACTCAAAAAAAAATTTCAGGTTTATTGTGTGACCACATATGAAGATAAATGTTTGCAACTTTGATCAGATGCAGTCTGAAATGTCTCGATAGGGCTGGGCATTATGGACAAAAATCATATCAATATATTCCTGCTGAAAGGAGAAATGCAACATGTATCCCAATGGGTTTTTCTATCAAACAACCAATATTTGAAAAAAAAAAAAAATCACTAATTTTAAAACTTTAAAATAATTCCTGTAAAAGTCAAACAATATCAATAAGAAGTACATACCACAGAAACAAAAGCGGAAGTGCTAGACACCCAGTACCGGGAAATAGTTCCTTTTTGCTAATCAATAATTGCAAAAAAAACCTAAACCTGAATTGTACAAAAAGCATTTGCAACATTTCTGTCGTTTCAAAACTTAAAATTCTCCTTCATATCAAATAATGGTCAAATAATAATACAATGACTCAATGATCTATAGTCATATTTTTGACTAGAAGAGACGGAGCACTGTCTGGACTAAACCAAACTACACCAATAAGCTGTGCAGAGAATCCCCTTTGGAGGCCTTTATTCTCTGGACAGGAGGTGAAACTTCTCCTCTGGTTCTCAACCTTTTTTACCTTGAGCTGTAATTCTGATTCATGCCATTAACACATGACTCCTGATATTCAGTCCTGTGCTGCATGCATAAATGCTTCTGTGAGTCATTGGTGTTTGCACTTACTGGAAGTTGTGCAGTTATCATCTTTTTGTTGAAAATTTAGACACAATTTTGACCACTTCTTCCCCATGTCTGCATGATTTTTGACTTCTTTGTTCCCATTTCTGCCTCTGATGAGAGCGTGATGTCCTTGGACCCTTGGTTGCTTAACTGGAGATTTATCCAGATGTCTAGATTTTTTTTCTACAAAGCATTAAAAATATGTTGCAATACTGAAATGATAATTTGTTAAAATGACTTCAGGACAAAATTAAATGATAATGAAGCCTTTTGATACCTTGACAACAATAATAAAACTTAGACCCACAATATTTAGCAGTTGTTTGTCTTTTTTTTTTTAATCAAATATCACCCACTGTTGATAGGGTCAGGAACAAATCAAATTTGGCAGCGTTTCTGTATGAAAAATGTATTTTAATACTAACTGGATGATTTTCAGCCATTTTTTTTTAAAGCAAAAGAGAGAAAGGACAGAATTCTTGGGAACATTTTGAAAAGTGTTAAAAATTACTCTCCTTTTATCCCCAAAAGATTTATGTTTGGACAAATTCTGAAACTGAGGATGAAGAGTGGAGGATGTCTCACAGTGAAGATGCTCTGAGCAGATTTGAACCCAGACTGCCTCCTCAGTGCAAGACGCCCCTGGACTCTTTGGTCGGCCACTAGCGCCCCCTGGCTTCTGTTTCAATGGCACAAAGATGAGATGTTAAACTTCATGTCCAAATATTGTTCACTCATATGTGCATTTCAGATAATGTCAGGGAGATTAAATGGAATTTTAATTGATAAAATTATTCTTTTCTCAAATATTTTGCATTCAATTTAAATAATTATCTTTAATTAAATGTCATCCTTTTTCGCTATTTTATTTCTGCATTTTTTTTGTTTGTTTGTTTTAAGCACTTTTTATTTCTGAGAATAAATATTGCAGGCAAATTCCTGCATGCTGTCCTAAGTACTTGGCAATAATAAGAAAAGTAGACGGACATGGTGTGATATGTAACAGTTTAAAAAGTTCTGACAACCTCAATATAGGGAAATTGTCAGGACAGTACAAGTATTGGCAAATAACTGGCTGATAAAAGCTGACTACTTTTTCAGTAGATATAAACATTTTTGCAGATACTTGCAGATGGATTTTGGTTGCACAAATTGTCCCTTTATATCCCAGATATTGGGTGTAATGTTGGCAGAACCTACAAATAAATCATGGTTTGCTCATCATCAGTAAATGTTCACTTTTATGAATCAAAAATAGCTTTTGTTAGACATTTTATTTTTCTTGCTTCACTCCTTTTTTTTTTTTTTTTTTTTTTTTTTCTTCTTTTGGAATGGGCATTACCATAAGATGGACTGGTTAATCTTAGCCAAGTAGAGGCTTTGTAATATTGCAGTGCAGCTGGATCCGCCTGATTCAATGTCTGTAATCAGAAAGATCCATCTTGTCAAGCTCCAATTTACAATGATTGTGAGCGTCCCAAAGCAGCAACGTCCTTTAGAGCAGGAAGAGGCTGGAGCTGTGAGCAAGACAACAGCTGGACTGACTATCTGTGCAGAGATTAGCATAGATACTAACAGCCTCAGTAGAGGTTTTATCAGATCTAGACCACATTTCTTTATTAAATAAGAAGCAAACAACAATGCTGCAAACTTCTTAATAGAAAGGATATTTTTGCTCCACTTCTGACAAGTTTTGGTGAGATTTTGTTTCTCAAAGTGGCTCACGTTCTGCCCTTTACACTGCGGAGGTAACACCCGCCTACATTGTCTGATTGGCTCATAATGAATGTGATTGACGGAACAATCGTCCAGTCACCTACTGAATATTCTTTGAAAGGTTCTGCGCTTTCCCAAACACTTCTATGGACATGCCCAGATGGCCTGGTGAAATACGTTGAACAGTCCATCTGGTGTGTCGGGTTAGAGGCTTTGTGTTCTTAATAAAAATATCAGTGTATCAGATATCAGCCAGAATCCAATATCATACATCCCTACCTCTGTGTATGAAAATGCTGCCGGTGCCTAAGTGTTACTTAGATAACTCGTAGGAGTTGTCCGCGATATTTGATCAATGAAATAAGAACTAACGGAGCACTGGGTCTTTAGGATGTCTGTATTTGTCTCTGTGGTATCAGTCATCAGTTTCATTTAATTATTTCTAATAATACACATGCTCCTTTAATAAAATAACAAATTAAATTATGATTCTCTATTCAGACTAAACATTTCAAATAGATAACCTTGTGGTTCGCATCCATAATGTTATTAGTAACAATACTTAACTGACTTTTCGCCTTGGCATCTTTTAATCAACATCAGTTTAAACTTCACTACATAAAATATTGTCTTTCCCTCATATTTGAATTTATTAATGTCTCTCAAAAACTACATATTTTCCAGCCCTACATCATATTTTCAGACTGCTCACATAAACTCGGTCTCATTTCAGGATCTTTAATTTCTGCTCGTTTCTCACGCTTCATTCACTGCTGCAGCTGGACTCATAAACACTTTCCCGGCTGTTCTTTATATCAAATAAAGAGTCTGCTGGAAACGCGCAGGAGTGTCCGATTGATTTCCTTCTCCACTGTAAATCATTAACTCACCACACCCTCCTGTCAGCTGATAATGTGGAGCCTGAAGACTTTGACATGAGCAGATCTTGAAGTCAGGTGTTACTGTACAATTGTGTCTCATAAGGACAGAAACATGTGGACGAGCACTCAGATCCTTTACAATGAGAGGAAGGAGGCAACAAACTAAGAGCTGAACATCTGGAAAAAGACATTTAGGTGAGTAGAATAGAGGTCTGAATATGGAGATGCAGTGTTGTTTGATTTTAGTCTACCAAAGCTTCAAACGTTTAATCATTAACTGCAGTATATGAGGGTGAATGGCTACCTTACACGAACTGGTACCTCAAGGAAGTTTAAGACACCACCAATTTAATACTCATTGTTGATTCTTTTGAAATATCGTTTTCAAAACTCAGCAAAGTATTTCTTCTTTTCAGAGAAATCCTCACGCAATAATAAAAACACTTACAGGTGTGAAGGAGGTAGATAAAGTGTTTTTTATGGTCTTTTAAGTGTCACTTCCAGAAGTAAAACAACTTGATCAGTTGTTTGGGGAGATTTTGTTTTAATTTAAAGCATAACAGTAATCAAGAAGGGAAAAATAAATATACTATGACCCCTTATGAAAACCTATGATACAAGAAAACACCTGTTACATAGAGTACTACTTACAAAAAGCAGTTGAAAGTGTATATAGTTAGAAACTGAACATTTATGACAAAAGGACCTTCAACAAGGCATTAGAAATAGAGAATGTACACTCAAAGGCCACTTTATTAGGTATGATCTGCTAGCACTGGGTTGGATCTACTTTTGCCTTCAGAGCTGCCTTAGTTCTTTGTGGCATAGATTCAATAAAGTGCTGAAAACTTCCTCAGAGATTTTGACCATATTCCCATGATAGCATCACACTCAAGTGCTGAAGATTTGTCAGCTGAACATCCATGTTGTGAAGCTCCTATTTCACCACATCCCAAAATCTATTGACTGTCCACTGGAGTACATTAAACTCACTGACATGTTCAAGAAACCAGTTTGAGATGGTCTGATCTGTGTGACGTTGCGCATTGTCCTGCCAGAAGCAGCCATTAGATGATGGGTACGCTGTGATCATAAATGGATGGACCTGGCCAGCAGCAACACTCAGATAGGCTGTGGTTTAGACAATGCTCAGTTGGTATTAAGGGGCCCAAAATGTGCCAAGAAAATATCCCCACACCATTACACCACCAGCAGCCTGAACTGTTGATACAAGGCAGGATTG
The DNA here is from genome assembly GCA_037902135.1 of Cetoscarus ocellatus. Taxonomy (NCBI): domain Eukaryota; kingdom Metazoa; phylum Chordata; class Actinopteri; order Labriformes; family Labridae; genus Cetoscarus; species Cetoscarus ocellatus. Next base: position 229,400 of record JBAMNC010000612.1, read on the forward strand.
ATTCAGGCTTTTGTGATGCTTTGACCAAATCCTGACACTACCATCTGAATGTTGCAGCAGAAATCGAGACACAACAAACCAGGTAGCATTTTTTCCAATCTTCTGTTGTCCAGTTTTGGTGTATTTTCTGGTCTTATGTGACAGGAGAGCACCCTGTATGGTCTTCCACTGCTGTAGCCCACCTGCTTCAAGATTCAACCTGTGGTGCGTTTAGGAATGGTCCTCTGCATGCATCGATTATAAAGAGTGATTATCTGAGTTGCTGTTGCATTTCTATTGTCTCGAACCGTTCTGGCCATTTTCCTCTTACCTGTGGCATCAACAGTGTATTTTCATCCAGACAATGCTCTTTTGCAGACCATTCTCTTTTAACCCTAGAGATGATTGTGTGTAAAAATCACAGTAGATCTGAAGTTTCTGAAACACTCAGACCAGCCCATCTGGTTCAAACAACCATGCTGCGGTAAAAACCCTTTCTTGCCCATCCAGATCCTCACTTTGAACTTCAATCGGTTGTTTTGACCATGTCTAAATGCCTAAATGCAGCAATGAGTTGCTGCAGTGTGTCAGCTGATCAGCTATTTGTCTAATCAAGCAGTTGAAATGTATCTAATAAATGCAGAGTGTTTCTTAATTTTAGCCTTAATTCAAAACAAAGAAGTTCAATTCAAACATGGACCATATTTCACTGTCATGTTTGAAGATGCAGCAGGCGGATTGAGACAGATCAATAATAATGTAATAATGTAACAACACTGGTTTATAACACTGGTCTCCAACTGTTTACAAACCCTTAAAAAGTCCCTGGATTCATGTACAGATTTGGATCACCACTAAAATCTAATCCCTTGTGCCATGACAAACATTCCCAGAAAATGTCATCCAAGTGTCTTGAGAACTTATTGAGTTATTAGCAAAAATGTGTAAAACTGGCCTATCTCATAATGTTAACAAATCCTTAGTTTTTTTGCCTGAGTCCACATCTGGATTCAGATCATCACCAAAATCTGATCACTTCTCCCTTGTGTCACGACCAACATCCCCTGGAAATTTAAGCAAAATCTGTTCTTTCCTTTTGAGTTTTCCTGTTCACAAACCAACAAACAAAAAAACGAAGACAAACAAATGCTGGCAAACACATAACCTCCTTGGCGGAGGTAAAAAAAAAAAAAAAAAAAAATGCAACGAATAGAAAAAAAAGAAAAAAAAACAGAAACAGAAAACTTGGAATAAGTTTTTGTTTCGTTTACATACAAAATAATTTACAATTAAATAATGAGGAAATTATTAAAATTCAGAAAGAAGTATTAAATTTGATCAAACCTTCAAGTTCAAAATAATTGTCATAAAGGATTTTGCACAAATGGGATCTGATGATTTCAGATATTAGACTTTGTTTAACATGAAAACATGGAGGGTTAGTTTATATAACATGATATAACATAGGAAAATGAGACAATATTATACCAATATTAACACTTAATATTAGTATATTCAGTAAAACATGAAAAACAAAATGATAGAACACAAAGATTTATCCTGACAACAAGAGAGAATAAATATCTGTAGTCAGTTTCATTGTTCCCTGGCGTTAGTTCTAGCGTTTGGGAAATGATCATTAAGATATATTGTGCCAATGAACTTTGTTTTCAAAGAACTATTAATAGAAAAACGTGTCAACATAACAGAAGCACCTCAGTGTACCTGCACATTCATATCACCTGGAAATGAGACTGATAAAGAGGTAGTTTTTGATTAATTTTTAAGCCACAAGATCATCAGTAATTAATGTTTATATTTGCTTGCCAGGGCTGATTTGAATATTCCGAGGGCACAGTCACATCTGCTATTTGTTCTGGTTTAATGAGAGTGCAGTTTAGTTTCCCTGAGCAAACATGCATCCATATTCTGTACAGCCTTTAACCAGGGGTTTTCAACATGTGGTGGAGTGAGCCCCCGGATACCACCCCACACTTCCCAACAAAAAATGGGCTTTTAAAAAAATATATATATTAATTTTAATAACTAATTAAAGGGATAGTTGGGGATTTTAAAGTGGGGATTTTAAAGTGGGGTTGCTCGAGGCCTATGGCACCAGTAAATATGACTGGGAGATAACTGGGTTGAGGATATATGGCAGTCAATGGTGCCACCAAGGGCCTTGTAATTACCCTCACTTTTAGAGTAACACTACACATAAAACATCATCAGCTCTACTAGATGCTACAGTAAAGTATTTTTTACAGTGTTTAACTTTTCCTCAACAAAGTCCCAGTGTCTAGGACTTGTGTGTTTTGTGAGGTATGCTGTGTATCACATAACATCACTAGCTGGCTGTCTACCACCAGAGACAAGGCTTGCCGGGCTCTGTAGTTAAAATCATATTTACTAGTGCTTTAGGCCTCGAGCAACCCAACTTCAAAAACATGAGCTATCCATTTAATGTTTTTAACAACAAATACTAATAAACATCACACTCCTAAACAGCCTTGTTTATAGGCTGTTAACATACTTTGCACATTCAAAGACTGACCATGTTTAAGCTGTTAACCAGGCGTCTATGTTTGTGTTTTGCAGGCGTGTTTGATGTCATGCAGCAGCCATCGCTCAGTCTCTCAGAGTGTTAGCATCACACCAGCAGGATGATTTATCTATCTCACACGGCCCACTGGCAGTTCATGGGCCTGGTTTGTGGCTTTTTGGCCTGGATCCTCATCATGATCGCTACTGGCCTCAACGACTGGCGTCTTTGGCAGGTGGAGGACGTGCTGGTCATTACCTCTGGGATGGCATGGGTGGGCATCTGGAGGGCATGTTTCTTTAGTCATGCTTTCACCAGCATGGAGATCTGTCAGAGCTTTAGCATCTCAGACTCCTTCCTCCCCACAGAGATCCCCGTAGCTCAGGTCCTGATGATGCTGGGAGTGATCAGCGGCCTTGGGGGTAACGTGTTTGGTGGTGTGGCTATGAGGCTGGCCTACTTTTCATTGGAGAATCGCAAGAACATGAGGCTGTTCTTTCTGCTGGCAGGGTTCCTGTTCTTACTGACAGGGGTTATGTGCTTGGTGCCACTGGTTTGGAACATGATCTCTGTGTTCAACAACAACTCCATAAACTTTCCTGTTGATTTTTACCTCCCTGTGGCTCCTGTGAAGCAGCAAGTTGGCTCGGGTATCATAGTGGGCACCTTGGCCTCCATAATGATGTTCATAAGTGGGCTGCTTTTCCTCTGCTACCCCTTAGCCTGTCAGCCCCTGAGCACAGAGACCCTCAGGGACACTAAGGATCCTCTACACGGCCCCTGGGTAGAAACCACTCTGGCACCAAGCTCAGATGTACCAAATGGAGTTATCCAGGGAAGAGATAATCCAGCGTTTCAAAATGAGGAATTATCATGACTGAAAACGTAACTCCAGGAAACCTTACCTACTCAAAATCATCTCCTTTATCCATGGGAAAATGACTGGAACAGTTTCATGGAGGACCAAACGTCTACAGTTGAGGGTAGTGCCAACACTATGGAAAACTGACTATGCTATGTTAGCCTCTAAATCTGCAGAAAATAAACACAAAAATGACAGTTTTGTAACAATTAGGACTTAATAGACACTGGACCATGATCTGAAAAAGAACTGCTACTTCTTAAAAATATGAACATTGTCTAGCCAAAAAAATGTCAGTTCCCTTTAGAAAGATTTTTATTCAGTGAACTGAAACATAAATAAAGTGACTTTGATCAAAAGTAAGCATTCTAGCTAGCTTTTAGAGAAAATATGGACACAACGTACTATCTCTTTATGTGCTTACATGTCTAAAGTGTCTTCAAATGTATAATAATGGAGCATAATCATTCCAAGTTTTGTTTATTTCCATGAAATAAAAGTGCTTCACAATCGATCCAGTATGTGGCTAACTGTGCTTAAGTGTTTACTACAATGTTGATTTGAAGTTGGCCCTGAAGCTGCTAATAACTTCTCTTTAATTGCTAGCTTGTTGCTAACTTTGTGCACCACAAACCTGTGATAGCTAGCTAGCATAGTTGGTGTGATTCCCTACTAATAGTAAAATTAAGCCACATTAGCATCCAATAATCACAGAATTTTACAGAAAGTGATCCTCAGTAAGCCCCGTCCTCCTTGGAAACTGTTATAGAGTGGTGCAGGGATGATGTAGTTTTGTAGGCCAACGTAAAGATTAGTGCCACGTTGGTTCCCTGAAAGCCTACGCAATTTTATACTGTGTTTTGGATCATTGTTCATAACAAGCTCTGTAGCGAACAAAAAATATGAAACTGAGGCCCTGTCCACACGTAGATGAAAACATTTTTATTTTGAAAACATTCTCTGTAAAGAGGGCATTGTTTCAAGAAATGTGTCCGTCCACACAAAAACACTGAGAATGCTGTAGTACATATATCAGGCCTGCAGATATACACCAAAACCAGTGAAGACATTAACTTTTATAGCAGAAGATTTTGCTCTAAAAGCCATAACAAGAGCAGTACCTTTAGGAGCACAAACCTGACACTGTATTCCACCACTGTGTCTGTTGTTGTCAGGGTTCACGCTTGAGGTTTGAGGGGGAGGTGGAGCTATGACTTCATCATTTCTGAAGCTATCCATATTGCTTGTAAACACAGAAATGCAAAGCTTGTGTTTTCAGATATATCCACTCCTGCACCTGTCTCAAAAATGTGGATTTTTGGGCACCCAAAACTTCATATCCGTGTGGACGGAAAGCCATATGATTAAAAACTTGTGTGGATACGCCTGAATTTGTCTTAGTGTAGATGGCCCTTTAGATGTTCTGTTCTTCGTGATAATCTTAACAAACTAACCTAATTTTCAGGATGTTTTAAGCTTTAACGTAATCAGTACGAGTAAATAGCCATTAGCAAGTTACTTTAAAACTACAACATAGTGGTTCAACATGGAGTCGCAACTACAATATTTCCACTGTATAATGTCATTGGAACAGCTTGTTTGAGATAATTGAGGATCGGTTATCTGATCAATTATCAAATAACATCAGGGATGCTTGCTGTGTGGTCCCTTGCCATTTTTGTAGGTCTTGTCAGCAGTTAGTTAGCAACCCTCGCTTTATACACAACAGTGTTTTGACATTCAAAAGCAAGCAACGTCAGATACATTTTATTATTTCCCATTAAACACTGAAGTCTCATATGTGTGTGTTCATCACAAACTTTATTTCAGACATTTATCCAAAACCAGTTTTATAAATCCCATTTACTTTGAGGGGTTGGGTAACAGGCAGTGCTAAACTCATTGTCATGTTTTTGGATATAGACCAGGTGGCTCATGCGGAAGTGCCAAAACCTGTAGAACCCAGAGAGTCCACTTGAGGCTGGCTGCAGGACCCTGACATCCAAATGATTGTGTGCAGAGGAAAGACATTTTTTATGGCCTTAACACACATATTTACAAACATATTAAAAAATGCCTTTAGTCTGAATATATAATACATTTATGTGCTATATTTTTTTTTTATCAGGGATTTATTGAGGATTTCTGGTTTTGGAGACACAGATTCACTGTAGCTTATATTAAAGACAGCGTAAAGATGGTAAATATGGCTGTATATCTACCTGCTTTATTGCTAACTTTTACTGTCTCTGTGAGCTTAGGTGTAAGCTGGGGGTACTTTTTCATCAGTGGATTTAAAACAATGAATTGTTTTGTGGAGAAAAGGCTAAGATCTGATGTACGAGTAATGTAATTCACCTATATCAATCTGGTTTTTAAACTAAGCACACAGTAGACCTAATGAGAAACTCTTTTGCAGTCTTTTGTATCTATCTGTAGTTTTATATAGATAGATATAGATAGATATAGATAGAAAGATCAGCTACAGTGTGTTTAATATGCTTAATTGTTGATGCCGTATTATTTTTTTTTTTAATAATTCATCCATCCATCCATTATCTATCCTTTTCGAGATCACAGGGACTGGAGCCTATCCCAGCTGACATTGGATGACAGGCGGGGTACACCCTGAACCTCTGGCCAGCCAATCACAGGGCCACATAGAGAGACAGACAACCGTTCAAGCTCACACTCATACCTAAGTGCAATTTTTAGTCACCAGTCAACTTAATGAGCATGTTTTTGGTCTGTGGGAGGAAGCCAGAGTGCCCAGGGAGAACCCAAGCGTGCAGAGGGAGAACATGCAAACTCCACACAGAAAGGCCCTGCCCGATGCAGGGATCAAACCAGTGACCCTTGTAGTGTCTCAAATACATTCCGTCAAGATATTGTATGAGCTGATAGAAAAATTACTCCCTCAAAATGGAAGCGAAAACGAAACTTAAGGATATCCGAAATGTTAAATTCCAATATGCTGGCTTTTCCGAAAAAGGGAAAAAGGTATATTCCACTTTATGCTCCTTAATCCCAAGAAAGGAAAAAAATTATAATCCAAATCATGATCTTTATCCCCAAAGTTAGGGAAAAGTTATATTCCAATTTTTAAGTTCCAGCTCCCCATAAAATCACAAAATGCAGAAGAAGTCCAAGTATCACCAGTTTATTAAAGCTCAATGGGATCTTTAACAAACTTGTGGGTGGAGATGAAGCGTGGTACCAAACACCCCAAAAACACACCGCGGAGCTGCAATATATTGCTTTTTATCTCTGGGTGGAGCTCCTCCCCTACTACTAAAATGAACCATCCCTTCTTACTGCTGCTCCAGCCCCTCTTATTAATATATACTTTATGTATATTTGGACTTAGTTACGTGATTTTTCCTTCCCTAGGACGTCATACAAATCCAATGATAACCAGAGTTGCTTCCTTTTATGGCTATAGTTTGGCATTTTTCCCTATCTCTCAAGATGGCGTCTGCTGGCTCTATCCATTGCTTCAAAATGGCTTCTCTGTGAGCTTTCCAAATATGGGCTTTCCTCTTACAAGCCTCTTTCTCAGAGATGTTAGATTCACCAAATCTTTGAATAAACATCATTAGATCTGTATTTCAGCCCCATGAGAGGGAAACTCAGTTTCAAGAACCTTTTATGTATACTAAACCAGGTATCTTCAATAAGTCAGAAAGCATTACATGAAAATATACTGTGTGAAGAAGTCTAACTTCTACTTTGTGATATTATAAAATTATAACACTCTTGTGCATATATTGTGTGATACTTTTAACTAGACAAAGCATATATTGTGACAATTTCAACTAGATAAGGCATACATTGTGACTTAACTAATACATTCTTTGAGTGTGTATGAAATATGTTGTGAAACTTCTAACTAATACATTCTGTGTGTGAGCGTGAGGATTATATGAGGCAACATCTAAATGAGTTAATAAGGCACATAATATGTAACCTAAATTTATGAAACCCTTAAGCATATAAGCTGAACCCCTTAATCCAGCATTCATTATAAAAATACAAGTAAGCATAAGTAAATTATGACCTTGAAGATACATCAAAATAAGAAAATGACAGTAAATATAAGAATGAATCATATACCAGTGAATCATCGATTACAACATTGATCACAAAGCCAAATACATAAGTAATTATTGGTTATAACATTGATTATAGCAGGAAAAACATGACCAAAACAACTGATTAACCAAACCACTTGTTTAAGACCATCAATCATCATTATTATGATACCACATTCTCTTGCTGTGACGCATGAGCACTACCTGGTGCGCAACTGTGCCACCCTCAAATAAATCAGCGTCTCTTATTTCAGCGCTCTATTGCAGTAGTTTTGGCTTGGCTTTAGGTGTGCCCGGGCAAAGAAATTTAATTCTTTGCCGGAGGCACACCTAGAGCCAAGCCAAAATCTCGAGGACCACCTTGTTCATAACCTCATAGATAGCCTTGACTCATGCTTTAATTTTTTATTGGTATACTTTTTTGTGTATAATTGATAAATGTAAATGGACTTGAGCTTATATAGCGCTTTTCTAGTGTTTGACTACTAAAGCTGCTTTACACCGCAGGTCACACCTACCCATTCACACCCATTCGCCCTCACATTCACTCACTGATGGTTCAGAGTTTCTATGTTAGTTATCCATCAGTATCAACTAACACATTCACACCCTTTCATGCCCATTACACACCACTGAGGCAGCAGTGGGAGCAACATGGGGTTAAGTGTTTTGCCCAAGGACACATCGGCATGTGTTGCCCAGAGCTGGGCTCGAACCTGTAACCTCCCGATTGTTGACCAAGTGCACTATCCAACTGTGGCACCGATGCCCTGGTGGCCCCGGTGATGGCAGGTAAAATTTGACAAACAACTATACAGGCTTTGATTATATGTACAACATTTTTCGGGATGCACATTATAAGGTTTTCTGACAATACACCAATATTTTAAAAGTTATTTTAGCCAGACACATTATTTATGATGATATATACTAATTATATATATATACTTATATATATTACTCTTACATTAAATACAAAGGTAATTTTTCACACTGACAGCAAAATTAAAGCTAAATTTGGCCTTTAAACAGCTGAAAGACCATCTCCTCTCCTTAAAAATCAACTGACAAAGAACTGCCCTTTTGTGGAGCTTTTACTTTCAAGTTAAAATCAATATGTACAATTTTTACTTACTTATTACTAACATATAAGGTGAAAATATTGTAAGTAAATAAGGAAAAATTTCATATCTGCTGCTTAAAATATATATTAAAAGATATATTTTGACTTTGAGGCAATTATTGACTGATACCAATAACATGCCCATAATATTGTGCATCTCTAAAAATTACTCAAGAATTTATTTTAAAGTTGAAAATTTTCAATTTTCTGTTTCAACTGCACAAATGCTAGATATTGTCAGAGGCATTTAGATCATATACACACTTTACTTACAACTTTTGTTATTTTAAAACAAGAAATCACTGAATTTTGATGATTATGAGCCAGATTTTTGCTATTGAGCCCGACAGGTATTGATGTTGTTTGAGTTTTACTCGCATCAGAGTTTAAAGTACTGGTGTTACAACAACTCTGGTTGTTTTATTGTTTTTACTTCAGGGAACAATATATTCTAGTTTGATTTGTGCTAAAGGTCAGGGATGGATCCATATCTTTTGTTGTTATAATAAACCTTATCTCTCTCGTGGTGTTATTCAACAGTGCAGGTGTGGTGTTGCAGTAGTGACCAATCACATCTATACCCACACAGGCTGAATGGGAGGTGGTGAATCAATCGACATGTTAAGGTGTGGGCCTGTGAGCTTCAAACAGGCACCATGTGAGGAGGGACCTTGGGGTTAGGTTGACTGGGGGCCCTGCTCATGTGACCTGGGTAGGAGGCTGACGAGAGCAGGCATGTGAGTATGTAGAGAGTGATTGTTGCTGGGGTAGACGCACACACTCATGCACAGACACACACAGTTTGTAGCCCAGTGGCCCGCTGCAGCCCCTTTGGAGGCGGCTGGCTGCTGGAAACAAAAGACCCTCTTCAGCCGACACAGCACTGTCAAAAACACAAGTCCCAGAAGTGGATGAAAGGTAGACAGGCTGTGAACACTCCTGTAAGATCATTTACCACAGCCAGTAATCTCTAACTCCAGAACCACTGATAATATTTTGATGAGAAGTATTATTCAGAAGCATTCCAGAGGTTTGGGAAAAGTATGAGAAATACTAATCTGTCTATCCCATCTCCCCACTCCCATCTCTTGCTCACTCCCCTCTCTTGATAAGTCTGGCATGAAACCTTGAGCTGCTTAAAATTATCTAATCTGACATGCTAAGTCATCAACTCTATGATCTGTGCTGCAAAACACTGATAACAAAGGTTCTAGGAAAGGAGATATGAGGATGAAACCAGTTAAAAATCTCATATAAAATTTGATTTTGATATAGTTTACAAAACATGCAGTTGTTTTTTATTGGTGAGAGACTTTTGGAAGTAAGGCTTCAAGAAAGTTCAGAATAATGCCTCAAATGTTCTTTAATCATCATCTGAGACTAGAGGATTTTATCTTCAAATATCATGATCAGATAAAAGTTTTAACTCAGTCATTTGATGCAAATGACTGAGTCTGCAAAGATTTCAGGCATCGTAGGACAATTATAGTCATATAGTTTGCATGCCCAATTATAATATACACCTGATGTAAACTATGGACTATAGAAGCCTTAACAGGTCATGTAATCATTCATTGTTTTTTAAGTGGAGAATGCCTAAAAGTGTCATGTTTCGGCATGTATTTTTCCTAATGCAAACTGACCAAAAATTCAGGTGCCAGCCCTGCCAGGGTCTGAATATTCATTGCAGACGGTTGTGGTAATAATATAAGTCAAAATAAACATTTTCAGGCACTGTGATGATTATTTAGAATTAGTTCAATCTCGTTGGTTTCTATCCTTTTCTGCACCTCATGCAGCGAAAAGCTACTCTAGGCAGGAACTTGTGCATCAGTGACGTGTTTCCATAGGACCAAAACAAGGAGCGGATAATAGTTTGACAGAGGGGGCAGCTTTAAAGTTCATACAACAAGCACAGCAGCTTAACTGGTGCAGAAAACAAGACAAATGCTGAAGGTAGGCTGTCTTAGGTCAAGGGTCTTCACCTGTCCCTTAAAGATCCCATATTATGCAAAAAACACTTTTTTAAGGCTTTTGAACACATTTTTGGGTATTTGGCCTTCCTCCTAGCCCACAAAATGTGATAATAGACAACAAAACCTGTATTTAGCAGGCTACATAAATGTAAACTCATGGTATTTGGCAAGCTGTTGAGTCTGTGGATATACTGTTACGTAACAGTATATTTTTATTTGCATACCTAACCTGATTGTTCTACCTGAGTTTCCCCGCCCTCCTGGCTTGAGAACTCTCTTTGTGAAGTGCAGCCATTGGTGTTTTCACCGTTAGCAAGAGATCTGCGTACACCATGTCTAGACTCAAAACCCATCACTGCTCGGTTGCGACTCTAAAGAGCCACATAATGTATATCTTCACATACAGGCTACCAGCCTTGGAGGACCAAAGGGATCAGTGAAGGGAATGAGCAGCTACAGTCGGCTAAAACCTGTGTGTGTGTGCCGGTCACTTCACATCCAACTGCTTCTTCAACTTCAGTCAGTTCAACACAGGACTGGGAACTAGACTTTTCCTGAATCCAGGCTCAGTACCAATAATCTGTCGCCAAACCTGACGATGGAAATGTGAGTATTTTAATGCTGTGTAGTATTTATTTGGCTCATTGCAATGAGCTAATGCTAACAGCAGGTTGAAGTGAACTAGAGGTAAGTGCACAACATGTTGGTCAGTGTTCAAGTTACTTGTTGAAAGTCTGAAGGATAAACTTCAATGTATGAACATTCTTACATTAGTCAAGAGAAGTTTAACAGTTGGCTGAATATAATCAGTGCCACTGCGGTGACTAGGCCGAGGTTAGCATGTTGTGAGTTAGCCTGTGATGTTTGGGGGAAACCAGATCGCTGTTACCTGTTAAAAGGCGTGAATTTGTGGTTCCTGTGTGTTTAGGAAAATAAGTTTAACAGTTGGCTGAATATAATCAGTCCTTTACCCACCTCATTACTCCTTCGTTTGTACTAAGTTAACCCGGAAGGTAGGCTAAGTTGGGGCTGTCCCACTGCGGTTAGCATGTTGTGCGTTAGCCTGTGATGTTTGTGGGAAACCAGATCGCTTTTATCTGGTACATGGCATGAATTTGTGGTTTGTTTGTGTTCAGGACTGTAAGTGGAACATGGCTGGACGCCCAGAGCGTTCCTTACGCTGCAGGACTATCGTGAATTCCCTTATGTACACTGCTTTGCTCTGGCTCATTGGCATATGAAGGTGACCGCCCTCAAAACCAGCCGTTCTGAACAGAGGGATTATGTGAGCGTGGAAAGAATGCAGCTGTGCTTCATTCATAGGCTTTTTGGACCAAAGCATGTTACTAACACTTCTGAAGACATCAGGAATCCATGTTAAACTGCAGAAAAGTTGCAAAATATGGGACCTTTAAAACTCTTACATGTCCCGTCCTGTTTGAGTCACGCTCCAACACACTCACTCTGCCTCTGATTGACTAAAACTCGTAAGGTTCCTCGGCATGAATGGTTAATTTTGAGAAATTAAGCCGATTAGAAGCAGAGTGAGGGGGGAGTTTTTCAGCCCTAAAAAAACATATCTGTGATTAAACTGAAACCGTGTTAAAGAAATAAACACCTGACAGGGCAGCGTCGGCAAAAGTGGGTCCAAACTGAACTAGCAGTCGTTTAACAACAGGCTTCCAGTCCAGAGAGAAACACATCCAACTGCACTCAGCAGAGGTCACATTTAAATGCCCCGAGCATCCTCTGAGATATGGAAACAGTATCAGCAGCCTTAGTTGTTTTTGATGGAAGTCTCATTCACAGGGCATCATGAATCTTCATTTCCTTTATGAATCATGGGTATTTTTCAGTCTGCCAGCCTAATGTCAACTCCAGAGAGACAGTGCAGCCGGGGATGAGACTTCAGCCAGGGCCACACAGCACAGGCACAGATACTTTAGCACACATACAGTAGAGTGTTTTATATGATTGCTTTGAAGCTTAAATTTGCTCTTTTCATTGATATACAAGCATAGACATTCCCCATCAAAATCTTAAGACCAGCTGAAATATTGCAAGAATTTGCATTTTCACTGTTGGGTCTTAAAAATTTTCTAAGTAGAGCTTCAAAATGAAGAAATGGGAGCGAGAGACAAAAGGTTTTGAGCAGGCAATTTATTGAAATTGTTTAAAGGAACATCTGAGCAGAATATAGACTGGAGAAAAAATGGTAATGGCCAACCAACCAGATACTGTAATCATAGATAAGCAGCAGAGGAAAGCCGTTGAGATAGATGTAGCCATCTCGAGCGATAGCAACATCAGGAAAAAGGAACATGAGAAACTAGAGAAATACCAAGGGCTCAAAGGAGAGCTAAAGAAAGCCTGGAAGGTGAAGGCAATGGTAGTGCCTGTGGTCACTGGAGCACTCAGGGCAGTGACCCCCACACTGGAGAAGTGGCTCCAACAGATACATGGAGAAACATCAGACATCTCACTCCAGGACAGTGAAGTCCTAGGAGCAGGTAAGATACTGTGTAGGACCCTTAAGCTCCCAGGCCTTTGGAAGAGGACGCGAGCTGAAGAGGATGAACAGCCACCCACCCCACCCGGGGTAGAGGGGGTGGGTGAGAGAAGAGTTTTTTTGTTTTGTTTTGTTTTTAACTCTAATTCACACTGTGCAGTAGTTGAGGCATGCCCTGAGAGTTTGGCTAGATATCAGGGGTGCCTTGAAGAAAAAAAGTTTGAAAACCACTGACATAAACCGTCTATCTGGCTTGTTTCAGATTCAGCAGCTACACCAGGAAATGTCTGTTTACATAATGTGTTTATGTATCAAACGATGAGCCTCTACCTGTGACCTTGTGCTCTGTAAAGGTCATATAGTCGCTTGTTTTGCCCTCTCATCATTGCTTTGACAGATAAGACAGAGATAAGACAAAGATATATAGGCTTTAGTTTATGTGTGGTTATTGTGAGCGTTATCTCAGGGCTTTATCAGTTATTTGGTTGGTATGGAAAATGTATTCTATGGAACTTTAATCCCAAACTTATCGCTCTATAGTTATCTAAACAGAGATTCAGTCATTAATGATCTTCATCTGAACTTTACACACACAGCAGGGCCATGTTCAGGTCAGAGATACCAAGAATATTTCTTCATCTACCCCAATTATCTGCAGCAGCTCTGAAGTGCGAAACACATGGGCAAAAACAAAAACAGAACAACAATCAGAAAACACATCAAAGTAAATGAACAACAAATCAGAAAGCAAAACAACAAATCAGAAAACAGAAATTTGCTGTGATTTTTAAATTTGTCATTGTGTTTTCATTTGTTTGCTGTGTTCTCTAATTCATTGTTCTGTTTTTTATTTGTTGTTGTGTTATTAAATTAGTTTATTTTATTTGCCATTGTTACTGTGTGTAATTTGTTGTGTGTTGATCTGCGGTTTGTTAATTTGCTGTTGAGTTTTCTTTTATTTGAGTTATATTGTAAGTATTCATTTTTTTAATTGTAGTGTTGCTTTTCAGTTTGTTAATTTTCTTTTAGATTTTTTCATTTTTTTAAATTGCTGTTGTGTTTCAGATAATGTTTTGATTTGATGTTTGATCAAAGTATAATATCAATTTGTTGTATTTTTAAAGTTGTTTTCAGTTTATTGTGTTTTCAGTTGTCTTTTCCTAAATCTTTGTTTTTTTATGATGATTTTTTTGGGGGGGTTATTGTTGTTTTTCAAACTGGTCATGTGTATTTTATGATTTTTCTTGTGTTTAATTAGCTTTTATGTTCTCTAGTTATTTTTTGTTGTGTTTTTGTATTTTTTAATTGATTTTTCTGTGTATCTTCTGTGTTTTTAATTTGCTGTTGTGCTTTTAATTTGTTTCTGTGGTTTTTAATTTTTTATATCATTGTTTACCTTTTGGGCGGCACGGTGTTGCAGCAGGTAGTGCACGTGCCTCACAGCAAGAAGGTCCAGTCCTTTCTGTGTGAAGTTTGCATGTTCTTCTCGCATGCATAGGTTCTCTCCGGGCACTCTGGCTTCCTCCCACAGACCAAAAAAAAAAAAAACATGCTCATTAGGCTAATTAGTGGCTCCAAATTGCCCTTAGGTATGAGTGTGAGTGTGAATGGTTGTCTGTCTCTCTATGTGGCCCTGCAATCGATTGGCGACCGGTTCAGGGTGTACCCCCCTTCTCGCCCAATGTCAGCTGGGATAAAATTGTATATTTCATTTTTGTTGTTGTCTTAATTTTTTTCTGTGCTTTATATAGTTTGATGTGTTATGTTTATTTTGTTTTCTGATATAAGGTTGTGTTTTTAATTCTTTGTTGTGTTTTTGTTTTTATATTTTGTTGTGTTTCTCAATTAGTTGTTGTGCTCTTTATGATGTTATGATGTCTTTGTGTTTTTTTAACAAGTTGTTCTATAATTTGGTAGGGGCCTTTCGTTGCTGTTTTTGTTGTTGTTGTGTTTGTTTAATTTTGCTTTATTTTTTTCTTTGTCATTTTGTTTTTCTATGATTGGTTGATGTACATTCTGTGATGTCTTTGTGTTTTTAATTAATGTTTTATCATTTTTGCAGGGGGGTTGTCATTGCTGTTTTTAGTGTTGTTGTCTTTTTGTTCCTGTCATTTTGGATTTATTTTATTTATTTATTTATTTTGTTTTCTCTTAATTGGTTGTTGTGCATTTTGTGATGTCTTTGTGTTTTTAATTAATGTTTTATCATTTTTGCAGGGGGTTGTCATTGCTGTTTTTAGTGTTGTTGTCTTTTTGTTCCTGTCATTTTGGATTTATTTTATTTATTTATTTATTTTGTTTTCTCTTAATTGGTTGTTGTGCATTTTGTGATGTCTTTGTCTTTTAATCACTTGTTTTATCATTTTTGCAGGGGGTTGTCATTGCTGTTTTTTGTTGTTGTTGTTGTGTTTGGTAATTTACTTTTGTGTTTTCTTTTTTCTGGCTGTGTTCTGCACTTCAGGTCCACCGTACTTATGCCACCCTCAGATCAGGTTTATTTGTTTGTTTGGTTTTCTCAAACATCCTGAGCAGAGGACGTTTCCTTTGTTTCCCCGGCTGTCCTGCTCACACAGACTCTCACTATAATCCACATGAACATCTCTGCAGTTGTTTTCTCTTGCTCCCCTGCTGATTTCTGCCCTCACACTGGGACACACTGGCCCTCACTTTCTGCAGCCTGAATGGCGTCAGACGATGGGAGGGCGCCACAAGATCCTCTCCACGCTCGCTGCCTCTGACACAAACACGTTTTATATCCTCAAAACCAACACTGTCATGTCCTGAGCCCCTCCAGGGAACATCAGCTACAATGACAGCATCATTATTTCTCATTAACGTCACTTTAAAAGTGCTGACTGCATGAAAAAGTCTGTGATCAACCTCCTCTCATGCAATAACACATTTACGTCACTGTACCTGCCTGTGTGTAAATGATACAGACAGTAATGGAGAGCAGAGAGCGCCGGCAACCTTTGACCTTGGCAAATTTGTGTAATTATGTCAAAGCGGGAGCTGCCGAGGGCAACCTGCTCAGCATTCTTCACAGTACATGCTGCCCATTAGAGCATTCATTAAACACAGCTTAGCCCAGCAAGCGACCAGGAAATCTGATGGAATTAGTCTCAAGCTGAGTTTCCACCACCGCACACACACCTGACGAAGCGAGACGCCTGTTTTCAGCTCTGCCCGACCCTCCTCCTGCTCCCGCTCAGCTTGTGGTCTGCTTACAGTGCCACCAGGGACAAATTCAGACGAAAATAGTTGGTACGTTTAGGGAAAAGCAAAAGAGCAGCCATGTTTCCAGCTCTGACATAACAAGAGCAAGGGGGTCAAGAAAAAAATAATTTATTGGTATTTTTAGGCTATATGGCTGTACACAATAATACATAATAATGCAATAATACAATACAATAATGTATTTTTTCTATAGAAATAAATCATTACAATGCTAGGATTTTGAACTTGAATATAATATTAATCTAGTAAAAATGAAACAATGCTGATAGGTGTTTTTTTCACCATGGCAACAAAAACAGAAGTCCTACAAACCCAATATTAGGTCATTTACTGTTTAAACTTAACAATACTGCTGTTAAACACCGTTGTATTGTCTGAACTAGTGGTTTTCAAAGTATTTGGCACCCCTAAGATCGAGCCAAAGTCTCAAGGCAACACCATACCCAAGAAATTTAGATCTGCTGCTCCTGCAGACTGGAATCTGCAGGGGGTCTTGGAGAGCTGGTCTGTTTACATCTATTTAAACAGTAAGGTTAAGGCATTAGGGGAAGATGAAGCAGGGTGTAGATGCTTTCATTCATGATTTTCTAAATGGATTTGCTGATGTATGTGTCTCTGAGTTTGTAATTGTTTCATGTCTGTAACTTTATAAATATGCTGCTGTCTGTCTTCAGGACATTAAATGAGATTCTTAATCATGTTGAGGTTTTCCTGGTTAAATTAAGTTAAAATAAAAAAAATGTTCATATTCATATCCATGCAACATCGTGTTTATAGTCGGCCTTCTGCATGAGGCTCCATTAACATGACAATGTTGTCACCAGAAACAGAGCTTTTTCCTTTGCATTTTTAAAAGAGCTCTACTTTCACATGGAGACAATGTGAAAACGATGCGTGTTCACACGAATCTGCGAGAGCAACTGAAAACCCTGTAGTGTGCATGCAAGGCCAGTAGTTGGTGATGTAGTGGAACAGCAGTGTTACAACACCCGTATGCTTTCTGGTGAAGAAAACCTTTTCACAAACAACGATGGCTAGTCGGCGCACAAAGACGCAGCAGTTTCTTATCTGGACAACAAATCTGTCTAGATATTTTTGTCTGCATAACAAACCGAGCACAGTAAGCAGCACACATGTTGCTCAGTAGATGGCCGAAGCTGTTGTTGTTGTTGTTCCTAGGTGTGCACTCCACCTTTATCTGAAAGAGTACTGCGCATGCACCGCGCATCATTGTTTTCCCTGAAAACGCTGATTCCTGTTTATATGGAAATGGATACCAAAATGTTTTCAAAACGTTTCACTCTGAACCCTGGTTTCAAAAGTTTCCGGATTCAGGCACTCAGGGCACGGTTCTACTAAATACAGCAATATTTACGCTTCGCAGTGCTAATATAGAGTTTATACTTAAGTAGTTGAAAGTCGCACTGTTAAGTTTACAATTTTGACTCCAAACAGCGTCAACAGTCACACCTGCTGAGAGTTAAAGTACCAACTCGCTTAAAAAAAAACTGAAAACAACACTTTGTGGTGTGGACCTATTTAGAGACTTAAGATGTATTGATACAGTATTAACTCTGACAGTGTTGGTGTGTCTGAACGGATTTTGCTGTGTATAAAAATTTCTAAAAATTGGACGAACACCTTTTTCTGTTTGGGTTTTCAAACTTAACTCTGTTCTGACTTCACTCTTATAGTGCAAGCAACAGGCTTATGGATCAGAGTGTTGATACTCAGATTTAAAGTATTGATACTTTTATCTCTTACTCGTTCTTCAATAAAATATTGATACCAATCAGTAATCAAACAAAACATTTATCTATGTTCTTCTCTGAACTGTTTTCCAATCTGTCTTTCTCTCTCCATGCCAAGACGAGGTCTGGATTTGTGTCGTGACTGTGGAGACCAATTAAAGGTATCAAGGAAGCCTTAGCTGGACACACAAGCTTACATACCAACACATAACACTATTCAGTAACAAACTAGATTACAAATGACAGAAAGACAACTGTTTCTTTGTTGCTAATCTTTGCAAAATATTATGAAGTAACTTTTAAAGTGAATGATAATTGATTTAGTTTAGTTTAAAAAGATTCATAAATCAGTGCAGCATAGTCCTGTGCATGTATGTTGTTTTATTTTTTTGTACTTGTCCTGATGGGATTATCATCAAGTTATCAAAAAAATCTGTCACTTGGGTCTTTATTGGTGGAATATTTCTTACATTTTTTGTAGACAGAGACTTTAAACTAATCACCCTATTAAGATCTGATTGTCAAGACTACACTACAAAAACTATGTCTCCATTACAGGTGATGATTGGTATTGTTATAAAAAAAATTAGAACAAAAAGTATCAGTATTGCATCAATTTCAAATATGTGGGTATTGCACATCACAACACAGGATCATACCCAACCATTGGACCAATTGATCAATGTCCTCCCATGTCTCAGTGTGAGATCCAATGGCTACATCTGGTGGTTTGAAATGTCCTTGTGCAGTCTACACTATGGTGTTTGCAGACGACATAAAGGAGCAATATGACCCCTTTCAGCTAAAAAACTATTAGACCTGCTTCTGGTTGACTGTGCTAACAACTTAGCATGCTGCAAATCAGTTGTATGTCAGCTGGTGAAAACATGGACATCTTTACTTCTTTGTACATTTGACACATATCCTACAATTTACTTTTGTTCAAATGTGATGCATTTGCACAAAAGTAAAGTGGCTTATGGTGATAACTGAAGGCCGTCAACATTGCAGCTTTGGCTAGGTGTTAGCAGATATGTTGTCTAAACACAAGTCATGTACCACTGTAAAAGGCTAATTTCATGTGGCAAACACTGAAAATGTATTATGAGATTTCTATAAAAAAAATACCACCTGTGTGCTATGGCCAACCCTAGCCAAAACCATCGACTGTAAAAGTGCTAGACGAAGCCATGTGACATGATCAGCCCTGTGATTGTCAATAGAGCCTTTGGCACATGTTTGATGCCCTCTAATGGATGCCACTATACTGCACATAACATCTAAACTGAACTTTAGCTCAACCTCTGCTCAGACAGAAAGGTTGTGTTGAGTCCATCCAAGCAATAGTGACTCTGTATTTCCAAAACTGGAAATCCTCAATAACAGAATAATAACAATATTAAAAAATTCAGCCCCTTCACAGCGAGAGCACATATATGTGCTATAGTTTTAGGCTGAAGCCATTTTTTGAACTTGGCTGTAAATATGTGTAAAAGGCCGTGAAAACCGTTTTCCCCCCACATACAATCATTAAGGTGTCAGAGTACCGCAGCCAACCCCAAGAGGACACTCTGGGTACTACAGGTTTTGACAGTTTCACATGAGCCTCCATTTACAGCGCTATAGGCTGCCGCCTGGCCATAACCGAGAATGAAAATGTTAACTTTTCTTCAGATTCCTGCAACAAATTCTCAGGTTAGCAACAAAAACAAAAATAAAAGCCCACATGTAACATTTTCCATCAGGAATTATGACACTTGAAGAATAAGAGACAATTGTTTCACAGTTTTTCAATAAAAATCTTTATATAAATCATCTGAATGTCCTGAACATGTCCAGGCATGGAATAATTTGTGCTTTCTCTATTTTCAAGCATCAAAAATTATTTACAATCACAGCATCTTTAAAGCTAAAATTTCTCATTCAAAGGGAATGATGTGACATTTGCTTCATTGTTGGCACTGATCCTGAAACATGAGAGGCAAGAGACAGTCTATAAACACATCTGTTAAAAAAAGAGCATTGATTGTACCGATAACAGCAGCTTCTGTATAACTGTGAAAGAGGACTCTAGGGATGCACGATAATATCAGCATGATATCAGATGATGGCTCAAAGATTATGTAATTGGCACTGACAGGAATGAGTGGATGTTGAACAATATTTAAAACAAATATTTTGTAATATTTCTTTCTCCTGCAAAGTGTAGTGCTATTTTTCAAGGAAACTTAAGATAAATGCCGTCTTTTTTTGCTACAATTTAAAGCGAGTCTTTATTTCTAATCAGTTATCAATAAACAGTATTGTTCTTCCATCACACACTGCAGGATGTGTACATATTTATCATTGATATTACAAATAAACTGGCTTGAAATTGCATTAGTTGTGGCCTTCGATTTTTTGACAATTTCTGATGCTGTTTAAAGTTAATTCTCCACAGTTTTCACTTGTACAAATAACTGGTTCTTGCGTAGATGTTCATTTAAGACACATTAATTATTGTTAAAAGAGAGCTAAACAAAGAAAAATAACCAAAAGACTCCTCTTAATATGGTCTTTTTTTGGACTGAAACACTGCTGTACCAGGACAAGTGTCAGAAACTCATCCTCTGCATGCACTCAGGTCCATTCTCTAAGAAAGCTTGCCATTGGTTATATCAGACGGACATCTCGTGTAGATAGTCAAGGAAACAAGAACGTTTTGACTTGCATTAAACAACTACACAAACGGTCACTTGACATGCTGTCAGTTATGAGTCTGATACTACACGTCCATGCCCACATTGCAATTGCAATGTTCAAACTATATATTGTTCAGTCTTTATATAATTATATCTGCTGATATTTACAGCTGTTACCTTGGCCAGCCATATTAACAGAAAGGGCTCTAATTTCGTAGACCTGGCGCTGGTGGGGCGCACCTGCCCTGCACTGCGCCTGCACCGCGCCAATGGGGTGTGTTCAGGGCATTTTGCAAGTTTCGTGCATGGTGCAGTCTGGCGCAGGCAGGCGCACCCATGCCTCCGTCCTTCCCACCAGCGCAAATTGCAGAGAGGAAGGAGAGAAGGCGTGAGTGGATTTAACACAGCCGAGTGTAATCTTCACCAATCAAATGAACGCCTCTCCTCGCCTTTAAATGCGCCGCGGGCGAGGTGCAGTGACAATTTCACCTTGGTGGCGAAGAAGGTCAGAGCCGCTGTCACTTTTGCAGTGACTAGGAGAGCGCAGGGGCCACCGGGCTGCACATTGGAGCCCACGATGCGCGTCACCATGTGGACCACCTCGCGGGACAGATGTGATCTGTTCCTGCGTCATAAATAGGAGTACAAAATTAAGTTATACTTACATTTAAACACAGCAGCAGGCTAATCCATACATTATGCTTGTGATCCACCTGCATTCCTGGTCTGTCATCGCCAAATAGCAGAACCTTTGGTGAAATATTCCCCCCGATATCTCCTCCTCATCTTCCTGCAATAATGTACTCCATCTTTTTAGATCATGTTAAGAATAAAGATTAAAAGAGAGAAATATGGGCAATGACAGTTAAATCCTCAAGACACTGAGAGACTTACATTTATTCAGCGAGCGTCTCTCTTTTTTCTTTTCTTTTGAATTTCATGAGATGAGAAAAGCCGGATACTCCGTATTGGATGATGTGGCTGTTTTTGGCTGGCTGAGAGATGTGAACTCTTTAGTTTGCGTCACTCTTCCAGCTGTCGTCAGGTTGAGTTACAATTATGACAAACGACTCTGATCTGACATCAGATGTGATGGGACAATTAATATAGATACAAATATATATGCTGGTTCAGACAGTTACATTAAATAGTGATTGCTGTGATTGTTTATTGCATTGAAATGTGCCTGACACTGTGGACACCTGCCTGTGAGGTTTTGGTGACGTGTGCGCCCTGTGCACCTGTCAGCCAAATTACTACTGCACGGGGTGCGCCACGCCTGCGCCGAGAATAGACCAGGTTGGAGCTGGCGAGCTTTCAGCGCACCTTCCGTGCGTTTTTTTGGCACGAAATTGTCACTTCGCCAAGCTGAATCTGTTGACACCTCCCCCCGGTGCGCCGTCACACCCATCTCGGCGCAGTCGGTCTACCAAATTGCCAAATTGGCTATGCACGGCGGTGCGCCGGACAAAATTACCACTGGACGGGGTGCGCCAGGCTGCGCCACCCTGCACCACCCTGAGTTGCGCCAGGAAATTAGAGCCCAATGTGTGGATATACTGCAATATTTTGCCTTGTGAAGTAAAGCATTTAGTTTGTGTAGTTGTGAGCAGGACCAATAGCACGTCTGCTAAAGATTTTTAATGTTTTTTTAACATTCGTTACACTGAAAGTGTGCTCTTCAGACTTAAGTTTCGGGTGTAAACCACAGCTAGTTTACTTTTTAGCACCTGAGAAGAATATGTATTTTAATTGAGCACTTAGTCAGAAATGTGTCAGGGAACAGCCCTAAAAGCCTGTTGTTTAATTGGGACTTAAGTTAAAAGTATAATCACAACAGAAGAGGGTAAAATTTATATTAAAGGTCCCACATCCTGGTGTGTTTGACGGTTTACATCATGTCTTGAGTGTCTATCAGGCAAGGATTTGATTTAAATTGATCAGAAGAAATGAAAAATTTAATCTCTGTAGAGGATCGGATACAGCTCTTTTCCCCTCCCCTTTGGAAATGCTCAGATCTGAGGGGCTGGGGAGACTACATAACCTGGCACACCAGATGGACCATAGTCCATTTGGCAAAGAGCACATAGAAAGTGTTTAATATCCTTCATCACTGAATAATCGTTCCGTCAGTCACATTTATTACAGGCCAATCAGGTAAAGTAGTAGGCAGACTCTATGCGCTACAGAACGTGAGCCACCTTGTGAAACAAACTCTCATCAAAACACGTCAGAAGTGGAGAGAAAATATCCTTACTATAGAGAAGTTTGCAGTGTTGTTATTTGTTTTTCATTAAATAAAGAAATACGGTCCAGATCTGATAAACTGCTACTGAAGCTGTTAGCAACTATACTAATCTCTGTATGAGCAGCTACTTCCTGCTGTAGTCCCGCTCGTAGCTCCCACCTATCCTGCTTTAAAGGATGCTGATTGGGTAGTGCTGCTTTGGGCTGCTCGCAGTCAGCGGAGACTGGAGCTTTGCAAAGTGGACCTGCCTGATTAAGCTCAGCTGCTGTGCAAGGTTCGAGGCTACAGGAGACAGGTTGTTATTTTGCTGTTTGTAACTCTCAGAAAGATAAATGAAGCTTGTTTTTGCTATTGTTGATAAAAAAAAAAAAAGAGGTTTTGCATACAGTGTACATGCAGTCCAATCCAGAGAGATCACTTTAAGTTTTTTTTTTTTAATCTCTAAATGTCTACATTGGAAAGATAATGCATCTACTGTTTACTGTAGAATCAGGTGAGCATATGTCTTGTTTTATGTCTGTTTCTAAAACAAATAGACTGTCATAAGAAGCAGAACAGGGCCATGATGGATCAGGAGACACCTCTTGTTCTTTGCAGTAAAAAACTTGTTTGTATTGTTATCAGCTAAATTTAGTCCGTGAGTACTGGCATATCAGATATCAGAAAAAAATACAATATCGTGCATCCCCAGTGAACTGCATCCTAAATTCAATGCTAATTATTTTGCAAGCTATTAAAAAACTTTGATCTGTCTTGTTGCAATCAGCCTAAATTAAAGTTAATTCTTTAAAAAAACATTTTATTAGTTATTTACCTCTCTTGGTCCTTTTCCTTTAACCTATCAGCTCCTTGTGATCATAGATGATACCCTCACAAAAGTGGTAATTTGTGCCCCCATGTTCTCTCAAGTCCATCATTGCAGGGAGCTGGTTGGTTGCATTGTTTAAGGAAAGGGACCAAGAAAAAGATAAATACAGTAAACGTTTTTGTTTGGGGTTTTTTTAGATTTTTTTTTAGAGAATTCAACTAAGATTCAGGCAGATCGCCACACTTAACACATGTGATAAAGCAATCCTGACACAGGATGTTGTCTATATTTGAAATCAGATCCAAGTGCTGCTCTACAGGTGATTGTGTTGTTCTGTCAGTCTATTCAGGTCCATTTTTTTTACCTTAAAACAGGTGGGTCTCAAGTGGGCAGTGCTCAGAACTGGAACCTTCCATCATCCCTGATTTAAGACACTGCAACCCAAATATCTGAAAAAATGTAACCTCGTGAATTTATTTCAAGGAAATGTTGCAGTGTGGATCTTGGAACTAAATTACAACAAGGATGCGAATTAGTGAAAAATTGGCATCAAAATGTAAAAAGATGTTCAAGGCTTCATGCAAGATATGAGAAAAAGATGTAAAACTTTTGACAATGGGAGTCAGTGAGTGGAATTTCAAATAATTCAAGAAAAATGGTCCAAAAAATCAATCCTTTTTTTCATTCAGATCATATAACAGGTATTTAAATGTAAAGGTACTAAACTTGATCTTAAAAAAAATTGGTACAACCAAAGCTTTTGACAGTGCAGGTCAATGATGATTGGTCTGAAATTTTGCCTAAAAACGTTTTCCTAGGTGGAAGTGTTAAGATTAATCTAAGTGTGAAGCAATCCTGTCCTCTCCAAGAATTGGGTAGATGCCTATAATACAAAAAAAAAAAAAAAAAAAAAAAATAGTATAATAAAATGAAACAAATTATACAAAAGTTCTGTAAAACTTTCTTTGTTTGACCCTTGAATGAGCTTAAAACAGTGCAAAAAAACTTTGCCTTTTGAAAGATGTGTAAAAGCTTTTAAACTTAGGACAACAGAGTCACAGATATTGAGTTTCAACTAATGTAAGAAAAATGTACAAAAATATATTTATGTATTTTTGGACCTTGAAAAGTGTAAAATAGAATTTGTTAAAGTGTGGAGCAAGCCTGTTTTTGCAATAATTGGACAAAAGTGTTAAAAGTTGGGGGAACAAGATGCTGAGTCCTAAAAATTATATAAAAAATAATTTGAACCAAAAATCCAAATGTTTACTTGTATTTGTCTTTCTCATTTGGATTCTGTAACAGGTCTTTAAATGTACTAATCTAAAAGAGTGTGGTGCAACCAAAGCTTCTCACCAGATACATGCAAAAGCATAAAGCTTTTGACAATGGACATCACTGATGTTCAGTCTAATTGAAATATGAAATGGTATAAAAATTGTCTTCATTTTCTTTGCCTTGGTCTCAGAAAGGTCTGAAAAAGTTTTAAGACTCATCTCAAAAAGTGTGAAGCAACCTGACTTCTTGCTTGTAAATGTTAAACAATAGGAGTCAAAGGCATAGCTCAAAATAGTAAAAAACAAAATTGTACAAAAGATCTGTAATTGTTTTTCCTTGTTTGACTATGACAAGGTCCTTAAAAATAGCTTAAAACAGTGCAACAACCCTGGCCTTTTGAAAGACATGTAAAGGCTTATAAACTCAGTACAATGGAAGTCACAGTTATTGAGTTTCAATTAATATAAGAAAAAAAAAGTACAAATATAGTTTTTCTTTTGTTTGGACATTTAAAAGTCTAAAATTTGATCCCTTAAAGTGTGTAGCAACCCTGGATTATTAAAAGAATTACATAAAAGCTTTTAAAGATTGAGCAACAAGAATCAAAGATGTTGAGTAATAAAACTTATAAGAAAAGATGTGATACAAAAATTCTTAACATTTTCTTGTCTGTAAAAGGTCTTAAAAATTCTTAAATCGGATCTAAAATGTGTGCTTATCAAAGCTGCCCATCCCTGGCTCACGGCTTTTATACCTTTATAAACATTTTTCTCTTTTTTCTTTTCATGTAAGACCCCTGAAACAGCTCCTAAACTCTTTTTTGTGTCCTGACCCACCATTTGAGAGCTTCAGACGTACTCTGGTCTCTTCCTAAATGAAACATCTGTCCCCATGTACTGGTGTCTCCTCTGCAGTGTTGGCTGATCGTCCACCTGTGAACAAACGCAGGAGGAGACCAGCAGCAGCCCGGCTACGATGAGCAGAAACCCACCAGCCCAGCCGCAGAATAAAGCATCGCCAAACTCCCACCGAGGCACCACATCAGGCACTTTATCATCAAAGAAATGTATGACAGCCAAATGAGCCATGTAGGAGACCGGGATGAGACTCAGAATTCCAGAAACCATCCCCAGCATGCCTCCGATGATGGTCAAGGTCCTCTTGGTTCTGTCGCCACCATGCCCCCTGCAGCTGTTCACCAGGTAGAGTCCAGGTATGGCCACCAACATTCCCAGCATGCCCACAGCCAGGGAGGCGCACATGAGGATGCGGGCCAGTTTGAGGTCACTGGAGAGGCCCAGCAGGCTGTCGTATGCCCTGCACTCCATCCCGCCGACGTCCTGCACCACACAGGTCTCCCACAGGCCCAGCTCATAGCTCTCCACAGGCAGCAGAGCGGTCGACATGGTGAGCCACTGCGGTAAGATGGTGGTGGCCAAAGCACACAGCCATGCACCGACATACACCAGCATCCCCAGCAGCTCCAAAGCGCAGGCGCACGTGTCCATCTTTCCTCCCTCCTCTTTGGCCTCCACGCTTCACAGAGCCACAAGAGTTCTTCCTCCCCTTCTTCCACTTCTTCAGATGGAGAGGCTGCCAGAAACACTTGACAATCAGAGTTTCAGCGCTCAGCTCTTTCACAGACTCTTTCCCCCTCTCAGAGGAGCTCACATCTTCTGTTTGCAGGGAGGAGAGGGGGCTCGATCGGCCCTCCCCCTTCAGGTCCTCCTGCTCCGGCTGCTGTGCCAATGGGCAGTGAGGGCAGAGATGGACAGACATCAGCAAGTCACATGGGAGAAAATCATAGGCAGACAGGAGATCATTCTCTGCATATTTTTTCAAGAATTACACTCCCTTGTTAGACTGTTCAGTTTTGGAAGGAAGCACAAGTCCAGATTAGACCGGATAGCCAACCATTTATTGACAATTTGTGAAACAACACACAAAAGTAGAAAATCACTCAGCTGTAGAGGTCTCCGATCTGCTCGCCCCCCAGGATGATCAGAAAAGAGCCTCTGACAAAGGATATCACAATATCTTATACTCTTTAGGCTTCTTGGCGGTGTCTTCATTTCTTATTTTGATCTTCGTGACTGGTTTCATAAGATATGTCTGTTAGGAAAAGGTCAAACACGAGGCAGGGGGTTAACATCAGGTACTTTCAGTTCAGCTTAATCAGCATAATCAACAGGGACTGAAAACATGAAGCAAGTTGGGAGGCGTCAAACAGGAAACAGGATTATGCTTCATTTTGCAGATAATATGACACCTTTAACTGAACAGTAATAACATGGAATCTTTAACTGAACAATAATAACATGAAATCTTTAAAGCTGCAGTAGGCAGCATTGTTTTAGTATAACTGAGTAAAAATTTTATAATATCCTCCAAGCATTATGTAAGTCAAGTGGTCTGAGACAAGCAATAGGTTTCTGCACCTCACCATGGCTCTGTGTTCAGCCTCTAAAGATCTAAAGAGTCAGTATCGGGACGATGTGCATCAACCAATCAAAGGTCAGCTCAGACCACTGCGTTCCTATTGGCTGTTCTACTGCATATGTGCGTTCTGGTGCCACAGGCAGAAGGCCAGAGCAAGCGGCAATGGCGGACGGTGCACCAGGTAAAATAGCTATTCCAGCATTGGCTACAACTGCCTTCACGGCTAAACAAACCAAAAAAAGGAAGACAGAATTAGAAAAGAAAGAATATAAATGAGAGGCTGACCAAAAAAGGAAAAAAAGTCGTGTTAATATGGGCAGAGCATTCCAGAAATGGAGAGAACTGTGGGATAGCCTAGGTCTGAAGTTGGATTTAGAGCTGGCCACTCTTCTCTTGGACAGGTAAGCTGCTAAATGAATAACCTTGTAATATTTGTCGTAATGTGTTGCGGTGATTGTTGTGTTGTGTAGTTAGATTTCATGAAAGCAGATGACAAACGGCTACCGGTAAGTTGAATTCTGCTAACAGTTTAGCCGTCTGCTAACTGTTAGTAAAGAGTACGGTGAAGCTTGACTCGGACATTACTCAAAATTGTGCTAAGTGGACCGGTGAAAATCCAGCAGCGACTCTGTTGAAAAAATGCTGTGTGCTGTCTGGTAGGAGGGGCTCAGGGCAGAGACGTAGAAACCTAACTCAGATGAGACTCAAAAATCAACCGTTTTCTGGCTTTCTACCTACTGCAGCTTTATATGATTAGGCCATCAATTCTTAACAAAGATAGAATTTTGGAAAGATGTCTAAATGAGGCACTGGATGTTAGATGCTCAAGCAGTTATGAATTGGGGGCCTTACTCTGGTGGAGTGGCAGTGTTTGGAGGTGATCTTGCACCTTTATTGGGATATTTCAGTATTTTCGAAGTTGGGTTGTATGGAGTACTTGACAGTAGCCAGTGAAGTGGCTGAAAGGACTCAAAGCAGCACTGTACCTTCAGGAAGAGTGAGCTGAGACTAACAGTAATGTATACTGCTGTTGCCCAGTAAAGTTATTTCACATAATTGTTTGAGTTTTACAAAAAAAAAAAACAGCCAGGAATTTATGTTGGACTGAATATGCAATTGAGCAAAAAGTTTCAGAGTGCATTATTTTTCCTCCAGGAAGTCTCTGTGTTTGGCACTATTTTATGATGCAGCAAATGGCCATGAGTTCTTCCGCTGTGCACATTGATTCCACTGATCTTTTGCTTCAGAAGAGATAAATAGTGCCAAACACAGAGACTTCCAAGAGGAAAAATAAAGTGCTTTGAAAATTTCATCTTTAGGTTCCCAACCCTTCCTCACAGGTCAAACCACTGCCACACCAAACCATCAAAATATCTTGTTATTGAGGTGAAATTAACCCTTTCATGCACGGTGACCACTACAGTAGGTAGATACACTGCCTTGCCAAAAAAAAGGTCACACAGTCTAATATTTCGTTGGACCGCCTTTAGCTTTGATTACAGCACACATTTGCTGTGGCATTGTTTCGATAAGCTTCTGCAATGTCACAAGATTTATTTCCATCCATTGTTGCATTAATTTTTCACCAAGATCTTGTATTGATGATGGGAGATATCTGAATCTGTATCTGGTATAATAACTGATTTATATTATTTATGAACCCATGACTGGTGTGGTTACTTTACAAAAGAAAGAAAAAGATAAACCCAAATATATGCTCATTTACAACATACTGTAACTTCATAAAAACTTGATGCAATGTACAATATATATAATATCCTCTATAGAAAGAGCTAATTTAAGACTCTTTCAGCAGTGCTCATCTTCACACCAACAATCTAATAATAACAGGGTAAGACCCCAGCATTTCTTTTTCAGTATGACAGAAATCATTACATTTCTTTAATGTTTCATCTAACAAAACAAAAAATCCATATAATAATTAAATGTCTGAATACAGAAAGAAATCCTTCCATCTTTGATTCTGGCAGAGAAAAATCTTTGTTTTGGTAAAACTACTTTAAGGCCCTTTCACTGAACAGAGTTTTAATTTCAGAAAAAAAAATGAAGATGATCATCAACGCACGGAGAGCATAGGTGGCTCGTTGCAAAGCCCGAGCCCCCAGTAAAGTTAAACGGAATAAGGCGCAACAATTCTTTTGGTACAATTGGAGGATCATTTTTATTGTCATTCATGAACAAGGCTGCCTATAAGGGGGATAAAGGGGAAAGCCAGCCCCTCAGGGAGAGCTATAAAGGTAAAAAAAAATGGTCCATAGTTTTAAGCAGACATAATCCAAATTTACTTTTGACACAAATACTCACATTTTATATCAAATAAACAACAATAATGATTTCTTTATGGATGCTCCAGTAAAATGCTGTTTTTATGTACTATTTTATGAGGTTTGTTAAACCAAACTGTTTGAACCTCTGTGTTGGACGATGCATTTTCATTTGAGAACCAGAACAAAAGTCTGGATGGCAGCAAATTCAGGAGAATAAAAAGGGGAACCAGTCAGAGGACAGGACTCCAACAATAAGCTGTTTGAAGTCAAGTAAACAAGGTAAGTGCTGGCCTTGGTTAGGCACTAGCGGTTCTGATCCAAAGTAAGGGTTTACATAACTAAATTACATTTGAAAAGGGCCCTTACTGGACCTTTCGGGGGCCCAGACATTTCTTTGTGCGGCCCTGTTCATGAAATATAGTTCAGCAGGAGGACTGAAGAGCTGAGGACCCCTAAACTTCTGATCAGACGCTGCTGCTCGAGTCCTCACCAAAACCAAGGAGGTAGACCACATCACACCAGTCCTTAGATCACTACACTGGCTCCCTGTGAGTCAGAGGATGGATTTCAAAATCCCTCTCCTGGTTTATATAGAACTTAACGGTCTTGGGCCTAAAAACCTTTCAGATCTTTTATGAAGCATCCAGACCCCTTGGGTCCTCTGGGACAGGTTTACTCACTGTTCCCATCTGTGAGCTCTTTTAAAAACAGGTCTTAAAACATTTTATTTACAGCCTTCTCATAAAGTCAGCTTCTTATTTTTCCACTCTTTTTATCTCCTCTGTTCTATTAAAGTCAATTTATATTTATTTTTGTATCCTTGTAGCCTTGAAATTCTCCAAAGTTTTACAGTCCGTCTTTTGCTAATCTGCTCAATATTTTGTTTTAACCCTGTAAAGCTCTATGAATTGCTGTATGTATGAATGGTGCTCTATTAATTAAGCTGCCTTGCCTAAAATATATCATAAATGATCATTATTCCTGTAATAAATGATCACATGTTTACACCCACAGATCAAAAGGCAACTCCTCCAACTCAATCCAACTCAGGTTGTTAATGTAAAAATGCATTTTAAGTTTTTTTTTTTTTTTAAAAAGTGTTGGCTCTTGTAGTGTCACAGTAACTCTCTTAGCCGCATGTGACTGATTCTGAAACAACAGTGCAGTCTATTGTGTGGGAAATGTTGGTGGGAGGCTGCAGATCAAAGCTCTGATGTGAGGAAATGTTTCCCAGCCACTTACACACACACACAGCATAGCAAGTGCACAAACAAACAGAAAAATGCAGAGATAAAATCCTTCCTCAGCCTGCCAAATCTCCTCCTCCCCTGAAAAGAAATGCTCAGCTGACTGCTCTGACGTCTCTACATGGAGGACATGTTTGCTCGGCTGCACACACACACACACACACACACTCACACACACACACACACACACACACATAGACAAGTGCATTTGTCTGCAAGTAAAGTGAATTCTCTGCACAAAGATCTGAGTTTAATCACCACACCAAAGCACCTTTGAAGATGAACATGATTTCTTCTCGGTCTCTTTTTAACAGGAGCTATGTTGAGGAAACGCCGCACAGATGACGACTTTGAGCTTGATAAAATGTATCTGGTTGACTTGGAAAGTGTTTTCAATATGATGCCAGTGCACCTTTCACATGCACCGTTTATATCAGTGTTGGTGCAGACAGAGGGCGACAAAGCAACACATCATCTACATTCAGAGTTTCTTTGTTAATAACATGCAGTGCAAAGCAGTTTAAAACAAACCGTTTTCTGTTTTAAAAAGAGTAAACTGACAGATGTGCAAAGTACAAAGAGCTGTAACCTTGGTTCCCAATTTTGGTTCGGCCCCCAGTGGGAGGTCAACTCTGCTGGTCTTGAAGTTGACAGAAATAGACTGACATATTTTTGACCACATGTACAAAAAAACGTATGACATCTCAAGAAATTGTGAACACCCTCTTAAAAGTGAACATGGTTTAATGTGAGTGGCCTGTTTCATAATTTTTGTCAGCATAAAATGTTTTATTGTATGTGTGTTTGATTTTTCTGTTTCTTTTTCTATTTTTTTTTTCATTAGTTTGTTTTTATATTCAAACACATCCAGGCAAACAGTTAATTTTGACAGCACTTTTTTTTAAATTTAGTTTTAGTTACAGTCTTTTGCATGAAATATCTTTTAGTTTTAGTCATAATTTAGTCATCTAAATTGTTTTAATTTCAGTCTAGTTTAAGTTGATGAAATTTCACAACATTTTAGTCGACGAAATCTACTGTAAATTTAGTCGACTAAAATATGAAGTGTAAGGTGAAGGCCTTTTTTATGTTTCCTTGAATTTCTGAAGTCATGTTTTACACTTGGATAAAATGAAACATCTAATCACCCTTTACTGATTGCTAGTAAAGTTTGAATGTATAAATTAACAGAAACAAATTTAGCTTTTGTGTGAAATGTCACCTTTATTTAGGCTACCTGGCAGAGCATCTCAGTTACAATACCAGAACTGACAACAAACAGTGAACCTGCTCTACATGAATATATCAATTCATAAAGAGAGTAGCTCTGATTGGATCGCTCCCCTACTTATCTGCCATCACGATGCTAAGGCAGTTGTGATTGGATGTCCCTCTTAACTCATCCAACCTTTCCACACAACCAAAGTAGCTGTGATTGGATATATTCCTAAGTTGTCTCTACTTTCTACATGACAAAATTAGGTCTGATTGGATTAAGTCTCTGTCAAACATTTTTGTCTAGTTTTTATCTGTTGATGATAATGTCAATTAATTTAGTTTTTGTCCATGTGCACTTGTTTTTTTTAGTTATAGTCTAGTTTTTTGTCAGGGGAAAAAGGTTGTTGACAAAAACTATGAAGACAATAATTAGTCAACAAAATTAACACTGCAGGCAAAGCTCAAAGCAACAGTTTATTCAAAATGCTTCATAGACTTTGGAAAATGGCAAAATCCCTCCACTCATCCATCATCATTACCGCTTTTCCTTTTTGGGGTCATGGGGGATGGAACCTATCCCAAGTGACACTGGGCGAGAGGCAGGGTACACGCTGGACAGGGTGGCTCACACTTATACTCAAGGACAACTTAGAGTCACCAATTAACCTTATGACCATGTTTTTGGTTTGTGGGTGGAAGCCAGGGTGCCCGTAGAGAATGCACACATGCACAGGGAGAACATGTAAACTCCACACAGAAAGGTCCTGACTGACACTGGGTTTGAACCAGCAACCTTCTTGCTGTGGGACACGTGCACTAGCTGCTGCGTCACCTTGCCGCTTAATGTATTAAAGTCTTGTTTTATGTGTTTGTTTTTTTTTTATTTTATGACTGCGTGTGTTTGTCTAAAACTGTTTAATGTGCTGCTGTCTTGGTCAGGACACTCTTGAAAAAGAGATTTTTAATCTCAATGAGGTTTTCCTGGTTAAATAAAGGTCAATACATAATAAATAAATAAAATGGCAAAATTATAATCATAATTACTTTTTTTTGTAAATAAAGAAACAAGCTTGTACCATATATGTTGAAGGAGGAGTTGTTTAAAGCTGTAAAGTGTTCTGCAATAAACAGTAATTGTTAAATCTACATTGATTCAGTATGTAATGTTAGGTATTTTACTTGAAAACCTGTTTTGATGTAACCTGGCAAACCAGACGGACTGTTCAATATATTCCTCTGGTCCATATAGAAAACAGCCCGTAGAAAGTGTTTGGGGAGGGCAGAGCCTTTCAGAAGCATATCCAGCAGGTGATAATGCTCCATCAATCACGTTCATTACAGGCCAATCAGATAATGTAGTAGGCGAGCGCTGCTGCCCTTCAGAACGTGAGCTACTTCAGAAAATAAACTCTCATCAAAACACATCAGAAGAGGAGCAAAAATATCCTTACCATGAAGAAGTTAGTAGTGTTAAAATTTGTTTTTCATTGAATAAGGAAATGTGGTCCAGATCTGATAAAACTGCGACTGAGGCTGTTAGCATCTATGCTTATCGCTGTACATGCACCTCCTGCAGTCATCTCGCTCATAGCTTGTTCCTCTTCCTGCTCTAAAGGACTCTGACTGGGCCGTCCTGCTTTGGGCCGCTCACAATCGCTGTAGACTGGAGCTTGGCATGGACATCAGACAGGTCCAGCTGCTGTGAAAGGTTAGTTTTGATGGTCATTGCTCCAATATGGTGGACCGTTTCACTGCTGACCTCCATAGACCCCCCTCAGCAGCTGGGCCCCAGAGAGCTTTCCCCACAGGGGCTTTGTCAAGGGAAAGTGAAATGCTGTTAAAAAAAAAAAATCTTATAATGGTGTCTGGTCTAAAACAGGTTATATATGAATCCAGGGGCATCCGTTTTCCCCTCCCATCTGCCTGCCAACGTAACGAGCCAACGACCAGCCAGTACCAGCCACTATTTTGTGAGAAAGCTGAGGTCCTTCAATGTGTACAGCAAGATGTTGGAGATTTTCTATCAGTCTGTTGTGGCCAGTGCCCTGTACTTCTCAATGGTCTGCTGGGGGAGCAGCATCAGCACCCGGGACATGATCAAACTTATCAGAAAAGCCAGCTCTGTGATTGGTTGCCAGCTAGACCGGTTCCTGGTGGTGGCAGAGAGGAGGACACTGAACAAACTGTTAAACATAATGGATAAACGGGACCACCCTCTGCACCACCTGCTGGATAGACAGCGGAGCACCTTCTCCAACAGACTGGTGCAGCTCCGCTCTCTAAAGGACAGATGCAGGAGATCCTTCATTCACAGAGCCATTAGCCACTCAGAGCTAACAGAGCATCACTTAAAGCCACCTGTCCACTGTACCTGTCCATCAGCACATCCTCTTTTCAGTCTGTCCATGTTTTCTCCACAACTAAAAAGCTCACAAACACAGACACACAAAAATGCATCATTATGAACAAAAAAAAGAGAACAGAATAACTCAAAAAGTTATGATGAAATTCAAAGGAGAATGTCAGTCACGGCACAAAAAAGAAGTGATTAGATTTTGGTGATGATTTGAATCAGGATGTGGAGCCAGTATTTCTTTAAAAGATTTGTTAACATTACGTGACAGGGCAGTTCTCCACATTTTCACTAACAACTCTAAAAGTTCTCAGTGGGTTTGATGACATTTTCAGGGAAGTAGTGGGAGAAGTGATTCATTTTTTCTGAATTCTTTAATAAAGTCCAAGAATTTATTAAAGGATTTGTTATAAGTCAGTTTGACACATTCTTGACAATAACTTGCTCAACATTGTTAGAAAAGCCTTGGAGGGGGTTTGTGCTATTGTTACACTTCTAGTTCATTTATTTTTTCACTGTAAACACTCTAAACATTGTTGAACAAAGATGAATAAATAAATGAGTCAAATGATTGGTACTAATGTGCAGATCAATGTATATGATGTTATATTTTGTGCGTCTGTCACCCAGCTCCTTGTTATTCTTGGAAAGTCTCACTTTCACAAATCTAAATGGACTTCCTTAAAACCCTGTTTTCATCGCTTCACAGCTGGACTTGAACTACACATCAACTGAATATGTAAAAATAAATCAAGGCTTCAAAAACTCATCACATCCTGAAGGAAATTAAATGCGTTTGCACTGTTGAAGAACATTTGTTCGTTCAGTAACTCCTCTTTTTTTGGTACATTTTCTAAGTTTACATCAATTCCACTTTCATCTCTTCATTTGTGATGCTGCCTCTTTTCTCACTGATGAAGATGAGGTGACATAAATCCCCAGACGCTGCACTTCCTCTGCTTGTCGCTGAGGGGCGCTGCTGCCCAACATAACAAACCCCTGACTCGACAACAAACCACAGATTGTCAGCGTTAAAGGGGGAGTTGCCCGTGGATAAAAATGTAGTTTTTGTTCTGTATATCTGTTATTGTTGACGTTTTGACGAAAGAAAGTTTTAATTTAAAGCCTTAAATTAAACAATCATCAGCTCGACAACAGGCTGATGTGGAGTTGGTGATTCGTAAAGTTAAACACACCAAATAAACCTCTTTAATCCACCTCTCCCGCTGACTGAATCAAGCCAAAGCTGAGTTTAATGTGAACAGTTAAAAGCTCTGTGTTATGATGTTTTTTTAGTTTAATGAGAGACTTTTCCTCTGAAGTCTCCTCATTGGACGGAGCAGCTCTCTCCGCTGTACGTCCGACCGTTTATGCAAATGCGCTGCAGCCGAATATGGACACGGAGGAATGAAACATGGAGGAGGCGAACATGGACGACCGAGGACCGTGAGAGCTGCTGCTGCTGTTTATCTGTCGGACAACAACTAACGTGGATGTACCTCCAGCGGGACTCTAGCAGCGGACAACTTCGGGGGAAACTTTGCTGTTTGCGTCAACTTTCTTTGCGCCAACAAGTGCGTCGAAGTCGAGTTTGTTGTAATGCAGTGAGGAGCGACTTTTTCGGGGGGACAAAACGCAGGGCAGGGGGCTGCAGCCCTCTCACCATCCCAGCGCTATGCCGTGGGTCAGCGGCGGAAAGCGGAGAGAGAGCTCGGAGCTGCCGCTGCCCGCGGGCTGGGAGGAAGCCCGGGACTACGATGGCAGAGTGTTTTTTATCGACCACAACACCCGGCAAACTTCGTGGATTGACCCCAGAGACAGGTATGCTGAAGGCCTGGGTGCGCTGGGGTCCCTCACACTCACATTTAAAGTCTTTTAATTCAACAGGTCCTCAAAACAAACCAGACAGCAGCCAGGGGCGTCCTCAGCCTCTGTGAGGCCCCAAGCAAAGACCATCCCGAGGCCCTGTTTCTTTAGAGTAAAGGGACCAGAGTCTGCAAACTAAATATTTAGTTAAGTTTTTGGAGCACTGGAACTTGACAGTCCTGTCATCATTCAAGCCGAAAGAGCAGTTGTCCAAGTTGCTCAAATATGTTGGCCAGGGGTGATTTTAGGGTCTGACTTTTGGCTTTTAGGGGGACTCAGCTCTTACAGAAATGATGGCAGAAAAACTTCTCCCCACGTATGTGTTCAGTTCTCTTAAATCAACCACTTCAAGAAGTATTTCTCTACATGGGACACTTTAAATGATGGCACTCATAGTAATGTGAGGCAACATGAGTTTTACACCTCACATATACTGTGGTGTATGGCCCCCCCATAAAGTAGCTAATTGGTTCAGGCATTTTCATCGTTAAATTATTTTTATAAAATAAATTTGCAAGTAGTTCAACATAACAGGTAGGTCATCCTATTTTTGAGAAATATTTAACTTCTTTTTTTTAACTATGGTATTAACAAAAATTTGAATGCAGGATTTGTCACTGCACCCTCACATTTTCCATCATAACCACTTAGTCTAAAGTCAGTTATAAAAGTCGCAAAACTGTTTTTTGCATTTCCCTGAAGTCAAAGGGCCATGAAACCCATAATTTACCAAAAACAAAACAGATATTGCATTACAAACCCCTTGGTTTTTCCATTGCATCCTGAAATAAAATTATCATTCAGAATTGAGTATTTTACTTGCTAAAATATCAATGAAGAGCTTTGCAATTTTTTTGTCATATTTAAAAAAAAAACCTAGTTGGAACTGGCCGTATGTTATTATTATTCAAGAGTACTAAGTTAAAATTTAACTTAGAACTTCAGCCCTGCTAAAAAGGTCAATCACCTATGATGCTGGCAATACAGCTGGTGAAACTTGTGAAGAGTGCTTCCTGAAGATGTATCAGGATCAATGAATACATTGTTGTTATCACTTATTGATTAGTATTAAGTCATACAAACTTGATGGAATATTACCAACTTTTTTAAATGTACACTGTGACAGGATAGTTTCTTGTAAATTTTATTTTTTTGTTTAAAAATATAGTTTTCTAAATTGATTAGGCTTTGAGTTGCTCTAAAATTTTACAAGTATTCAGGCAACATTTGGAAAATTGGGTGGGACTGACAAGTCATAAGGATTTCCCTATGTACTTACCAGTCTCACCCACTTTTTCGCAGTGGTCTCTATGAAAATATTGAATGCATATGGTCATGCTGCCTAAAGATGCATGGAAATGCTGTCAACTTTAAAATAAAGAAAATAGGGAAGACAATCAACTAAAACAATTTTCAAAAAATGACTGATAGTTAAAAACACTACAATTAGAAACAATCCCCTTGATGCTCCAAATTGCACAAATGCATTGTTTCTAAATGTAAGTGAAACTAATGAAATTCAGCCTAATTCACCACTCTTCTGAAAACTACAAACCTCTCTGTAGATTTTAGACAGTGCTATCTCTGTTGGTCATAAATATTGCAGGCATGTTGTCTTATTGATCATAAATGTTGGCATCTTTTGAAAAAGTGGGTGAAACTGGCAGGATAGAGGGTTTATTTTCTTCTGTGCCAGTTGTGAGTTTGTCAAGTTGGTGAACTTGGTGATGGAGAGGTCCCCTTTCCCACATTAGTACCACCCACTTCTGCAGATGTTGCTAACCTGGCTGTGCTTTTAAGCAGCATGCAGGAATTTGCCTGCAGTGTTTGAAACCAAATGAGACCGCAATGTCCAAGCAAAGGTTGTCAGGAACAAGAGACTTTTATACTTTTTCAAGACCACATTTTCAAAAAGATGTGATGCCATCAAACTTTCCATTTAATAATCAAAGCTTATAAAACAGATCTAGAATCAGCTTAAGGTAGTATTGTGACAGCCTTAGTCCAAATAGCAAAAAGGTTATTAACTTTAAATAAAGCAGAACTATTAGAAAAAGTATCTAAAATTAGTCATGAAATCACAGTTTTTGCTGATAAATCTTTTATTTAGTTATTTCTTACAGCATTAGAAACCCACAATATTGTATGCACCAAAATAGAGTGTCTAACCGGTGATATTTTAAGTGAAGCACAGTTGCTGCTACATTTATA
Source organism: Cetoscarus ocellatus (assembly GCA_037902135.1). NCBI lineage: Eukaryota > Metazoa > Chordata > Actinopteri > Labriformes > Labridae > Cetoscarus > Cetoscarus ocellatus. Next base: position 268,107 of record JBAMNC010000612.1, read on the forward strand.
AACTTACCGGTAACTGTGTTTCTCAGTGATGGGAATTGTTGCAATAAACATAAATGGAGACAGGGTGTGTCATATGGCTGAATGTTTTTTGCCAGCTGGCATCTGGAGGCTGCACAAAAAATACAAAACAAATTTCAGTGAAATACTGACTAATGAAATATCATGATATTGCTCTAAACATATTAATACAGTACTGTGCCACCAAATATCACAAGGTCTGCTTTGAATGGTTATCAATATTTGCTTACACACCTAGTAATGAAGAAAGGTAGGTCATAAAATAACTGGAAATAAGTTAAAAAAACTAAGTTAAAATAGTATTGATAGCTGAAATATACTAACATTTACAAGCATTTCTCCTAAAACTAAAAGGAGTGAGAGAGCACTGTATTAATTATGGTGCACAAATATGTTGGCAACATTAGAAAAATAGCAAAATATTTGAGAAAAAATAGCCCAAAAGTAGTCACCAAATATAATTTGTTGCTAAAAAACATCAGAAATCTCAAGCAGCTTTTCCTGAAGCTATTCATATAGTGTTAATAATTTTGCAAGTTATGGTCAAATTGTTAAAATTGGAGACGGACAGTGGTTCCTTGCCAGTTTCTCCCACTTGTCCTGTTACTGCCAACACATACATACGCTTAAATACGCATCTTAAAGAATTAATGTAAATATTGACCTATAGCTCATATAAGACTAGGCATGGAAATTGATAAGGTTTTATTGATGCCAGTGCCTTTAACGATTCTACTTATTGGTTTAATTCTTTAAGAATCTTTTGTCAATTCCTGCTGATTCGTGGTGTGAAAAGAGTTAGCCTACATTGGTCTTCAGTGGCAGCAATGTCAAACACATGACCCTCTTGTGTAATCAGCACCTCTCGGTCGATAATTAGGACACAATTGTGACCACTTCTGCCCCCGGTGTGCCAGGATTTTGACTTATTTTTATCATGTCTGCCGACTGCCTCTGATGAGAGCCTGACGTCTTTCATTTTTGAAGCCTGCAGAACGAAGTGTAAGGAATTGATTCGCAGTATGACTAATGATATCGATTCCCCGTGGGAGTTGTTACTGATTCTCAACTGGAATTGGTTTTCGATTTCCATCCCAATATTTGACTCTTATGATGTTGTGTTAAGAGGCCTTTTGGTGCTCAGGGCCCTTGGCATTTGCCTGTCTTTGCCTAACAGTATGACAGCCAATGATCGGAGAAAATGAGATTAGAGTAGAGGGTGTTTTTGTTTTGTTTATGAGATCCAGGGCTGTAAATCCTCCCCCTTTACTCCATTTACTGTAATTTCTCGATTATTACACGCCCCATATTATAACACGCTAGGCCTGAACAATATATCGTTATCGTATCGATATCGAAATATGAACATTCAAGATATTAATATCGAAAAGCCACGATATAAACGATATAGATTTTCCCCACGCTAAAACTGCACTTTCCACGTTCTTTTGTATTATGATGTTTTTATTTTTCTGAAAAATGTTTGGTTTTCACTGAACCCGTAGTCATATCGTATCGTATCGATATCGAGATATCTGGCATGAATATCGAGATATGAAATTTTGTCCATATCGTTCAGCCCTATAACACGCACCCCATATTTTCACGATTTTTGCCTGAAAAACACTGTACTCAAATATGACATGCACCCAAATTTTGCCCAAACCTTACTCTCTCAGACAACTCAAAAATGACCTTTATTCAAAGTTTTAATCAATGAAATTTCAGTATTTTCACAACATATACACGATTTTCTCTCTCAAACGAATGCGGAAATACCTTTTGCTTCATGCATCCGCAGTTACTCGAATTCTGCCCGAAAATGCTCAGTTGTAGGGTACCGACCAATCAGAGAGCAGCTATCAACAGGCTGATGTCTTCGACCAATCACAGCGCAGCTATTTTGCGTCCTCTTGCTCACAAGATGGCAGCGCCCTGTGTTTGCTTGTGTTTTCACAGAGAAAGAGAATATTTTGGCTTTTTGTTTCAGATGTGTTGTAATCGCGATGTTGGGCGAGACAAAATATGGTAAGTCTTTTGCTTGTACTCGTGTATGATACCCATCCGAAAAATTAGAGCTTATTTAAAGGGAACCCTGACTGTGAAGACAAATAGTCATAAATATGCTTTAATGTTTATCTTATACTAGAATGTGTTGTTAAGAAAGCACGAAGAATTGTTATTTCTTTAAAAATCGCAATTTTTCTACCCTTTGGACGCTGCCATTGTTTTACAAGTGCAATGCATGCCGGGTGGATGACGTGTATGGGTTGCACCGTGCCGAGCACGAAGACATGCTTGAGGATATGTCATAGGCAAGAGACGCTTGGTGTTCTTCTGCGAGGATGTCAACAACTCACTCCTGCAGATGTAGCTGATGGCGAACCATCTAGCATTACCACGATCACCGAGGAAGCTGACGACGAGTCTGTAGACTTACGGACTGCTGTGTCCGTAAGTCTACAGAACATCCAGCGTCTCCTTCCTATGGTGTTTCCACCAGCGGACTTCCCTCGTTCCCTGAGGGCGTTTTGTCTGTTTGTGTGAGAAAACTGTAGGCAAGGCATTTGGCTTTAGTCTATGTTACTAGCAGCACCTGTGAGTTCTTTCCGCAGCTTGGCTCGGCTAAACGCATCAAATGCATCTGGAGAAAAGTGGCGAGAACATAGCCGCAGGTCCTTTAGAAGTTGTGTACGCCCACAAGCGATTTCCCACTTCTTTCTTCTCTTCTTGTCACTGGTGAAGCTGTGTAGACTTATATCACTCCCCATGTTTCCCTTTGACTGAAAATTGCCCCCAAAAGTAGCACAATGTGGCATTATTATGGTATCCTCACTCCTGATAGCCAGTGAGTAAATGTAGCGGCTCTGCACAGTGCAGCCCTATAGCGTCATCAACCCAGCATGCATTGCACTAGTAAAACAATGGCTGCGTCTATAGGTTAGAATATGTGTTATAAATTGCGATTTTTAAAGAAATAACAATTCTTGGTGCTTTTTTTTTAACAACACATTCTAGTATTAGATAAACATGAAAGCATATGTATGACTATTTGTCTTCACAGCCGGGGTTCCTTTTAAAAGCAAAAAATGTGTGTTATAATCGAGAAATTACGGGAATTTTTTCGTTGCAAATCCCAGTATATCAGATCAGCTTTGGCAGAGGTGTTTTTTTTCCTTCTTCTTTTGGAGAAGTTCCTATGCAAACACACAGGATGTGCACCCATGGGTCCCCACCATGCAGTGGCTCACATTAATACTTAGACGATTATAAGTCTTGTAAAAGTCTGACAGGTCTGTGACATGAAGCAGCTCAACCCTCTCTGCTCATCTCCTGAAACAGCAGACCGTATTGTCAGGCCAGTCACCTGAACTTTATGAATCTGCCCCCACAAACCTGAATCATCAGACTCATCAGTACTCTCATTTATGACTCCCACTGACCTGAAACATTCCTGCTTCAGCACAGTGAGCTATTGTTACCCTGCTCCTCTTCCTGTCTGTGCAGCTCCGCTCTATAAAGTCATATTTCAGCCCTAAATGACCCATAATCTGCATGTTTCACTTGATTTAAGCATGCAACTTAGCTAAGCGAGGGGGCTTAGAACTCCAACTCCCAGAAATCTTTGTGAAAAAATGTCAGGAATGCTAGTTGGGCCACTGGGAAAGCTGCATGGATGTGCTTTTGTGGGGACTGGGATTTCAGCAGCCCAGAAACAGGCTCAATCAGGCATTCAAAGCAGACTTTGTGAGATTACCAGGAATTATAGCAAGTATTTTAACTCTGCTGCATTATGAGGGGAAAGTTCTGACAAAAACAACATGCGTCTCTTTCTCTGCAACCTTTTTTTTTTTTTCAAAGGAGATTTCTTGCAGCTGATTTCGACAGTGGGAATGTAGTAGCTGCATGTAATCTAGATAAGAAAAACCTGATTCCCTTGAAGAACCCCCCTCCCCCTCTTTGCGACTTGATTAAGCATTGTTATGTGCAGCTGATAGCAGTTTCACAACATCTCATAATCGACAGCATTTGTGGCCTGGTGGATTTTTTTCTCCTTTGCATGACTAAAGAATGTTTTCTGCATTTGTTCTGGTGCTACTCAGTGATTTATAGGTTATCTCGGAATGTCTTCTGTCACCACCTGATACTGACTTTCCAATAAATCACATCACTTCTCAGCCCTAAAGCTGACTTTCTGCTTAACGTGCAACAGATACAAAAAGGTGTCAGCTATTCGGTGAGTGTCAGCCGCTCTTAAAAAATGTCGTCCCGTCCACTGGCTGCAGATGAAGAGGACTGTGGAGCAGGAGATGACAGGAGTTTTCCCTTGTGTTTGACAGCTGCCCTGTTTGAGTTTGACTACAGTCAAACCCTGATGGTTTAGAGATCAGGTACTCAACACGTGTTATTATTGCAGGCCCTTCATCATTATGAGTTACAGGCTTAAACTGAGTGTGAAAACATGAGTGAGCACACAAAGTGGAGCCTTGATGTGATTGTGATCAGATTATTTAGACGTGGAATCAGAAAAATGAACCAAATGTTGTCAGACTGTAAACTGAGATCCTCAGATACCAGAGTGGGAAGAGGAAGTAATCTTAGCACAGTGATTATTAAATGTGACATCAGGCTCTTGAATTAATTTTATAATCAGCGGCCAAGTAGGTTTTCATTAGCCGAAACACTGAACTGTATTTTGTGTCACATGCATTTGTTTCAGAACACTTGATATAGTTTTTTTGTTATTATTCTCCACCGCTGTGATCATTTTAACAGATGAGAAACGTCAGAAATTGCAAAGAAATATTAATTGCTTGCACTTCTCTGTTAGAGGGTCTTATATGGTGCCCAGACCAGCCCATCAGGCTGCCCCTGCGGACTCACACACATTGCAATCACAAATCGAAAATGTATCTATATTTATAAAGCTAGTCAAACTTTGGCTATGTTGGGGACCACATTAATGTTATCACACTTGCCAAATAGACAAATTGTTATGTATTGGCCATACTCCACATTTAACACATTTACTTAAGTTAGCAGGAACAATTTAATTTTCCAACATAGAACAGAATAGAATAAATATTGGTTGTTTCAGTGACTTGCCAGACAATTTCAAAACAGCGAAAAGTAGTTTGTGGCTCTCCAGTTGCAGTGTATAAAAAATAAAGATAAAAACATAAATAGTGCAAATATGCAGTAAGATTGTTGTGCAATGAAAGTGGGAATTCAAGTAAATAGTGCAGTGTTGAAGTGGCCGTTAACGAAGAACAGTGGAAACAGTGCAAATGAGTATTTTAAGCTATGGATGTATTTAAAATCAAATGCAGATAAGTTTGCTTGATTTGATAAATAATTTTTTTGCCAATATTTATGAGGATATTTTGGCAGCACAAATTGGCCACATATATCCCATATATTGGCTGTAATATTGACAGACTGTACAAATGTGTCATAGTAGTTTACCTCATCGTCATTGAATGTCCACTTCAAAAACCAAAGGAATAATTTATTAATGTGTTATTTTTTTTTGCCTCACATCTATTTCTAATACAAATAGATCGACCATGAAAAGAACAGGTCAGTCTTAGTTAGGTGTAGACTTTGTGCAATTAACAAAAAATATTGGTATTGTTGATAATGAGCTCAAATATCAGCAGTACAGATATTGGACTCCTAACGGACAATTTTTTTTCATATTTTGAATTAACTTAAGGCCCCCAAAAGGAGGGCCGCCTAGTGGCACCGAAGCCACAGGTTTCCAAACTCTGAACTGGCGGGTGTGTGTGTGTGTGTGCGCATATCACTAGCTGTTGCTATGTGTGTGTGTGTGTGTTGTAGCTTGAATAAAATGGGGAGCGTTTATTGGTGCTCCATATCCTCAGTGTCTGGATATATCACAGCGCTGTTTAACAGAGTCTGTATGAAAGCGTTTCTTCAGGCAGCGGCAGGCTGCTGTGTGCCTTCACACATGCAGCTTGCCCGGAGAAATTCAGGTAAATGCAAGTGTGAATTGGGGCTAGTCAGATTTTCTGTCTAATACAGACCTCATTCACACTTGAAATAAAGACCTTTTATTGCCCTGAATTTACCCAGATGAGCAACAAGTGTGAAAGCAAATAGCAGGAATTTTTACATCAGGTTTTACCCCCAAATTACGCTGCTGCGCCCCTAATATTGTTTCCCTGTCTGCCCCACAGAGTATGGCTCAGGACAGCCCACCTTGATGCCAGCTTTCTTATTTGAATCAAGAAGCTTTCTCTAACAAAAGCTGCTCTTTATAAAGTGTATTTACTAAACTGTAATCTACTGTTGTCATTTCTTAGATGAGCTTAACATGTTTACTAACTAAAGAGCTTTGAAAGTGACAGCGCTCTCTTGACCCTCCCCTTTATTGGATCCAGAATGTTCTGTGAGAGGCTTTCTGCAAGAGGCAGCTAACTGTGGCACTTTTACAGCTTTTTTTACCTTAAATATGTAAAATGTATTCTTGAAACTAAAATGATGGATTACTGATGAGTAAATACACTCAAGGAGTGCAGTTTTTGTTTGAAAAGTAGGTATTCAACAACATACTTATCCAACAGTTAGGTACAGACCTCGTTTTTTGGTTACATGTTTTGGTTGGGTTTGGACAGCCTTTGCCATCCGGGTGCTTTTTTCAGAGAAAAACTATTTAATTCTGAGACATTTAATGCTTATTTTACTAAAAAATCAAGGGGTTATTTTGGGAAAAAAGATAATTATTTCACTTCCTAAATGGTTTATTTTTTAGTTAAAAAAAATAAATGTATGTATATATTATAAATGTATATATTTCCCAAAGCATACTTGTATATGATATCAAAGCATAACCACCTGAAAAAAAGAATTTCTGGTGCTTTTAACCCTTCCAGCGTGCCCTAACTGAACATGAGTGTAAGATGTCGCACCACATGGCCCTGTCGTATATAAAAAATATAATTCTGTGCCCTGTGTTTCCCAATGTAAAAGCACATTTAGTTTCATAATGTTTTGAAGAAAACAACAGCATCAGTGTGTTTCCAGCTGAAGTGGTTTAAGAGTTTTATGCAGAAAAAAAGCAGAAAGAAATATCGATGTATGATGATTTCATAGCAGGTTTTTTTTTTTTTTTTTGCGTGTACATGTTTGGCTCGAGGGTCTCCAGAGGTGTCAGTAGTGAATAACAGACCTGTATTTAGAGCTGTATGAGTAACTGAGATTAGATCAAAAGTAAGTTTTAAAAAAAGAAACATTCCTGCAGAAATACAGCCATAATTATCATTAAAATTAAAAAAGACGAACATTTACAAAAATGGCAGAGGGTTCCCTAAGAGAGAGCTAGCCTCAGGGTTTGCAGACCTGAGCCGCACGGCACCTTCAGAGAAAGAGCAGAGGGTCTGCACCTTGATTCATCAAACTAGTTGGAACTGATTTACAACTGGAACTGGTTCTTAATTCCCATCCCGTGTCCTATGTACCTAATATTGAAAAGTTCCATCCATCCATCGTCTACACCACTTTCTGGTAACCCTTTCAGGTTCACGGGGGGCTGGAGCCTATCCAAGCTGACATGGCGGGTACAAACTGAACCAGTCACCAGCCGATCACAAGGCCAAATAAAAAGACAGACAACCATTCACACTCACACTCATACCTAAGGGCAGTTTTTGGAGTCACCAATTTGGTCCTCATGAGCATGTTTTTGGTCTGTGGAAGGAAGCCAGAGCGCCTGGAGAGAACCCATGCATGCACGGGGAGAACATGCAAACCCCACACAGAAAGGCTCTGACTGGTTTGAACCAGCAGACTTTTTGCTGTGAGGCAAGCGTACTACCCGCTGTGCCACAGTGCTGCCCATGTTGCATAGTTCTTGAATGTTTTTATGGTAATGACTGTGAGGTGTGTCCCGCGCACTGCCTCACTTCATGCTGACATGTTTATTGGACCACACAGTGTCACTGGATCCTCAGTTTGTTTGACCTGACACAAAACCTGTCAAAATCAAATCTGGCAGCTGATTGGACGATCATTCCTTCAATCACATGCATTATGGGCCAGTCAGATAATGTGGGCAATAGTGGGCAGGTGATACTGCTGTAGTGTAAAAGGCAGAATGTGAACCACTTTGTTAAACAACCTCTTGGCAAAACATGTCAGAAGTGGAGCAAACATATTTTCTATGGTGAAGTTTGAAGTGTTTTTTGTTTTTCATTTAATAAAGACCTAAAAACAAATTGGTACTGAAGCTGTTAGCTGTTAGCTGTGAGCAGTAACTTCCTGCTGCTCCCACCTCTTCCCTCTCTTAAGGACTCTGATTGGGCAGTTCTGCTTTGGGCCGAGCTCAGTCGTTGTAGATTGGAGCATGGCAAGATGGATCAGTCTGTTAACAGACATTGAATCAGGCTGATCCATCTGTACAGCAAGGTTACAGTTTGTTTGAAAAAGAGGCAAATATGTTAATTCTCCCATCATAAAACACCAGGAAAGCCATTAAACATTAGAATACTATTTGCAACATGACATGAATTTTCTTGCATTTTTGTGTCTCAACTTGAACATGATTTGACACACATGGTTGTTGCTTCTTAATTGTTCTTTGAAAGAAAAACTGTTTTGTGTACTTGAAGTAAAAGTTATTTGTGGTTGTAGTGTTAATTTTGACAGCACTTTTTAATTTAGTTTTAGTTTTAGTCTTTTACCTAGAATATATTTTAGTTTTAGTCATAATTTAGTCATCTAAATTGTTTTAATTTTAGTCTAGTTTTAGTTGATGAAGTTCCACATTTTAGTCAATGAAATCTATTGTAAATTTAGTCGAATTAAATATGCATTGTAAAGTGTGCATTTTTTATGTTTCCTTGAATTTCTGAAGTCATGTTTTACACTTGGATCCCACCCCCATGAAGCTAAGGCAGTTGTGATTGGATGTCCCTCTTAACTCATCCAACCTTTCCACACAACAAAGTTTCTGTGATTCCTAACTTGTCTCTACTTTCACTCTACACTTGTTTGTTTTAGTTGTAGTCTGGTTCTCGTCAGTCGAAAAGGGTTGTTGATGAAAACTGTGATGAAAATAATCGACAAAATTAACACTGCTGTCAGCATTCTGAGAGATCACCATGTGTTGGTCCTTTGTGCAGCAGACTTACATGACAGACGTGAATTTTTACAGGCTGAACGATGCCTTATTTGGCAGGGATCAAACTTTTCCATATTTTGGTCATAATAATGTCTGTTTCTAGAGTCAAACAAAGGCCTCAGGAGCTCCTTATTAAGGACCCGAGATGGTGTGAACAACTTGTGCATGAAGTGCAGATACTTTGATGCTCCATCAAGTTTTAGGCCAGTTAATCCTTCAGATTTGAAGCAGTGTAGCTTCTTTTGGACACCTTGATGCATTATGTTGTGTAGGGTCAGGGTTCAGGTCAGGGATGTGCTTGAGCCTGCAGTCTGCTGATCTGCAGGGAGGCGTGTCAACTGTGGATTATCGCCTAATCACTGAACACAAGAGCCATTGAGCTGAAGCATAGTTGTCAATGATGATCATGATGCGGTGTAACGGAGCTGCGTATCAGCCAGAGTTCAAGTTTGCTCTCACTGCTGCAGAGTCTGCAAGCGAGGGAGAAACTGTACGGAGATGTTTTGGTTAGATGGCAGCGTGTTGTGAAAATTCAGAGCCATGTGTGAAATAGGTGTTCAAATACCTGATGGAGAATCTGTGAGCAAACTCTGGTGTTTGGCTTCACTGTATTATGACCTTTAAACACAAGGAGAATGGGTTGTAAACAAGACCAGAATTACAAACTTTAATATGATATATTGAAACTCAAACAATAAAAAATATCAAACAAAATTTCATGGTATTTAGTTGTCAAAATTTCCTGCACACTGTCTGAAAAGCACATAAATGTTGGCATCATTTTAGTAGTGCTCACATGTTTTTATGCGGTTTATGTATGGAGTTTTCACTGTTTTTGATTTTTGAATTTTATTCTCTTCTGCATAACGGTCAAATAAAATACATGTGTTTACTTTTATGTTTGTGTATTTTTCGGTTTAAGTCATCAACAAAATAAGAGGTAGTCATTTTACAATATGAGGTATGTAAAACTAAAGACGCCCCTATAATATCAGCAAATTTATGTCAAAAAAGCGTGATCAGTTGATTAGAACTGATGCCTGTAAACACCAATATCTACCACTGATCGCCTGTGAATTAACCTCATGCTTACTTGTGGATGCCATCTGCTCGTCTGCTGCTCCTGATGCTCTGTCATCGTCTTAGATAAATTGTAGATGAGTCTAAAAAGCTTTGTCTTTAGTCCATTATGTCCAAAATATTAGTCCAGTGTCTAAGTCTTAACTGAAATTCATGTTGGGACAAACAGCATAAAAGCTGATCAGCTAAGCTAAACAAGCTTTTCATTGCACCTTGTTCAGTGATGCATTTGAGGTCCATTGAAACACTGTGATGCAGATTGGCTCAGTAAAGTGAGTATTTGACGAAACTAAGAACATGATGTGTTTTAATGCAATTTATAGAGTTGGAGATTTAGATTTTGACTGAACCTTGAATAAATTATGTCGAGTGGAGGGTGAAATTTGTTTTCTTGGCATTATGAAATAATTACATTAGTTACATTATATTAATAAGTTAATTTTCTAAAATGTGTCACCTTTTATTTAAATAGTTATCAACACTGTTTTGATTGTTGGATTGAATTAATCATTTTAGGCAGTCTGCTTTGTTAAGCAAATATTCCACCGATTATTAAAAAACTATATTTAAACATGATCTGTATTAGTATCAGCCAGCCAGCAGAAGGTGATCAGTGATAGGTATCGGCCAATAAAAGCCTGATTGGGCATTCGTAGTAAAAAGTATCAAAGCATTAAAAGTTTTGACAACTACTGATGCCTCAGTTTATCTGGAACTGGTCATTTGCTGCTTATTCAGATTGAAACTACTGAGGTTAGATTGGAAATTATGCCTCAAGTCACTCGTCAAAAACCTGATGAGATAATTAAAGCTCTGGTGTCTGCGACTGATAGAAGCACTGAGTGTGCTGTAATGCAGTAATGGAGATTAATTGAATGACCAGCCAGTAAGTATTAATCATATCAGTTATGTGACAAAGATTAGCTGCAACATCAGCTGTCAGGTTAAATCCTCATCTACTCAAAGCAGCCATGGTAAACTTAGTTTAATTTAATTTGGTCGCCCTTTTGGGCACACTAACCTGCTCCACAGACACTTAAAGCTGTTTTTCCTTCATTCAGGTGCTGTTGGGTGACTGTGCCCTAACATAATGCATATCTGTGTGATTGGGCCTTTAGTCTGCTGAAAAGTTGCAGGCTATCTCCTGCACTGTTGTAATCGCATTAACACATTGTCATCACTTCAGTACCAAAACATTTTGGCTGCCTTTCTTTCTGTCCCACATGCTTGTCTCAAAAACTAGAAGTATTGTCCTGAGTTTCTTTTTTCATCGTTGATCATTGAAACAGCAGTGTTTGATTTAAAGTACGGAGACACATTAAAACTTTGACAGCTTTACAAGAGGGGAAAAACTCTAAATTCAGCACTTCACAAACCGTCGTCATCCCTGGGCATACGTTTGGTGTTGATTATGTCTTCGTGGATGGTGGACAGCTCGAGCAGCTCGGGGGGCTCCTGCAGATAAGCCGAGCACTTCTGCGGGGCTTTTTTGTTGCTGTGGAATGAGTGTTATGTTAGGCATGCCTACACTAATGCCCAGGGGCTCTGCTCGCTTGCGGCCCCAGACAAAGCAGCAGAACAGAGGCAGTTCCCACGTGTCTGCCTCCTCCTCTCCATCCCGGGCCCTGTAGGCCTCCTTTATTAGCTCTGTTATGCAACAGCCATGGCCGGCCTGCCGCTCAGCAAAGGGAGGCCTTTATACTTGGTCACAAAGCACACCAAATTCAATTATTCTGGAAAGGGTGAGCTGTGTTTCCAGCACCGAAAGGTTATTCACATGCGCTGAACCCCGCTGTTATTTTGCTTCCCCCAGTGTTTTCATTATGATGGCTCTTTTTTGTCTTTTTGTGGGGGGAGGTTACCAACACGCCATGGCTTGATGTAGTGTCATTTTGCCCCATGTGTTTTCTGTGTTGCTTTTTCATGAGCAGACAATGTGTTTGTCCTCAGCTTTCAACCTCACTCCTTGCTCACACAGTTCAAACCTTCTTTGGTTCTAGCTGGTTGTCTGACAGACCCTTTAAGTCTCAAGCTCTTAAAAAATAACTTATTTATCTATATAGGGGTAATTAAATCAGCAAACAAATGTACAAACTGCCTAGATTTGCTCATTTGCCTCAGTTTTCATACCCTGTTGATACTGCAGCTGCATTCAGTTGTCAGCCTGTAGGTTCCCCGTGTTTTATGCGTATATTGTGAAGAATGCTTCCTAAACAGGACATGCCAATCTCAGTGGACCAACCTTCAGCTCAGGGCCACCATTGTGTTTTCTTCCCTTTCACCCATCTGCACAGTTCCCTCTCAAAACGAGAGGCAAATTCAGCTAACAAAGCAGACTTTACCCAAATAATGACCGGATAATATTACTGATGTTTAGCTTTTTATTTTTTTGTAGATGCATATTCTAAAATGAGCCACATTTTTTTTTTTTAAATGATAAGGTAAAACTCAAACACTGTTTAGCATTAACAGAAGATAGACCTTATTAGGGGTGTGTGTTGGCAAGAATCTGGAGATCAGATATGTATTGAGATACAGGGATGAAAGTACTGTGTATCAGGATATATCGCAGAATATAGTGATGCTGTATGAAGGGCAATACATCATTTTGAATGTCATAACATTTTTTTTTTACCATAAGGGTAATATGATTACTAAAATCTAGCTTCGCTCCCACCCCTTTGATTGGGGTGTACTCAGTTTTGCATCCTGATCTTAAATTGAGAAAAATATTTTTTTGTGTGAAACTTAAAAAATCTCGTTTGCAATCGATGGCCAATATTTGGAGGAGTATTTTGTGTTATGGGATGCCATAGAAAGTGTTGGTTTTGAAAGGAAACTAAAGGTTTTCTGACAGATCTGAAGGGATGTACTCATTTATGCTGAGCACTGTATATACTGTAGATATATGTATATATGTATGTGTATATGTATATATGTATGTGTGCATATATTTGTGTGTGTGTGTATGACAAAAGCCATGACTTTTTATTAATTATTGATCAATAAAGTATCAATATACAGCTATAGAATATTGTTACAGAGCCTTAAATATCACAATATTTTAGTGCATTAATTTTTCCATGCCTTATGTTTGCCTGAATCAAATGTTTTTATGGACGGATACAATGAACAGCAAAAATGATAATATAGGCTTAGACTATTATCAGTGCCTGTGTTTTTTGCCAGCCTTGCCAAATGAATTTCTCTTTTACATTTAAATAACTCCTACCCATCAGTCTCACATTCCCTCACTGGTGGTTGGAGTTTCTCTGTCAGTTGTTCATCAGCATTACCTAACACATTCGCGCCCTCTCATGCCCCTTTACACGACACTGATGCAGAAGTTGGAGAAACTTGGGGTTAAGTGTTTTGCCCAAGGGCAGATCACCATGTGACAGCCAGAGCTGGGTTTAAACCTGCAATTATCCAATAACTGACCAGGTACACTATCAGACTGTGCCTACGATGCCCCTGTACCGATGGACGTTTATGGATGTTCCTTTGCATTTGTATCCAGCCTCTAGTGGACACTCGAGAAACTGCAGATTTTTGGTATATTGTGCTAGCATAAAGGGCTTGAATGCACAGTATTGAGGTGAACTCTACTTAAAGCCATGACTGAACTAATACAACAATAGACTGAGCAGTAAGATAGCAGGCGCCCTTGTAAAGTGATGAAGCACCACTGACCAAAAGAAGCATCTCTGAGTCTGGAGCAGGTGGGTGCATTAATATAGAAAAGATTTAAGTCAGGGTGCCACACACCCTTTACATATTTAGCACATGTTTATATGACTCCTGGTATTTTTACTCATACACTTTGTAACTGAAGCGTTTCTCATGTCTTTAAGTGATGCTAAAGTTAGGAAACATCACCGTTAGGGGACTGTCTCTTAAGTTGAGCTCCCCTCTTCTTGCCCTAATAACCGTCCCTTCTCATGACTCCAGACGCTGCCTAAATGTGTGTGGAGACAGAGCTGATGGTCTACTTATAGGAGACCTATTTCTATAAGATTCTGCACATAATTGGAGGAGCGGGTGTCTGTCTGTCAGCTGCTTCAGGCTTGACTATGAGAGGCTGCACTGAGAGGCTGCACATAAATGACATTCCTCCCAAAGTTGTTTTCTTTTTTAACACACAAAGGAATTTCTGGACCAACAACACTTGTGGCTATTTTTTTGCCTGGAGACTTCTCTGTCATATTTGAGTTAAAAAGGGAGCATGCTGAGTTTTCTGCTGTCATCCCATGGCTCAGTCTTTGCATCATTGCATTTGTTGTTTTTCCTGGGTACATATTAAATGCTCAACATGCAGAGGTCAAGCCTTGTTACTTAGTTGTAGACTTAAGCTGGCTTGCTGTGATGATGAAAAATGGTAAGATTGTTGTGGTCTTGTCATGATATTAATTTAAACGTTGGAACAGTTTTACATAAATTGATAAAGATGTTGTTTGGATACCGTAGCAACAAGTATAAGTCCTTGGCATTACATTTGGGTAATGTCTTGTTTTTCTAACAATCAGAAGTTGCAGGCATACCATTGAACAAAACCTAAATTGCACTAAAGCACAGGCGACATTTTGATACTGAAATTTTTACCAATCAGGCGTAACTTTATGACTGCCTGCCACCCTGACTGATCTGTGGCTCTACTGCCCCATACACAACAAACTGATGCACTGTGTGTCCTGACACCCGTCTATCAGAACAAGCATTAGCTGCAATACGAGCAACAGCTGCTTGTCTGTTGGATCGGACCACTTGGTCAGCCTTTGTTCCTCATGTGCATCAATGAGCCTTAGCCACCCATGACCCTGTCACTACTTCACTACTGTTCCCTCCTAGGACCACTTTTATAGAGACTGACCGTTGCAGACCAGGGACAGCCCACACTGGTCTAAGGTCGCAGTGCAGATGGATCAGCCTAATATAATGTCTGTGATCAGACAGATTTATTCTACCAAGCTCCAGTCTATAACAATTGTGAGCAGCCTAAAGTGGGACGGTCCAGTCGGTGTCCTTTGAAGCAGGGAGAGGCCGGGGCTTTGAGCGAGATGACAGCAGGAATAGACTGTTCAGACAGACCAGCATAGATGCTATAACAGTTTCATCAGATCTGGACATTTTTTCGTTAGATAAAAAAAATAACAACGCTACAAGCTTCTCGAAAGGAGAAATTTTTTTTTTCTACCTCTGACATGTTTTAGCAAAAGTTTGTTCTGAAAGAGTGGCTCACATTTTGTCCTTTACACCGCGGCAGTAGCACCCGGCTACTACATTATCTGATTGGCCCGTGATGAATGTGACTGCTGGAACAATGGTCCAATCACCTGCTGGATATGCTTTTTAAAGGTTCTGCCCTCCCCAGCACTTTCTTTGGGCTCTTTTCCAGAAGGACTAGTGAAATATACCAAACGGTCCATCTGGTGTGTCAGGTCAGACCCAGTCGTCTAGCTATCACACTTTGTCCCTTGTCAAACTCACTCAAATCCATTCACTTGCCCATTTTTCCTGCCTCTAACACATCAGCTTTGAGGACAAGATGTTCACTTGCTGCCTGATATGTTCCACTCACTAACAGTTGCCATGATGAAGAGATAATCAGTGTTTTTCACCGAACCTTTCAGTGGTCATAAGTTATGCCTGTTCAGTGTATATCCTGATCTGTAATTAACACCAGACAGCTGTCACAAAACATTGTCCAGGGCTTATGCAGAGGGAGCACTAAATGCTCTGATTTAATGAAGATGCTTCAAGGTTTGAAAAATGTCAGCTTAAGCTGCGCAAAAGTGCTTGAAACTGTAATTGTTCACAGTGCTTGCTTGGGACATTGTTTTTGATGGAACTAACCAGGTCAGACACAATAAAATGCACATTAAGGCCCCTACACACCAAACGTGGCAAGCGCAGGCGGTCAGCTGCAAACCCATTCATTGTGTATGTGCTACCGCGGTGCGTGGAGCTCAGCAGCGCAAGGGGGGCGCCTGCCGCCATGCCGTGCGGCAGCACCACGCTGCACCCAAATTGAAAATTTTTCAATTCGGGCGCAGCGTGCTGTGACGACATCTTAGCGCGTCCAATAGGAGAGGCCAGTCCAGAAAAAAAAAGTGGCCGCAGATACCGTGGTGAGAAGGGCTGCCTGTAGTTTGTCTGCATTCTTGCCAGACTTGGACCAACTTGGGACAACAGGCTCTCAAACTGCTCCTTGGTCAGCCTGAAGTATATTTGGAGGCGGTCTGTGTGAAAATGCAGCTCCCGGACGAGCCTGTACTCTCCCAATTCCTGCCTTGCCATCAGGATCCGGTGGGCCCACATCCTTCTCCTCCCCGCTGCTGCTGCTGCTCATCTCCTCCTCCTCTGTAGGACTACAGCTAAAGATTTTTGCTGCGTCGTTGAGAGCATCATGCACTACTCGTCGAACCAAGCACGCCAAGGAGTACACTTCCTGCTCTTTCGCTTAGCAACTGGAGCTTGACGCGCCGCGCTGCTGCCCTGCTCTGCGCTCACTCACTGCGCGGTTCCGCACGGTGGCCGCCGCGCAAACTGTGTTTGGTGTGTGACATATTGAGGCGTGAAACTACCTGCCGTCCCTTTATAAAAAGTCATAATGAAGCAATTTGTTGGTTGTTTTTAGTGTCATATCATCATATCATTTACAATATCATATAATAAGGGAGTTAATTAATAACCCAACCTGACAGTCAAAGTTTATCATCCAGGAAAGTCTGTTGTTTAATCTGTAGTGTGGCACAGTGACTGACAACAGAAAACCTTACGCCTTACAACTTCACGACAGAAAGTCTAGCATGTTTGATTTTTGTCCTGCTCCCTACAATTTGCTCAGTAACATCAGAGACAGTGACCATTGAGAGCACTGAGAGCAATGCATGTATGACAGTCATGGATGTAAACGTACTGGAGTTGTTGCCTTAAGAACTATGAGAGAAAAAAAGTTTGCAAAGGTCTGAGAACATAATCCCTGCCTTTATGATTAGTTGTAGAGGAGCTACCACTGGACAGTAAAAAAAAAAAGTGTTAGAGAGAAACAGCAGAGGAACTTCAGCACTTAGGTGAGAGACTGCTTGCATTTATCATCAAGCTAGCATACTTATCATAACATCTGGAAAGACAAACAAAGATATAATACTCCAAATACAGTATGTCTGTCAGGGGTCTTTGGTACCCGACCTCCTCCTTTCAACGTTATCACTTGGGTTGTTACATGCAACTGTTTCCAATCCTGTAATCTGTGCGGCTTGTCGGGTAAGTCCCAGAGCAAATTTATGGCTCTGTGGTCACCTAATCTGACAAAAAACAGTGTTGTGACCAACAAAAAAAAACGTGTAGTCTGACCTCGACATCAGAGTTTTCCTGAATGTGACTACACGGGTTAAACTGAGTTTTATACAGGGGGCCCTAAACCCTATGACTGTCAGATTGGGCAACAATCATGCTTATAATGTAACATCTTGTTTGGGGATTTTTTTTTTTTTTGGTAATATAGGATAGGACAGTATTTGGAGGTAGAAATTAGGAAGAGACATTAAGGAATGTCAAGCAGGAAAGGAGACAGAGTTCTGACTTAAACCTGGGTAGTCTGTTTGAGGACTACTGCATCTGGATATGGGGCGAACAGACGTAACCACATGAATACTGTCACCTATAGCTGCAGTTATATGTAATTTTTACATCTAAATCCTTTCGGGAGAGTTTCTCCTATACAAATGGGCATTCTGTGTTTGGCATGGTGTGGAAAGTGTATGAACATTGCCGTTGATCCTTTTGTCAGTACTAATAACCGTTCTAAGCTTGCCTGAAAGAAGTGGTCTCATCTTGCTTACAATTGACCCCTGGAGCAATTAATTTGTTGTGAGGACACAATCGACATGGCAACCAGCAGAAACACTGTGACGAGTTTACTCATCACACTGCTGTGGTAGGATACACAGCAGTTGTAGCAATAATAGTAGCAGTATGGCTATCAGGCAACCAGGCAAAAACATAGTACCACTTAATAATATTGTTTTGGATCCCATGGAGTCACTTTCTGTGCACAGGCACAACAAGCCATAAAGATATTGATAGGTTTACACTACTCACCGTCTCTACAGCAGCTCATCGCAGGATTGGACATCAACTGATTCAAAAACTTGTTTAGTTCAAGCAGGAGAATTTTTCCTTTTTAAGCAGCTCTTGACTTTTCTGCATCTCTGACAGCTTACCTGCAGACACTTCTACTGGTGTTGCAGTGTAATGAGTTACCATGCTATCTGGTGTCCTCTGAGGTTTGTAGACACCAGCAATGTTAAAAGCCCCTCTTCTTTGTGCACTGAGTTTGTTTACCCTTGTATCATAAGGCATGGCACACATTCATAAATATGTTCACCTGTGTAATTGTTCATAAGACATCTGACCTCCTCCCATAAACAACTTGTTTTGTTGTTAGCTTAGCCTGTTAGCTTCCTTCCCATCATGCAAAGGGTGACTTAGCCATGCTGGCTTTGATGTATTGACGTAAGGCCAGCTCTGCCTTTTTGTGTGATTTGGTCTGCTTCAAAATACTGCAGCATGAACAGTCATATGAAATAAGAGTGATTTTTGTGGTTTTTGATATCATGATCTCTGAAATAATAGAAGTTGTGATGTTTTTTGTTTTTTTTTAAATCATGGTATAAAGTAAAGCAAGTTTTGAATCATTTTGCTTGTTACTTATTTTAAGGCCTGCAGCGTTTTTCAGGTCTTTTGCTGTGGTTGGCTGGAGGGTTTCTCACACAAGTGTTTGTTTATTTATACCTTGAACCATCACAATTAAACATCAGTGTCAGAAATTAAACCCATGTGTAGCTGCAGAGGGCATGGTAACAACTTGTCTTAATTAGCACATTTGGTGGAGCAATTATTATAATGTTTTCTCATTTACTATGAACTGAGTGAACTGTAATCACAGCACCATCTGCATTTGTATATTGTGAGCTGCTTTAAGTCAAATGGTCATGGTGGTGGAACTCAAGCTAGTGTTTCTGGCTCCAAAATTGACTATAAAAAGTAATGTAATGTTTTGTGCAGAGTCCATTTAACTTTGCACACAATGACCCCACAGAAACAAAGGCTCAGAGGCTGTTGGAGATGACCAGACCAGGCGATGTCCAGCAGCTTTGACTCCAGTTTCAAATGCCTTTCCCATGCAGCAGCCTGTCGCCTCATACAGGCATGTTGTTGCTGCAGATAGAAATATCCTCTGGGATAACTCAGAATGGCACAGATTATTCCAGATTTAGCAAACGTCTTAAACAACTAAATATATTTTTGTTGGGAAGTTGTGAGACAGGGAGCAGGCACTGCAGCATTTCATTCCTCCACAGCTGAACATGCTTGTCATTCTGACAGTCTCCCTTTCTTCTATTTCAGATATCTGTCTCATTTTCTGTTTCCTCTTTGATTGAAAGACGACCCTGGAGAATGTGGACAGTTTTAAAAAAACTTTAGTCTTTATTAATAAACTTCCTCTTTTACAGCTGACAGAGCATCTGGCACAAATATTAGCTTATTTTTTATGCTTAAATTGGGACTGTTTAAAAGCTTCACAAACAGCTGCTGGCTCAGTTTGTTTGCATCCATCAGTAAGTTTTTGCTTGAACTGTATATTTGCAGAGAAAGAATGCCCAAGATCAAACACTGACAGTGTTTATCTTCTTAAAATGAAGACAGCGGCAGCTCTTAATTTGGTAAAATGTGCAAAAGGCTGCACAGCATTTCAGGCCATGCCTATGTGTTGGCGGGTATTTTTGAAAACGCGCCTTTTTCCGTGTGTTTTGGTTTGTCCTACTGTCAACACAAATATGGCATTTTGGGTCACTGAAAATGCATATTTTGAAAAACTTCAATCAAGGTAGTTATTTTTAAAACTCTGTTTAGGCTGTCTCCATGAAAAAGGCATTACAGGCCTAAAACATCACACTCTGCACTGACCTCTCCTTGGAGTGATGTCACGTTATGTGACGTTATCACTGTTATTTTCATGAGCTGCAGCAGACGCTGCGACACTGTTGCTGTAGTAAGTGTGGCTGACTGAACTTTTTACATTATCATGAATACTTTCTGTTGCTTCATCACTATGATGCTGCCTTTAAAAACACTATGTTGATAAAAACAGTGGTGATGTTTTGTATCAACTCAGTGTTCTTTTCTTACAAGTGACTGTGTTGACTGGTGACCCATGGCTGCTTTAGTCTGTGGATGCCATGGTTAGATGTTGAAACCAACAGCAGTACCCACGATACTTAAATAACAGGGTTTGATCAAGATTATTAGGTATATCTTGAACTGTAATATAGATGAAGACATATTTACTTAGTATGCCTGCTTAGACCAGTTAAGTTAAACTGTAACAGCGGTCAAATTTATGGTTGGAATAGAGATGAAAATCTGCTTTTGTTCCTTCCTAAATGTAGGACCACATATTGAGAAACTCTTTTGTCCCTCAGACCATCAGACTGTACAACTCCTCACTGTGGGGGAGGAGGAGTAACAGGAAGACAGAGGACGGGAAGGAGCAGTAGCCAGCCAGTAGCCATATATTTTTATATTTTTATTGTATTTTTATTTTATTTATATTCATTTATTGTTTTGTTTAGATATCTCTTTTTTAGATATATTTGAATCTGTAATACTGAACTGCTACTGAATTCAAATTTCCCTGAGGAAGGTTTTCCAAGGGGATTAATAAAGTATTATCTAATCTTATCTCATCTAATAATACAAAAAAAGTGCATATAACGGACATCATTACAATGTAATAGAGTTAAACAGTGCGTTTTTGCATTTTTGTGTGGACGTGGATGTTTTTAAAAACATTACGTGTCTGGACGGGATTGTTTTTGAAAACAAAAAAACCCTCAGTTTTTAAAAATACCTGTCTACATGTGGATACAGCCCCAGTAAATGGTCAATAGACTTAAGATTGTTTGATGCTTTACTAATTGTTCGACCACTTGATGTGAATTTTACACTGTAGTTCACACCAGTTCACACAACAACCACACACTTACGGGGAGCAAAGGATTCTTTGTAAAATTTGCATCAGTGTTCCCCATTTCTACTCTTATACAAACCATAAACATAAACCTCTTCATACATACAGAAAATCCCAGAATATTTCCAAAATTTACAAGGATGAGCTGCATGTGCAAAGAAGTGCAGGGGTTTTTCACCCAGAGTGTACCCTAATCTCCCTTCTGGCCCTCCAAGTGCAGCCCTTTTCACACCTTCATCCCTGAAATTTCAAGAGTAAAACTCCCTGACTTGCTTGTTCACTCTCGACCCTCACAGAAGGAAGATTTCCTGCAGATTGCCAGTCAGGTAAATGCCACTTGTCTGAACACTGTGACACAGATCAGCTGCTCTTCTGTACAGAAAGAGCTGGCACAGAAGTTAGGGCAACACATTGCTGCAGATGGTGCAACGGACTTTGTAGTTTAAAGAATTTTGGGTAGAGCATGACACCAAAACAGAGTAGGGTGATTACACGCCGTATTTAGGTTATTTACAACAATCTGTTTTCCACTTGCCAGCTGATTTGTTTCGGCACAGGACTTCACAACCGCCAGAAACGTACTGATCACAATACGGTCTGACTTCATAACTGTAACTTCATCCCACATAAAGATTAGCTTTATTTACAAATGTTTAAAGATTATTGCTCTGACCATGCACAGTAGTATTGACAGAGTGTTATTTTTTCTCAGTTTACCCTCTCAACAGCAACCATAAACCCCATTCACAAAAAAAAACCCTATATTATCCGGACATTACCCAGGAAAGCCGTATGTGTGAACTCAAACAGACAAGTTTTTCACTGGGACTTTACCTGCACCCGCCTTGTATTTTATCCATGTAAAGTCTGAGTAACTGACGTCTGAATGCTGCAGTGAATTATCAGTGTTGTTTCCACTAAACATCATCAATGTTCTGTTGTACATCTGCTCCAAAATGATCACCAGCAGGTCTCTCGCGTATCCTAAGAACTGCTGTTGGATACAGAGATGAAACTCTGAACTACAGTCCTCTCAATTCTATGGTTGCTGCTACTGATACACTTTTTAACATGTAAAACTGAAGTAAGGATGTTAATTTTGATATAAATTGTTCATCCGCTCTCATATTGCGAACACTGACTTCTGCTGCGTTTATTTGATGTTGTGTGCTGCCCTTCTTTTCCCCTTCAGTTCATCTGGGTAAATTCCTGATATTTCATGGTTTTTGTACACATGTTAAAGGGGTTATACAAAGTCCAATAAGGGACAAATGTACAGCAATCAGCCAATCAGGCATAATTATGGTGACCACTGACAGGTGAAGTGAGTAATACTGATCATCTCTTCATCATAGCATCTGCTAGTGTGATATATTAGGCAGCAAGGTGAACATTTTGTCCTCAAAGCTGATGTTAGAAGCAGGAAAAATGGGCAAGCGTGAGCAGGGATGCATGATATTATCGGTTTGATATCAATACCAGCCGATATCAGCCTAAAAAGTTAAGTATCAGTATCAGCCGATACTGAAATTTTTGCAGATATTTATAGCCGATATATTGGCCATGTATCGGCTGGAATATCGGCAAATTACACAAATGTGCAATATACATACACCTTCTCATCACTGCATGAGTACAATTAAGAAGAGTTTCATTTTTGCAAGAGTTAAATGCTGTTTTTCTTGTTTCATGTCTGTTCCTCACAAAAATATACTGTAACACTAAAGACACAACTCAGTTTTTGTTAAGTACAGAGCTTGTGCTCTTGATCAGAAATATCGGTGTCAGTATCGCCAAAAATGAATTAATAAACAGGCATATCGGATATCAGCAAAAATCCAATATTGTGCATCCTAAAGCGTGAGAATTTGGGTGAGTTTGAAAGGAGCACATTGTGATGCTAGATGACTGGGTCAGAGCATCTCCAAAACTGCAGCTCTAGTGGGGTGTTACCGATCTGCAGTGGTCAGAATCAATCAAAAGGGGAGAGCAGTGGTGAACTGATGATAAGGCTCACTGATGCACGTGGCCAGCGAAGGCTGGCCTGGTTGATCCAATGCAGCATACAAGCTACTGTTGCTCTGATTGTTGAAGAAGTTAATACTGGTGCTGACAGACAGGTGTGAGAATATAAAGTATATTCCAGTTTGTTGCATAGAAAAAAAGAAGGACCAATACAATATCAGACATGTGGTCATGATGTTATGCCCGATCGGTGTAAGCAATTGAGTCAAGGAATTCTCTGGGCAGATTACCCTGATATTTCCAGGACTGCAGGTGTGAAAGGGGCTTTATTTAGGGAGTTAATACTGGTGTACGGGAATGACTTTAAGCTCTCTTGGTCATTTTTTTAATCAACAGAGGGTTGTTACTAGAACTCTTTAAGAGCTCTGGGAAAAGTTGCCTTAAACTCTTAATTTCTGTTTATTCGTTTTAAATCTGTTCTCTGGCTTTAAATTTCACAATGCAACATAGCAGTGATTGTTCATTATATTTAAAGAGTAGCACCATCTATTGCTCATTGCTGTTTGACTCAGAATACTTGCATAACAGTTGCAGTCACATATCCTTTTACCAAATTTTTAATAAACTTTGGCTGGATTTTGTGCTCAGAATGGAAACCCCAATAAAGTGGAGTCATACTGTTAGCACTGTCAGAATGCTTTGCAGAGATTAAGTAATCCTGTAAGAGTGCTATGATAATCTTAAAAGCCCTGTGGATATATAAGTTAGTGTCTTCACTTACATAAGAGCACAGAGCAGCGTGAGAGCTTCATTTAAGTGCGTTAGGTAATAGATGTTGACAGATTCACAGTGTCAGCAATCAGAGTTTACCCAGGGTCACTGTGTCAGAGGAGTGACACACTTCTCTCTGTTTGTTCTTCCCCCCCTGACTGATAGAAATCATCATAAAATTGTGTCGTGTTTATCTTCGAAGAACAGGTTTTATTTTGTTCAAACACGCTCCTATACCACGTCTGCCTACTTTTAGCTTTACGATGTTTTGGCTCCTGTGAGTGTACTGTCATCAGATCGCTGCTCTCCGGCTCTCTGCTGCTGTGGTTTCAGACTCTCTCAAGACTGAGACATGACTTGGAAAAAGTGAGGCTGCTGTGCTGTCACAAGACTGCGTAACAAACCAAACATTCAGACATTCAGATTCAGATCAGTGAGTTGACATGTTCCTGCCTCCGGCTCCGTCTCTCTTGGAGGTCAAAGAGCAAATCAGGACTAAAGTCTTTCTGACGTCACATGAATTCCCTTCCACCCTCCACCACTGTGTTTTCTTCTTTAATATTCATTTAGCCTCAGTTCAGAAAGAAACAGAACTACTTTATGGCCTACTGTTCTGGACTTTATGATTGTTTTGACAAATTTTAAACCAATCTCAGAAATGGTTTTCCCATTCTTTGATATTTCTTAGGTTAAAATGATAGAATCCCCCCATTTCTCCCCATATCTAGAACTTATAGAGCATGGTCAGAGAAAGAGAAAATATTCAGTGAGCAACAGTAGTCTGGGCAAAAATGGAATTCAATATAAACACGGAATATCACAAAAATGGCCAATTTTTTTTTTTTTTTGTGAATAAAAAGGAACGTATCTCTCGGTAAAATGCTCCGAGGGGGTCACTTCCTCTACCCCTCCTCCTCCCCTCATTAATGATGCAAATATGTTGAAGCGGCCGCCTGAGACACCGGCTAAGTTGGCAAAGAAGCTGCGAAACTCCCGGTTCACTCCAAAAGAAAGGGCAGAGCAGTTTCCCAGGGATTATTATGTCAGGCGATCAAATGTTCTGCAGATTTTGTCAACATACTGTCGACTGGACCCATAAAGATAAGTGTGAGGACCACCTAAAGACTGAGTGTGTATATTCATTACTTTATACTGTGTCTTGGGGTTAGTTTTGCATAAAATACTGAAAACCAATTCTCAAAAAATTAAAACAAAAAAAACGAAATATGAGAAAAACTAAAACGGAATTTGGGCATAAATAACACGGATTTTATAGGGTCCTACAAAAGTGCTTTGTGGGCTGCAGAGGTCAGGAATGTCTGTAGAGGTTTAAGATAATAGATAAGTAACAGTACCAGTTCATACTGTCATTTTAATATTCAGTATTTACCCCTCTGTGACATTTCGCCTCGACTGTGAACATACTGAAAGTGGAATGAGGGGGACAAGTTGACCCCCGTCTCCAGAGGTGGTAACAGAGGCGTGATATTGGAGAGAGGGAGGCATGCAGACTCAGTGGGAGCGCTGGGAGTGTACATCTCTGCCTTCGTGTGTATGTAGGCGCACGTGCCGTGTCGCGCACATCCAAACCGTATTCCTGCGTGAATTGACGCAGATATTACGCAGAATTAATGTGAATGTCTCTAGATGTAAATATGATGGAACCTTGTTGCAACACTTTTGTGTAAAGGCTATGTGAATTTGGCTAGTAACTCAAATAACCATTCACTACAACAAAAGTATGCAGAAGACTAGGGCTGGGCATTATTAAGAACCTCACGATTTGATTCGATGTCAAATGGCGGTTCAATTCAGTGTCGATTCAGTAAGAAGTAGAAATACACAAATAATGAGAGTACCTGTTGACAATTTTTTATTTATTTTTTTTATTTTGATGCCGATGTGAACATATGTGGTATGTCACGTCATATTTTGACCAAACATCTGAAAATAAAAATCTGCACAGTAATAACTTATTTGTGCACATGGAGTACAAAAGTAAAAAACCTTACAGTTAACACTATAATTATAAATGTCCACCTGGTCTTTCTTTGTCAATAAATGTGTCAGGAATTGTCCTTTGAATACATTTTTTCACCCTTTTTTCAAGAGAAATAAAAGTAAACAATTCTTGCAAGTATTCATTATTATGTTATAAATGCTTAAAACAGTGTGTAATTACAAGAAAAAAATAAAAATGGCTTTGAATTTTAAACAGAATTCTCTTCATAAACAACAAATGAACATGTAGAAATTTTCTGAGATGACCTAAAATAAACTTCACCTATTTTACATAAACTCAAACATTTTTGTTTGCCTACAGTATTTAGTGTCCATGTCACAGCCTGTTATATTAAACCATGTCCAGGCGTTTTTTTTTTACTGATGGTAGTCCCTGAAGCAGTTCCTGTCAAGCTGAAGACAGAGATCTTGACATTTCTTCCTCCAGTATTTCTAAAATTACTATTTATGGAATCTATAAAAAACAAACTATGATCAAAAAAACGATAGATGCCAAAAAAAAGATGATAAAACACACCGAAAATACATCGGAAATACGGCAAAACACAGAGAAAATACAGCAAAAAGACGAAAAGTAAACACTCCAGAATGATACTAATGCTGTTGTGTTTAATATTTTACATTATTTACTGAAAATACTGATAAACTGCCGTTAAATCACTCCCATGTTCAGCTCTCAGTCCTATCACTCTGCAAGCATGTCTTCTTCTGCAACCGACGGCAGCTGGATAAACACTGAAAAGGTGCACAGCGCCCCCCACTGGCCAGGAGGTGAATCAATTCAGAGGATTTGCTGAATCGATATTGAATTAGGAGGGGAATAATTGCAATGCACTGCTGAATCGACATTTCTGCCCACCCCTACAGAAGACCATTTCTAAGCACATAAGTCAAATCTTGAAGTAGATGGGCTACAGCAGCAGAAGACCACACTGAGTGACACTTCTGTCAGCTAAGAACAGGAAACTGAGGCTGCAGTTTGGACATGCTCAGTGAAATTGGACGACAGAAGATTGGAAAAATGTTGCCTGGTCTAATGAGTCTTCATTTCTGCTGTGACATTCAGATGGTACGGTCAGAATTTGGTATAAACGACATGAAAGCATGGATCCATCCTGACTTGTATCAACAATTCAGGGTGGTGGTGGTGGGGGGATGTTTTCTTAGCACCAGTTGAGCATCATTTGAACACCACAGCTACAATGAAATTGCTGCTGACCATGTCCTTCCCTTTATGAAGACAGTGTCCCATCCTCTAATGGCTACTTCTAGCATGACAAAGCATCATGTCACAAGGCACTGATCATGTTGAACTGGTTTCTTGAACATGGCAGTGAGTTCGCTGTACTCTAACGACTTCCACTGTCACCAGATCTTAATCCAATAGAGCACCTTTGGGGTGTGGTGGAACAGAAAATTCTCATTATGGATGTGCAGCTGACAAATCTTCAGTAAGTTTGTGGTGCCCTCATGTGATTATGGATCAAAATCTCTGAGGGGTGTTTCCAGCACCTTGTTGAATCTGTCAGTCTGTGGACTAAGGCAGTTCTGAGGGCAGAAGAGGACTCGACCTGGTACTAGATTAAAGGCATTAGAGGGAGAAGAAGCAGGTTGTAGATGCTTTGACGATGATTTTCTGCACTGTGTCTCTGAATTGAATGGTTGATATGTGTGTATCTTTGTTTGTCATTGTTTCATGTCTTAAACTTTATAAATGTGCTGCTGCCTGCTTAGGCCAGAACACTCTTATCAAATGAGATTTAAATCTCATTAAGGTTTTTCTGGTTAAAATAAAATAAAATAAATAACAAGAGAGGTTTATCTAATAAAAGGACCTGTGAATGTTCACCAATTAGTCAGGCTCTGGATCAGAAAAGCATTTAACTTAAATCATTGGTGACATAAAACTGCATGACTATAGGTGTGACTACTCTGTCTGTGGGCTTTTGAAGGATTTACAAGAGCAGTTAGCGTCTTAATATTTGTTTACCTGTTTAACAGGACTTACTGAGGCCGTGTGCATGTGTTTGCCTTCCTTTGTTTGGCTGCATTAAAGATTTCTCCTCACTTACAGTGTTCATGCTTTTCACTTCTAGATGTTTTTCAGCTACATGAGACAAGGCTGTAGATTTTTCCATCAAACTTATGAGAATTTTCTGTAACACGTCTTTGTGCTGTCTTGCAAACAGGAATTTGTAACTCAAGGCTGTACTGATTTGGCAATTATTTGATTTGTCAAGCAGTTCTCATACTGAGGTATGAACATTAATTCATGGGCTTAAGAGATGATCACTGTGCTGAAGAAATGGACAAGTTTGGATATTTTTGTACTTTAAACCAGTGGCTCTCAATCCTTTTTTGTACCATGGTCTGGTTTTATGGTAATTCATGTTATACTATGACAAACAAACATACTTGTTCATTTTATAACCCACCATAGGCAGGATCAGAGTGAGCCACGGGTTTGTTTCTAAATCCCATTAAAGTGACATCCATGAGGACTCTCTCTGTTTTTATCAGCTGCTTCAAATTGAAATTTACAATTGAAAGTCACAAGTTTACATAGTAACTAATTAAAGTTGGGCACCCTCTGAGCATGGAGGAAAATGCTGTGAAAATGGTTGTATTCATGCTGACAGTTTGTGTTCACTCATTGGTCATCAGGCTGAACTAGTCTCATGTTTGTTTTTTTATTGATTTGTGTTTTATTAGTCCAAACCTCTAAATTGAATTTCAGTTAAGTGCTCTAGCGTGCCTCGACTATTCTGAAGTTACACACATCGTGCAGAGTCAAATATTTTTTACATTTTCCATAGCACAAGTGGAAGACTGCATGAGCAACACGTTTAGCAGCGGAGTTATCACTGGTTGTACTTTTTTGTTCATCACAGTGCAGACAGAGACAGAGAGCCTCAGTGTAAGACCTACGCAGGCAGATCTGCAAGGATCCGATTATTCTTTCAAAATTTAACACTGTTCAAAATTATTATTTATCCTTTTGAGGGGAAATAAAAGTCCCTTACTGCCTGAGTTCTTCTAATTTGAAAACATGTATGCTTTCTGATCACACTGTTCACATTTTTAGGATAATTTGATTAAAAAATTGCAATAACTGAAAAATTAAATATATAATTCTTTCACAGATTTGTGTGGGAGTTATCAGTTCTTTTAACTACAGATCATAAATCCCAGTCTCATTGTTTAGTACCTTAGAAATTCAAGCATGACATTTTTAATACAGTCTTAATATGCAGCTGAAATTCCACATTATCTATGAAGCAAGTTGAATTCTCTAAAATGTGTGAAATGCAATGGGAGTTTACTGAATTTGAGGTATCCTGGAGGACATGCAGGTGTGATTGGCTATCACCTAAAATTCCTTTTAAATTGTGCAAATGTGCCAAAAATAACAGATTTCAGCAACAGACCACACTAAAGGTGCCTGGGGTAAAGCGAACAGCTGTGCATGCAGAAATTGTCTCTTTAAATGTTGTTGGTATGCAGCACAACGAAGGCTTTATTGAGATTTTTGAGGAAGCTGGAGCCTCTGAGTTTCTCATTAATTTGAATCATCAGTAACTCTCAGTGTGGGTGGTATTTGGTCTCAAAACCTCATCTTTACAAACAAATAAGTTCGATTCACAGTGAAGTGAGTTTGTGTGTTAAGAGTGGAGCTGCTGCTGCGTCTGTCTCCTGAGGAATGTGGGGCAGGATGCCTGGGCTACTCTCTCTGGGCCGTCCCTTCATTGTGTGCATACCTTTGCCAGAATCGGGCCTCGTGCACTGTCTGCATTGTGAGCATTCTGTGGTGGTAGGGGTCACTGCCACCGGACCCCCTTTTGTCTGCACTGAGTGATGGTAATCAGACGGTTTCTATATTGGCTGCTGTCATCAGAGCCGCTGGTTCACGGCTCACTGATGTGTGCAGATTAAAAGAGTAAGTGATGTCATTAGCTCTGCGCGCATTCCTCCATAAATCATTAGCGGTGTCAGACTTTCATTGTTGACATTTAATCTCTGTAAATCAAAATCAATGGGCTTTTAATTATACTGACTATCAGTTAAAAGATTGTGACAAGTTTACAGACCTGAGGCACACTTTTCTGTGTGTTTATTCACTCTTATCCACTACATTCTTGTACAAGTGTGATTTTGAAAGAAGACTTTTGTTTTGAAAGGATGTTTTACCAATAATGACATGAGGAGACTCAGTGAGAATGACATGTCATGATTTTAAGGTTACTAAGACATAAGACTTCTTTTAAGAAGGGTCTTAACACACTGCTTTTCTCTCATGCTTTTGACTGTTAGTTTTTTTCTATTTATTTATTATTATTATTATTATTGTAATTGTCTGTAAAATTTTATTTATTTATTTATTTATTTTTCTTTTCTGTGCCTGTTTTTATCTTCTGTGAAGCACATTGAGCTTACACTTGTATGAAATGTGCTATACAAATAAAATTGAATTGAATGGGATTCAGATAGTTTGTGAATATTTTTTTTAATTTTCTGATATTAAGAAAAAAAAAATTTCCTAGATATTCTTTTGGCCTCTAACACTTGACTGGTAGGGGCGCGACCAAACCTGGGATTTGGCCTCCTGGAGTTTAATTGGCCACCTTTGGTTCCAGTCCAGAATTCTGCACTGTGATTGGCTATTTGCCTTGTCTTGGTATTTAAGTAAAAATCAATGTGGGCTGTGTAATAACAGGTTTCTGGTGGCCTTGGTTAATGTTCAATGCAGATGTTTTTATTATTCATTAGACCTTTAAAGTGTGACTCTGACTTTGACCATTTCTTTTAGTCTTTAATGAAATAAGTAGCCACTGTGTCAGTTTAGCCTCTTAAAAGGACAGTTCGGTGTTTTGTAGTTGGGTTTCTTGAAACCTTTAGTAAGTATGATTACCCAGCGAGCTTTGTACCTGAGGAGAGGTAACTTGTTACCAATGTTTGGCGATATATAGGAGTTAATGGTGCCACTGAAAACCTCGTAATTACCCCACTTTTAGGGTAGAAGTACACATAAATAACATAGGCTCTACTAGACACTACAGTAAGATACTTTACAGCGTTTCACTTTTCCTCGACAAAGCTCCTGTGTTTAGAACTTTTGTGTGTCTGCCATCAGCTGGTCACATAGTCAGAAAATACACCAAACTCTAACTTTGCTAAAACTAAAATAAAAATGAGCGATTTTGACTCGATCGACAATGACATGCTGTCAGTCATGAGTACGAGAGGATATCTTCATGAGCTGAAGCACAGGGAGAGAGGTTTTGCAGATGGAGTCACAGGTAGAAAGACGGATGATGCATGAATTGTGAGCCCATGCCCACAAACCCCTGGAGGCCAATTGCTATCACGAGCTGGGCTTGGTAACACAGCGTCTCCCGGACCTTTCAGCAGAGCTCTTTATTTCGTACGCCTTTAAAACTGCTGGTGTGCATCATAAGCCCAATTCATAGTGCCTTTATACAAAAGTTCAACAGTGAAGCCCCACTATATTTACACCACAAGATATTCACATTAATTCTGTCAGGCCATAACATATGTGCTGATTCACGCAGCAGTACAGCTTGGATGTGCATGGCACGGCATGTGCCCCCACATACACACAAAGGCAGGGACGCTCACTCGTAGTGCTCCTGTCTGCTGAGTCCTCATGCCTCCCTCTCTACAATATAATGCCTCTGTTACTACCTCTGAGAGAGACAGAGTAAAGACAGGAGCAACTCTTTCCCCCCATTCTGTCTCCACAATGTTCACAGTGGAGATGAGATGTAACAGGGACTTAAATGTTATGTCTTGAAAATGCAGTGTGAATCGGGTTATAGTTCTTATTGACAAAATGGCCACAGCAAACAGGGCAGAGGGATGAGTCCTGATGTCCATATTAAAAACAAGCCAAAGTTTGCGGTGGCCCATGTTACGTGACAGAATGTGGTGAAATCAGAATATTAACTCTTTGTGTTGCCTTTTTTTTTTACATCAGAGACCAATTCTGGTGCGACCCATCTTTGTAATATCCAGGAGGGTTATATTTATATCACTTCACGCTCAGGTGATCCTGACCCTGCTGCAGTACTCTGATATAAACATCTAATGAAAGGAGTTGCTACATAGGACACATAGCCTTTTCTTGCATCACAAAGTGGACATCACAGGAGCTTTGTGAAAAGTGAAATGCTGTAATCAATCTTACTGTAGCATCTAGTCAAGCCAGTCTTGTTTTAGGTGTAGTTTTTACCCTAAAAGTGGGCTAATTATGAGGCTTTCAGTGGCACCATTGATTACTATATATATCACTGGTACCCAGCTACCTCTTCTCAGTAACAAAGCTTTAGTGGCAATCATACTTACTTGTGCTATAGGCCTCAAGAAACCCCACTACAGAAAACCTGAACCCTTAAAGATCAGATGGGGGTTAGAGTATGAATTTTAATTTGTTTGTAGATTCATATGTAGATATGATTCATGTGTTAATATCGAAAAGTACAAATCGGTACTATTGATTTCTGTTTTACACACCAACACTAATGGAGAAATTAATATTCACATGCATGGATGTATTAAGAAAAATCCTAACATTACCCTTTGAGTGATTTTTGAGGGTGGTGGGCAGGGGAACATGGAAATATTAATCCCAAAGGGGGATTGGCACAGTAGAATGTTTAAGAGCCACTGAGCTTGACAGTCTCTTCACAGCTTTGTACATGAGAGATTTTCCCTGAGTATAATATCAGAACAGGGCAAAAATATTCGCAAGTTGTTATTTTGTGTAAGATATATTTGACAGAATTTTAAGGTCCTGTATTTTGGATTTGTAGGACAGTTGTAGCCACTGGGTTGTGGTGTTCCTTTGACTGTTGTGTAAGTAATTGATGTGAATATCTCCCCGTTGTTATTTTCCAGTCAACAGTTTGGTCTCCTGACCACTTGAACTGATGTGTTCTCTCCCTGAGGAGCAATGAATCAAACACCTCTGTATTCCAGTGAAACACAAAAGCTTGTAAATCTGACAATCACAGAGTAGTCTCAGGCTAAAGAAAACTCTATGTGTGATGATAATTCAGGTATCTCTTTAATGATGGTTGATTTTATGTAAGAATTAGTCAGTATTTTGATCAAAATAAAGTAAATGATCATGGTATAATAGTGTAGGATTGATGTTACCGATTTTTGAAGCATTCATTAATGTCACTGATGGACTTCTTTTTTGTAATAAAATTTTAAGGAGTCCGTAAAACCTGTCATATCCAATCTCAACAACATTTTAGCGTGTTAAAAGGGCTTGGGTGCACAATGAGACTCATCACAGAGCTCTCTTATTATATATGTATAGAGATATATATATTGTATATATATATACAAATCAAGCAGGTGAAGTGAGGACACATTAGGCAGCAAGTGAACAGATTGTCCTCAAAGCTGATGTCTTAGAAGCAGCAAAAATGGGTTAGCATACAGATCTGAGCGAGTTTGACAGTTATTGATGGCTAGATGACTGGTCAGAGCATCTCCAAAACTGTAGCTCTTGTAGGGTGTTACTGGTCTGCAGTGGTCAGTATCAATCAAAAGAGGTCCAAGGAAGGAACAGGGGTGAACCAATGACGGGGTCATTAATGCATGTGAGGAGTGAAGGCTGGCTCGTGTGGTCCAATCCAACAGATGAGCTACCGGTGCTCAGATTACTGAAGAAGTTAATGCTGGCTCTGACAGGCAGTGCATTGAAGTTTGCTGCGCTGAAGCAAGAGGGGGACCAACAATAATAATAGGCAGGAACTGTTTACTCTGAAGCCGACCTAGTAAATAATGTGCCCACATCACTGTCTGCTGGTCTTTCTTCATTGTTGTTGCTCTTGACAAACTCAAGTATTCTTTAACTGGAGGTCTGAATGATAGCGGGGGGTCAGATTTGTATTTGCCGATCTGAGAGTATGTGGTGTGCTCCAGCTCCAAGTTTAGCTCTGCGTATATAGATATGCTTGTTTTTGTTCAGTACACGTCTGAACCGAGCTGAACGGTTTGGTACGAACACATACACCATTGCGCCCCTAGTATAAGCTGAAAACAATTTCTAATGAAAGGTGTTTGTTTCAAAGATTGCATTGAAATGATGTCACTACTGTGGTCAAATCTCCAGTTTTATATCTAGTGGTTGGCTTTTAATGAGTTTAAAGAAATGGGTTTAATTCTTTCAGACTGTTTTTAAGCAGGTAATGAAGTAGTAAACAGAGCTCTTCCAATACTTCTTCATGTTGTTTGTTTATTTATTTGCAACAAATTCCAAGAATAATATCACAGTATGGTATCGAAAAACATTTTCAGTATCAATACCATTGTGCTAGTGTAATATCAGATTCTAAGAGTCTGGTATCATAGTAGCCTGAATACTTCTACTTTATTTATTTATGATGGTTGTGAATATCAAGAGCTGCCCACTCTTCAGACAAAGATTCTCTAAGAGGGGAGATTTCACAAATAATCACTCTTGATAAATGTTTTATTTGTTTCCTCTGTTGTAGTAATCATTGAAGTACAACTCTTGTCCAAGATTCAGTTCAGTGTTTATGTTCCTGCAGGAGAAAATGTTGTTGAGATGAATATTTACTTTTGCCCCTTTCCCCTCGATTAACATTGAACACACCTTTTATAAACATAATAAATGAGGCAAAGCATCCTGCAGACCAGTTTATGTTAAGGGGGAACATTACATAACAGAGAAAGAAAAGCAGTTTTAATGTGAAAGTTTTTTGGTATTATTTTTGCAGGCTAATATTAAAGTAAATTATGGAGAGTTTTAAGGGGGGACTAAAAATGTAATTTTTTTTCCTTTTCAGGATCACCAAGCCGCTGACGTTTGCTGACTGTGTTGGAGATGAACTTCCTCTGGGGTGGGAGGAAGTTTACGACCAGCAAGTGGGAGTTTATTACATCGACCACATCAACAGTAAGCTTAATATCTGCGAGCATTTCATTTTGAATGACTGAACTCAAAAACAAATATTGACACAGATTTTGCAATAATGAAATGCCCACTTGACATGAGTACAGTCTTAGGACGTTTTGTACTTGGGACAGGACTAAGGCTGAATTTACACCCAAAGCGTTGTTCTCAGACCAGATATTTTGTCGATGACTCCATTTTTCTCATGGCCTGTATCAGACACCAGTGTGAGCTGGTCACAGTCCTCAACTAAAACGCAGAACCGCTGGCCTGCTCTGGATCCAGTATTTGAGATAACAGATTAGCCTGTTAACCAATCAGATCCCTGATCAGTGAGTTCTGTGAGCTGAATGTCGGAGGGTAGGATGGAGAGAGTGACAAACATTTTGAGATTTTTAGTTTTAGTTTTTCAATTAAAATGTCTGATTGTGAAATATTGAAATAAAAGCTTCACAGAAGTCATTCTCCACCAGAGACTAAACAAAGCACCAAGTCTTGAGGACATTAAACTGTACCTACTGCTGTCAATTACATTTTATTAAAAACCGTAAGTTTATTTTTTAAGCCCTTCAAATATCCTTCTTAAACTGTCAGACATACTACATATGATTGAATTATTTTATTTATTAATTTATTTTATAATCAGATTTATTGTGCACTTTGGATGTGAGATTTGTGCATCACAGTCTAAATTTGATTTGTCAGTTCCTCCTACATTTGTAGCTGTAGTTGTCTTGAATTCAGTCAAGCATATGCTTTATGTTTTTTTCTCTGACAGAAAATTGTTTCTCCATTTATAAATTGTGATGATTCTCTATATCAGACATGTCTGCTCAGACTGAGGTCACATGGCCAAAGATCTTACATGTATGTGATGGGAATCATACATTTGAAAGAGTCAGATTGTGTTGCTCACACTGTGGTGCTTTATCAAATGAGGGTTCAACCAAAAATTGTGTGTATGCCCAACATTTGTCAATTTGAGCTTGGGTGCAGGATGCACACGTGTGTACTTGTTGCTGTGAATAAAATTGGAGTATTTTTATGTCAAACTTGCTTTACCTTTTTAGACTGGTATGTTGCAGATTTAAAACTAAACAGTAATTTCAGATACAGCATCAAAAATGTATTTCATATTACCCTCCCCCCCAACAATCCCCGTGGAATATATCACTTTTTAGATAATGAGCCGCACAAGCTTTAAAAAATATATTATTTTTAGCAATTTATTTAGAGATAAGAGAAGCTCCTTTCTTACACTGTAAACCTTTCTAAATATAAGTATCTCCGCAGCAAATATTGTGGAAGATTTAAGCAGATAAACAAAAAAAAAACTGTGGCAATATGACATGAAAAACTAACAGTGCAAACTAAGTAATTTGTAGTAATAACTGTTGAACATTTCTCCAGCTTGTGAACAGATTGGCCTTCAAACTATTCCAGCATGTGGTCATTGAGCTCTGATTTCTGTCACCCTGACTGCTTGAATGATAGCAAACTCTTACTCTGTAAATGTTGAATTTAATTCTCTAAAATCACATGCCTTTAAGCCTTTGTAAAAACTTAAGGGGTAGTATTCCTGAAAATTCAACATAATGAAAAAACACCATATGTTTTTTTTGCACAGCAGCAAGTTTGACTTTTCCTTTTGAAATGATTTCTGTCCAAACAGAGGTTGATCTCAAGTGTCTCATTGAAGACGTGATGTATCTGACTTTATATTTATGTGTCTATACTGAATACCAAACAGCAATGTTTTATTCTTTTCTTCTTATTAATTCTTTTCTAATTATCAGTGAAAGTCTGTCCGATATCAGCCTTGGCAGTCCGAGAAATGGTCGCTGAGCATACAGAATCTGTCTCCTATTATCATGTTTAACGACAATGATGCTCCGATCAAAGACTCACCGACATGACAGCAAACTGCAGTGTAGAAAAAATAGTAAAAATATGACAAATAGTCTCTCTTAAACTAGCACGGCTATCGGAATGTGACGATAAGCAGTAACTTGGAAGTCCGTTTTGTTGTTCATTGTTTGAGATTTGTCGTATTTACTTTCAGTCTGCATATGAGTGACTTGTATCATGTCTTGTTGTCAGAGACCACCCAGATTGAGAATCCTCGGACTCAATGGCGGCAGGAGCAGGAGCGCATGCTGAAGGAGTACCTCGTAGTGGCCCAGGAGGCCCTCAAAGCCAAGAAGGAGATGTACATGATCAAGCAGCAGCGTCTGGAGCTGGCTCAGCAGGAAATGTTGCTCTTCCATGAGCTCTCTGAAGATAACCGCTCCATCACAAGCAGTAAGACATGCTAACATTCATGCCTTTCTTCTAAATAAGATCAGCTTGTTCTGGATGCTGAACTCAAACAGCCAGATTGAACAGGAACATGGCAAAAATAATCAGCTTATTTTCCATGCTGCCCGAATGATCACAAATACCAAGGGCATCATGATATTCAGGCAATTTGTGATTAACTGTTGATAAAAAAGATTATTGATAATGATAGATGTTAAAAATACCTCATGGACAGAATAAACTAGGTTTTACAATGCAGGAAAGGGAACAGTACCCACTGAGTGCAGTGACCAGGGTGTCCCGTGTCCCTACAGATATCCCAATATGTCCTGATTTGCAACAGTCCCTGCTGATTTGCCTGTAAATGAGTCAATCAGTCTCACTGTGCAGCTGCATTTTAGCATGCCCAGCTCATCACACTGACAGGTATGTAACATCAGGTAGAAAGGATGTCAAGGAAATTATGCCGAGTTTCTACAGAGCTTAAGATGAGGCACAGCTCCCTTCAAAAATCATAAATGAATTTCTCTAGTGTATTAAATAGGGATGGGAATTGATAAGATTTTATCGATACCAATGCTATTAACGATCAAGCCAATCCATCCAATTCTTTAACGATTCCCTTACTGATTCCTGCAGATTTTCCATGTGGGCAAATGTTGGCCTGTAGATTTTCAGTGGCAACAATGTCAAACACACATGTCACAGCATAGATAACTGCTTCTGCGAGTTGCTGGTGTTTCCACTCACTTAAGGTTGTGCAGTAGGCGCCTTTTGTAAAAAATTAAGCCACAGTTCTTACAGCTTCTGAACCCTGTCAGTGGAAGGAATTGATAAGGGAATTGATTAGCAAAAAGACTCATGATATCGATACCTTGATGGAGCTGTTAAAGATTCTCAACTGGAATTGGTTTTCGATTCCCATCCCTAGTATTAAACAGTGCAAGAGCCAGTTTTTAATCCCCCCCTGGAGGAAGTGCGGACATATGATGCCGTATTAAAACTAGCAAACATCAATGGAGGTACCATTGTAGCACTGTTCAAATGACACAAATGATGCTGACATCCATCCATTTACTCAACTGGACGAATATAACCTGTCATCTGAAAATCTAGTCATCCCAACTTAGTGGGCAGTTGGGGCTTGCTAAAAAAACTGAAACAGGCTTGTTTGCTCACTGTTTATGGCAAGTCACTGGTTTGACTCCTGAGGTCGATTTTTCTGTATTTGAGTAACAAAAGAAAATTGGAAGTAAAAGCCTATGAAAATAAAATGTCCCTGAATCTCCAATAACAAGAAAAATGTAGAAAAGGTGTTGTTGTTGGGAGATGGCTGTCTACAAGCTTGATTTGCCGATGTACAGTGCTTTAGTTTCTCAGGCAGATGGCCTTGGTTTGACTCCAACTTTCGGCTTCTTCCTTGCACTTTGGGCTCCACTCAGCATGTTTACATGCAGTTAGATAAAGTCAATTTATTGTCTTTGTCTGACCAAAACTCCCCAAAACACGTCAGACTAACTGGAATTGTGCTATGCCAGCTTTACTTGGTTGATGGTTAATTTACTTTTACCTTTGCAGAACTCGCTTAGACCCAAACTGGACTAAATGCTGTTTGCATGTTCCTCAGCTTTCACCTCGAGCTTTGACCAGCAAGTCAAACAACAAAAATACTTGGCAGAACGTAAACATGTGGTCGTCTGCTGTCAGATGTCACCAAAAGGTGGAGGAATACGTGCACTGTGTTTGATCAAAGGCTGAGCTTAACGCTGTGTCCTAACTGATGGCAACAGGCCAGAGTGTCAATGACAAAAATGTCAAGTTAGATGGAAAATCACGTGTGTCCTAACTGCCTGTGAGTGACACTCCCCATTTCTATTTTCTCCTCCCTCCCATGCCAACAAGGAGCGAGGAAAGGGGGATTTTGAAGAGGTACTGGAGGGATTTTCTTGATTTACTTTGACTTTTCTCACTCTGTAGACATGCTCATGAACAACTGGCTTGTTCTTGAATATCATCAAAATGACAAAACATGCAAGTTTCTTTTTTTTGACACCTGCAGACCTTATTTTCAGCAGTGATTCAAGAACAGTAAAAAAAAATCCCATAGGCTAGTAGCCATGAGGACCAGCCTGATGCTAACTTTTGAATTAGTCTGCAGAAATACATAAGCTCTGAAACACTGTGCTGCAGATATTGTTGACAAAGACCTATGATGAGAGGTACAGTTAAGCTTAGAGTTTAGTTTGGCCATGGGCAGAGGCTGTAGTTGTCCAGATTGGAGGCACAGATTTGACCCGACTCTTTCTTTTGGTTTTCTGCTCTATTTACTGTCCTACAGTATTAGGGCATAAAGGACATAATGTGGATCTTTCTTTAGTCTGAATGATACATCCCATTCTCTCTAGTGACCTTTCATAATTCCACCTGTCTTCTGTCATCCATTAAAATCACATCCTGGTTCACTCTGCCATGTGCCAGAATCCCATATGAATACAACATCACTCTCAGCCTGTCAAAGATGGGGTACTATAATGTTGTTATGAAGAATATTAAGAGCAAG
Organism: Cetoscarus ocellatus; assembly: GCA_037902135.1. NCBI lineage: Eukaryota > Metazoa > Chordata > Actinopteri > Labriformes > Labridae > Cetoscarus > Cetoscarus ocellatus. Next base: position 307,948 of record JBAMNC010000612.1, read on the forward strand.
GCATAATAAAAAGGATGAGGGAAGTGTGAATATTAAGGCTGTATTAGAACCAAAGCTGTTGGGGGTGCTGATCTAAGACCTCTTATCCACCTCCACCCAGTTTACCCTCTGACTCCAGCCAGCTGTCACACACAAAGCGTCCAGGGGGCGTCCACGGAGAGCAAAGGCTGGGAGATGACACCAGATCCACCTCGGACTCTCTTAGAAGTACAAGTTAAGCTTAACATCATGGTCTGACTCTGATTCTCTCTCTTTGTTTTTGTGTGTTCACAGCTCTCTCCAGCTCGTCTTCAAACGCGAAATACGACCCCGACCAAATTAAAGTGGAAATAGCTTGTAGAAGAGAACGGGTAAGTCATTATTGGAGGAGAACAATGGGCTGCAGTGAGGGGCCCCTCTTTGGGCAGAAAAAATAAAGGGGGCTAGGGTGTGGCCCCTACAGGATACTGTGGCTCTGGCCCGGGGCCCCGAGAGGATGAGGATGAGATCATGAAAGGGTCAGGCAGAGGCTAGGTCACTGACTCACAGCGACAAACTGGACGTTTCTCTGAGATCAGTCACATGGCTGAGTGTGTTTCCTACATCAGGGACATGTTAGAACAAAAAGATGGGTGTGACGTTTTTTAATGACACTTTAGAATAACACAGAGGTGACTATTATTCAAAATCAATAATCAAAGCCATAGTATGTAATTGTTATAATGTATGACACACAATGTTATCAGTGTTTGCTAATATCTGATGATGGCTTGCTCAGCTCCATATTTGGGTATTATTCAAAGACAACACCCAAAATCAGCACAAATCATGAAATTAGTCAGTTAAGACTTCAGATGCAATTATAAATAGCCAGCTGAGGTCATGTATTGCACTTTAAACATATATGGACATTATTTAAAACAAGATACAGAATAAGACAGTTTTTATTATGTACATTGCTTTGTGTTTAAATAACCTTTTTTCTTGACTTCATCTGGCCATTGGTGAGAGTCATGTAGAGTAAATTTATTTAAAACAAGAAGTTTAACGAGAGCACAAAACTCTGCCAAGGCCAACATTGTGGAAAACTGCCCTATCACGCTCTGTTAAGAAATCTGTTTAAAAATTACTGGATCCATCGCTGGATTTGGATCATCACTAAAATCTTTTCACTTCTTCCTTTTGCCATGACCAACATTCCCAGAATTTTTTGTTCTAAATTTGTTAATAACTTTTTGAGGTATCCAGTTCACAATCGAACAAACCCTGTCAAAAATATCCTCCTTCAGTGAGGTTATCATCACGCCTTATGTCTTAAAAATGTGTCTAGAGTCAAGCCTGATTTATGCAGTACTTCTGCATTAAAGTTAATCTACAATGCAGGTCCAGGTAGTCCTGAACCATCTCAGAGGGTTATGCCTGTAGCCTGTCATGCACCTCCACAAAAGTTTAACTCTGCATCAAAGAGACAAGGACTAAAAGCCCTGTGACAGCCAGCCTTGTGTACGCCTCAGGCATTTCTTTTGTGTACTCTAACATAGGGCTGCTCGATTGCGGTAAAAATCCTACTCTTGATCATAATCAGGATGATAAAACACGATCACTTATTGATTTTACAAAACACAACACATGCGTACATTAAGCCTGAACATCTGAACACTATCATTCTAAACACTGAAAACAAAAAAGTAAATGAAAATATGTAATAACTATAAATATCAAAAAGATTGGAAAAAAAGACATAAGTGCAGCAGCATTTATTGTGACACAGTAATCTTTAAATTAAGATTATTTGCTTCTCATACTTGTGGTGAGCAGTAATTCATTGCTCTGCTATAATGTGATAGAGTGGCTGCAGAAGATGATCCAACAAGTTGACTTCACTTGCTGATATGTCAAAATGTATTTTTATATACCTGCCTCAGTTTAAGTAGAAGCTATAAATTTCAGCTACTCTAATGTTTCTTCTCTTTTTCTTTTTGCAACAACTAAGCTATGAGCAACACCTGCTCATATTTATCAGCTCAACGCTCTGACATTATTCGCTCTGTTTCTGTCACCGTGGTCTCTTGCACACTAATAAGCAGGGAGCGTGTCAGGACTGGAATACAAATCAAACTGCTGACTAGTATTTAAAGGATTATTGCAGTGACACAGACAGACTGAAAAACAAGTTTAAATGCTTCACATGATATCATGATCAACACAATTATTGGTCTAGAGATGGCTGTAGAGCTAAATTACATCTGTGGTCCCTGCGTAAGATCCCCGGCAAAGGTCTGAAACTTACACTATAAAGAGTTGAAAGCAGTTTGCAAACATTTTTTAAAGATATAAACTTCTCAAACTTCATGTCACAGAAAACAACACTTTTCAAAGTTCATCACATCCTCTTTAAGACTTTTGAATCGATAGGTTGAATCAGTAATTGGCTTCCTTGAGCCATGGTTTCAGTTTTGTTTTAAAAATGCTGAAGCTTGTGCAGTGGCTGACATGTGAGGGAACTGAGTTCCACTTTTCTGCTCTGGATGAAAATGAAAATTGTCCAAAAGCTTACAGTCAGCAGATGAACCACATCTTATTGAAGCCCAACCATGGCCTCGTTCCTGCAGAGTAGCATACGTTGTGCAGCTATTATGTAATATATCTTTGAACATGTAATAAGCCAAGCATCAAAATTTTATAATAACTTCAGCAGTAGGAGGCTTTGTTGTGAAATACAGGTGCATCTGGAACAACAAAAATATATTAAAAAGGGTTTTGTAATTTAACTGTGAAGTAAGATATTTTAAGCCTTCATTTTTGTTGAGTCTTGATGATTACAGCTCACAGCTGAAGGAAATCAAGAATCTAGGGCATCATAATATTGAAATATTATACGCGACAATAAAATGTCTCTGTCCCCAGAAGATGAATTGTTATTAGGTTAATGTTTTAACTTAGTTTATTTGATATTAAAGTCATGTGATTAATGACTGTATTCAGGGCACCTGAAGTATTTTTTTAAGGAAACTTGTGTACATTTGTTTTGAGTAGTAAAAAAGAGAAGACTTATTAAAAATATTGAAAACAAATGTTATCTATACAAAAAATTAAGATTACCACCCCCAAAGAATGAACATATTTATGAAATCATTAATTTTACTTATGAAGTGTTCTACACACAACACAGTTTATGACATACACCCTGAGGAGAATGGGTTAAAAAGGGAACAAGGGGAGAGGGGTGGTGTTAAAATGATAGTTCAGGGCTTTTTAAGTGGGGCTGCTTGAGGCCTAAGCACTAGTAAATAATAATAATAAAAAAATCCAAACGATAAAGAATACAACCACACTAATAAGCAAACAAACAATTACAAACAGCTGAAGAGATCATTCAACAACAACCTTCTTGACATAATTAACCAAGCCATCAAAAAAAAAAAAATCTGAGGAACATTTATAAGAGACCATGGGTACAGGGTTACACAATGATGAAAGAGAAGAAAAGAATAATAAAAGAGAAGAAATAAAACACAGAAATGCTTCAACAGGTTGAAAAGTAGTTGGCATAAGAGCATTAGAAAAGGTAAAAAGAGAGTAAACAGAGATGAGGACAGTAAAGTGAAGCAGTCGTAGTTTAGAATAGCCAGCAGGCTCCTGTCTGAGAGTCTGAGGCTGCGGGCCGGCTCCTGAGGGGTCAGCGATTCTGCTAGTTAGCATGGAGCCAGACCCATGCATGCTTTAAAAGTGATTGCATTATGATTGTCACATTACTTCAAAATTTAATAAATTTCTATGATATTATCAGACTTGACTGCCCTAATTAGATTTGACTCATCACATTTAGTTCATCATTTTTCTTATTTTTCTGAAAAAGACTGATGAAATATTTGTGAGCAGCAAATTTTTTCTTTACTAAGGGATGGGGGTATTATAATATTATCAAATACATACAACCAGGTTGTTTAATTAAAGGCACACTGTTACAAAAAAATAAGACACAACTGCATTTTTGTATGTAATGTCTGTCAACCAATCAATTGATCTTTTTTGTAAAGCACCAAATCATCACAAATGTTTTATCAAGATACTTTACAAAAGAGTCGATCAGTGTCATACTCCTTCTTGTCCTGTATTTTTAAGATATTCGTATTTTTTATTATTATTTTATCAGTCCAGACCCAACATGAATCCAACATGAGTACAGCATTTGGGGCACATTCGTCAGAAGATACAGTTATAAAAAAGCAGGCAGGAAATCTTGGACAGAACCAGACTTGTGTTAAACAGCCACCCACCAAAGCTGTGTTGGAGGTGTGAGTGTGGACAGAGAGAGATGTGAATCTTTCTCATAATACATGTATTCATGCAAAAACTGAGCAACTTGTCAGTGTCGCATTGTTGACAAAGAGCTTGAACCTCCTTTTTAACTCAGAAATGGATTCTATTTAAGATAAAGTGAAGTTTACAACTTTGCCATAAAAACTCTTATTACTTTCACTGCATCAAACATTCTGATCAACTTAAGTCCTTTTCATAAATTTATCTCTATCTCTGTATATATTTTTCCTGTGTTTTTGTAAAACAGTTCATTTGAAAACAAATGGATAACAATAATAATTATAATTTAGCTTTAAAAACATCATTTTGTTAAAGAGATACTACATGCTGGTGTAGTAACTATTACAGAAACCTAAAAATGAGTGTATCTATTTTCAGCACTGTAGCCCCCATATGCTAGTTTGCAAAATTAGTATCAATGATATTATTATGAAAACAACAATCTGACAGACAAAAAAGAACAGTTTCCTTCATTATAACGCTAGGACTTATACCTGTTTTTTGATTAACACAATGAGGGACATGACAGTCTTTATCATCAAAATTTATTGGATGCATTATCATTATTTTGTGCTGCATCAGCATAGAAAAAATCATAATCTATTTAGTCTTAATATTGACAAATTTTAAAGCTTCTGTTAAATTTTACAATGTCATTATTTCCTACCTTGTTGCATCAAAAATCAGCTTCAGTCCTGTTTATAAATTTGAAAATGTTTGTTTTCATATTTGATGATTTTCCCCAAATATCTTTATAAAACAACTAGAAAATTAATTTATTTCAAAAATACAGAAGTAGTGACTGAATATCAGGGCTGGGGGTGATAGCAGTGTTTTTTTTAATCCTAACAAAGCCGATATTTCCTCTCATGTTTGATCATGAAAACAGATCACAGTTTGTCAGGCAGGTTATTTTGATGGCAGATTGGTGTTCCAGATGTCAGCATTAAATTGAGATATCTGCTCACCCACCATCAATTTTCAGAGAGCTGATGTTTAGAAATGTGTCAATATCAGCTCATACTGATGTTGAATAAATGGTGATTTGCATTCCTTTACAAAATGACAGCAGGTTTTTTGTATTAATACTGTCTGTTGGGACACGTCAAAGATTATTGATTGAAAAAAATTTTTGGATTAAAGGTATTGTTTGTGTTGTAGCTTAGTACAAAAATCTGTTAAAATTTCCTGTTGGACAGATGGAGGATTGCACTTAGACTGAGGGTCTAAAATAAGAAAGTGGTAAAATTTGCTTGAAAACAGTAAAAACTACAATTTTGAAGCCTTGCCTACAAATTTAAAGCATGTTTTCAGATACCACTAGTTTTTTACTGCACAGGCCATATGGTCATACATTTATAGTGGGTTTAAGTGTGGCCATTTTTTTGACCATAAAGGTCTAAGTGTGATTATTTTGGTTATGTAGAACTAAGGATGAGAATCGAAAACCAATTTCAGTTCAGAATCAATAGCAACTCACTCAAAAAATCGATATCATTAGTGTTTTTGTTCAGTAATTCCCTTAACAATTCCTTCCACTTTATTTTACATGCCTTGTAAATCAAGAACATCACACTCTCATCAGAGCAGTCAGTAGGAATGAGAACAAAGACGCCAAAATGTAATCATGGCAGACATAGTAGTCTGAATTGTGACAGGTAATGCACATTGTGAAGTGGGTGAAGAAACGGCAACGTGCAGAGGCATTCATCTATGCTGCACAGTATTGAACTAAAGAAGTGACATACATTTGGCATTTTGCCACTAAAAAACTATGTGGGCTAACTTTTGTCTATGCAAATAATCCACAGGAATCAATGAGGGAATCGTTAAAGAATCGCACCAAGAAGTGAAAATGATAATAACTGTGATATTGATAAAATCGTATTAATTCCCATCTCTACACAGAACACTATAGGTATAATGTAACAAGTGGATGTGTTAAAGGTGCAGTGTGTAGAATTTGGCAGCATTTCGCCGAACAGAAACGGTGAATATAGAATATAATGTATTTGTTTGTATGTAAAGTCCATCAAAATAGGAGTACAATCATCCCCATAAAACATTTGTTTTATTTTTATTTAGTTAGAAAAAGCTTCAAAAAATTTACATTACCGCGGGCCGCGTTCATGTAGGCCGACATAACGATCCGCCATGTTGTCTATGGGTGGATTTTAGGGACACAAAGAACGAAACGCAAATCTGTCCGCCGGTTCTGAAATCTACCTGGAATGTAGGCGAAGAAGAGGAGAGAGGACAACAACTGACCTATAGTCTATAAAAATAATGGTTGCAAACCTTGTCACTTTAGTAAATGATGCTGTGTTCATGATCCCTTTTGGTCTTCACAGGCTTCCGTTGCTCAGCGATGTGACGTTTTGGTCACGGTTGGGCTCGTTCTAGAATCTGAACGATAGATGTCGCTCAAATGCCAAATTCTACACACTGCACCTTTAAAATTTCCTGACACATGGATTAATAATCAAAAAATAACAACACAAATGAAAATGGGCATTCCCCCAAAATGGACCAACTGGACCTGAGAGTCAAGTGAAGGCAAATTCACTACTCAGAAATGAAGTTAAAAACAAAAAGCTACTTAATGACGGTATTGTAAATCAGTATAATTTACTTTCCATCTCTTCTCCACAGTCATGTAGGCCAACACACTCTAATTTCACAGTCTAAATAATACAGTATCTGACAAATAAGCTGATATTGATGTCCAATATCTCCTCAGTGAAGTCAAAACATATCATCATTATGTTATTTTACACTACAGTCAAAGCATTTTCCCATGGTATTCCCTTATCTAAGGTCTTTTCCAGGAGTTATAGCCTCAGCATGTGAACTACTGTGTGTGCATGTATGTGTGCACGTGTGTCCCTGTACAAACACAGCGTTGCATTCCTGTATGTGAATACTCATGACTAAGCAGTTCTGTCGGGTGGTGGTGCTGAGTGAAGCCCATTGTGCTCCATGGTAACCGTGTGTCTCGGCCCCTGTGTGTCCGCAGCTCTCCAGGCTGAAGCAGGAGCTGGCTCAGGTGAAGCAGGAGCTGCAGTACAAGGAAATGGGAGTAGAGACCCTGCAGGAGTGAGTGTTCCTCTGCCTCTGTGTCCCCGGCCCGCCCTTCCTCTCATAGCCGGCCTTCTCCTTCCTACAGCACAGACGCCTTTTCCCTTCTTTATTCCCCCTCGTCTTCCATCTGCTGCTTTACACAAACCTCTCTGTCTCTGCTTGCTCTGTTTTTCTGTCCTCACCACGATATTTCAGAGAGTTTAGCCAGCTCTCATGAAGCTCTAATTCTCTTTCGCCCAGTCACCATTATGTCACAGCAGTTATGTACGCTTTGTGGTGGCAGGAAAACAGTGAAACAGTGGAGGGAAACAGGATACAGAGTCTGTGGGCAAATGTTTGGTTTCTCAGTGTAAGGACACAAAAATTAGGGATGAACTGACCAGGCTTTTAGTGGCTGATACCATCAATGGATCAGTTATTGAGTGAGATCAACTGATACCAATACAGATCATATTTTGTGTTTTGTTATAACAACTGGCCGAGTGTTTGCTCAACAGAGAGGTACAAAAAGATCTCAAGGAGTGATGCAACATATCCTAAAGAAAAAAGCACTAAAGCACACAGTGTTATGCCTCATTATTATTTGTATTTAATTATGTCAGTTAAGAAATTATTGACAGTCTGAACAAATATTAATGGCATTCAACAGGCGACACAGTGTAAACAGTCTAATGAATTAAAGCAAATACATTAGCTTGTTTATATAATGCAACTGATGAAACGACGTCACATTGCTAAACAATTTCACTTCCACTCAACACTAGTTACTTAAGGTTAAGCCAAAAGCTTGATTTTCATCCATTGAAATTACATTTTAACTCATCAAATCCTGCCATAAACTCATCATAACGTTACCGACTGGACCTCAAAAGCATCACAGAACACAGCAGGCATATTTTGTGGCTCTTTCAGCTTAGCTGATTAGCTTTTATGTTGTTTAAATATCAACACAGACTTCAGTGCTGGATTTAGATTTTTCACTAAAAGGACGGATAATTAAGTTGGAGAGATACTAACCCAGTTTATTTAAGTTTGTTTTCACACATAGAGCGTTGGAGAGACTTGTTCTAATAAAAGTTAGCATTATGTGTTTGGCACTGTTCATTTGAACATACCCCTGCTATGTGGCACAAAGCTCTTATCTCCATTTTTTATGATTTTCATTTTTTTCATAAAACCATGCTATTGGTCACCTTCCATGTCAGGGAGTGGGTTTTAGAAAAATTTAACCACATTAAAGCACAAATAGTTTGTAGTCAAGACAATACAGTATTTATTCAATAATTAGTGTGGCGTGTTTTTCATGTCCTGAAAAGTAGTAGTTTGGTGACAAGAGCTTTGTGCCCGACAGCAGCGATATATTAACAGAGCAATCGATGCCAATTTCAGTACAAATAACCATGCTGAGCTCTCCTGATCGAGGTGGTCTCAGCTTGCTTCCAGTGAGATCCTGGAGCAGTTAATGTGAAGTGAGAGCACAGTCGACCAGCAGCCGGCACAAACACTGTGACGAGTTAACTCATCACACTGCTGTAGTAGTAAAAGCAGCAGCAGCAGTCGTCTGAATAACAACTGCATTATGGCTACTAGACAACCAGACTGACAACAACGTACTACTACATAATAATGTTTTGTTTTTCAGAGTCATTTTCTGCACACAGGACACACCTCTTTGTGTACTGAGTTTGTTTAACTACAAATCTCTATAATCTTCAACAGATGTTTGACCTCCTCTTATAATGACTAGTTTTGTTGATAACTTAGCCCGTTTGCTTCCTTTTCATAATGCAGAACGCAACATGTAGTCATAGCATAGCTGGCTGTTACATAATGACATTTGGCAAGTGTGACTTGCACTTGACTTTGTCTGCTTCAAAATTGGGCATTTGAGAATGAAACTATCCAAAGGAAATAGCATTTTTTTCAGATGAATTCAGAACAGAGTAACCAAGGAGCAGGTGTGAAAACCATACCTAGATACCTAGATTGGTGAGGAGACTTGCTCCGATACAAGTAGGCATTTCCTGTTTGTTTTGTACAGAGCAATTGTTCCCTGTTTTGATACAAACACCTGGGCCAAGCATGCCTGAAAGAGGTGGTCTTAACTCACTTCGAACAACTTAATGATAATATTTGGATCCCACAGAGTCACTTTCTGTGCACAGGCACAGCACACCATGAACGTTACTCACTGTATCTACAGCAGATAGCCTTGACAACATCGATTTATTCAAATACTGGTTTAGTTCCCAGAATTTAGTCCAGTTCAGTCACGCTGGAGAATTTATTCTTTTCAAAGCTACTCTCTACTTTTCTGCATCGCTGACAGTTTCTCTGCAGACACTTCTACAGGTGTTACAGTGTAATAAGTTACCATGCTGTCTGGTGTCCTCTCTGGTCCACTGTAGACACCAGCGAGCGTTAAAAGCCCCTCCTGTTCGTTCACTGAGTTTGTTAACACTTACATGCTAAGACATGTCACACATTGATACATGTGTAAATCTGTATAATCATGACCTCCTCTTTTCAAAGACTTTTTGTGGGTAGCCTAGCCTGCTAGCCTCCTACCCAAAATAAAGCAGGCTGTACCTATTTGTATGAATTAACCTGCTTCAAAATACTGCAGTGTGAACATGAAACCATCCAAAGGAAAATGCCAATTTGTAGCGTTTTTTTAACTGAATCAAAACAAAGCAACCAAGCTGTAGGTGTGAAAACGCTTTAAATAGTTCTTAACTTCCTGATGTTAATCGACCACAGTCTACCACTCGCTGACCTTCTGTCACCAGTCTGGCTCTGCCCTCAGATCTGTCACCACTGTGTTGCAACTTCGTAATGACCCATGGAGCTTTCAGGGATTTTGGGAGTCTACAGGGAAAACTTCAGCTCCTTCCCTGCTTGTTTTAGAGAGGCAGTTTCCCCATTTTCCTTCAGTTTTTGCTGATTTTTTTAAATGCACATATTCAAAGCCTTTCATACTGGAAACATTGTTGAGTTGCTCCAAATTTCACGTTAGAATTAGAAGCTCCACCTCTCACAGGAAAAAGAAAAGCAGAAAGTGTTTGAGAAAAGGCAAATGGAGGGAGTTTTTTGATGGAAAAGGGGACTCCACCTCAGGAAGAGGATGCACCAGTGGAGTGCAGGGAGCCAAAGCTCGGCCTGGAGAGGAAGTTGGAGGGGAGGAGGGGGGAGAGGGGGAGGTGTGGAGCCGAGAGCAGTTTCAAAAACACAGAGATATCTGGCAGCAAATTCCTCTGCACTTCCTGAGCCCTGGCAAAGAGTCCCTTATCTCTCTGATAAAACACAACTCGAGTGACTCCCAGAATAGACAGAGAATACACAGCTTGCAGAAAACATGGACGCATCCTCCTCTTGCGTGTGTGTATACGTGTTCACATGTGTGTTTGTGTCTTTGTTTGCCTCTATGCCTGTGTGTGTGTGTGTGTGTGTGTGTGTCCCATTGTTCCTCCTGGGTTTTGCCGGGGCCAGGCAGGAGGGACCCTCTGGCTGTTGTTTTTCCAATCTCAGCTGCTGTCAGCAATAAAGCTAATTGTTCTCCTCGCTGTGTAGCTTCAGATAAAACAAACAAACAGCTTCTGACGTACAGATGATCCCTCTGATCGTCACTATGACACTATAGGAGTTCAGGAGTTTATCTGTCTGACGTAGAGCTGGACAGCGCATCGAGTTTTTTTTAGATATATCAGTATGTTTCAGAAGAGATAACGGAAAAGGCAGTCATGTTTGTATCAGTGTGGCTTATTTTAATTCTGATTTGAAGCAAAAACTGCATGTTCACCAGGTCTAATGCTCAGTCTAAAGGCTGTTAACAGTAAGAGCCAGGTAAAGTGTTATGTTAAGAGACCACATCATAATGAACAGCATTTTCCTTAATTGACGCCGGTATTAAAATTACAAACGGGGGCTGTATTATAACCGGGTCGTGGTCCACCAAGCAACTAATGTTTGGCTTGCATTTAATAGCTGAGATATCATCAGAACGTAATAAGATTAATTATTTGTGTTTTCCTTTAGGGCTTTTCAAAGATCTTCTATTTTAAAAGGCGCAGCTTTTCTTTCCTTTACAGCAATCTCACGTGATGCCAAACTGATTGAAATTATTCAGATGAAAATGTCATGATTCACTGTTTACATGGAGACGTTCCAATCATGGTGTGTGTGTCCATGCATCTGACATATAATCAGAATAAAAGCATCTGGGCATGCGCAGGGCGCAGAGACGGTAGAGACGGCAGCTGTTCTTTACCTTTAAAACAACAAAAAAAAGTGCTTTAACTTGTGGTAAAATGATTTCCTGTCAGTATTAGTTAATGTGAAAAGTGTAAAGTGGCAGCCGCTGACCATATGGATGAGACATAAATGCAACTCAGTTAATGAGTGCATGTTGACAAAGATTTTCTCTGTCATAAGGGCCAAATTAATTTAGAAATGAGATGTTTAAACTCTGTTAATGTTTCAGTTTGTCTTCATATGAGAACACTACAGTCCCTGATTTCTCCTACAACACCGCTTTCGTCACTCGTCCTCTTTCTCGGTGCAACAGAGAATTTATTCCCCAGCTGCCATCGGTGACTTGTTGATGTCTTGATTTTCTATGCTGAAATGAACCAAATGGTGTTCTACAAGCATTGTCCTCCTGCTTTCTTTAGAGAAATTTAAATGCTGTGGTTAAAAAGACGAAAGGTGAAGGAAAAGCTCAGCCACCGCAGATGCAGTTTGTACAGTGAGACTGACTGTAAACTGGGACAGGTGGCGCCATAGAGCTGGACATGCCCCTCTCCTCAAGGGCTTGAGACATGCGCAGTTGACTAGAGAGGAGAGGGAGTGAACTAGGAAGACTTGATCTGAATGAATGTTTACATGAACGTCGTTCGGAATAATGATCGATCAACCCTCTCATTCAGAATGAAATTTCTTTCAGAATGAGCATCAGAATCTTCTGGTTGACATGTTTTATTCTGATCAAGCATTTATTTTGATTACTTTGCTAGGAAGTGGACATTGAAATACACAGAGATAAACACAGCAGGAGAAACAAGGGGAGAAGCGGGGAAGAGCCACCGCTGAGTGCTTCTAAATCAGAGAAAGACTAAAGAAAGTTTTCAATTAAGAGAAACAAGAAGAAGGGGAATGAGGAAAAGTCAGCACTGCGTGCTCTCAATCAGGGAGGAAAGGGAAAGAGTGGACACTGTGTGCAAGACTAAGGAAAAATAGTTTTTAACCAGGAACAGAGAGGACTCTCAGGGCAAATTCCCCCCCTGCTAAAGGCAGTTTAACTCCAGTGTCTCATATATTTCAGCACTGTCATGTTTACTAACGTTGACATTTATACGAAACAAAGTGCACGTCTGAACCAACTATAAACTGATCCATGAACACTGATAACAATAAACTCAGGGCCCAATTATTGACTAACGCACATCCATGATGCTCAGTGTTCCCTAAAGCTTTTTTTCTCTTTTTAGCTTTAATATAAATATCCATTATTGGGTCATATTTTTATTTAATTTTATGTAAAGAGATTTATTTAAAGGTTGGTAATTATAAAGACATGATGAAAATTACCTTTTTAAATGAATAAAACTGTCAATCAAACCTTAAATGTAATTTTTTAAGTTTTTTTTTAAAGTATGAATATTCAGACTGGATGTGTTTAGTTTTACCCTTTTACATGAAACAAGAAAATAATATTTAGTCACCACAAAATTGTTTTTGAAATAGAGCCTAGTGCTCTCTAGGGTTTTGTTAATAGAGGCCCAGGCTTATATTTTAGGATTTACAGTAACTAAAATTTTTATTCTAAATGGAGTGTTATATTTCATTTTATTTTATTTAAGTAGCATTTGAATTATTAGTGAAAAATTGATTAATATTGATGAATGTTTGATAACATGTCAAAAAAAATAAGTCCTAAACACTCTAAATTTTGTAGTTTCTTTGTTTCAATAATCAAAAATTACAGCCAAACTCCCGCACACTATCTAAATTACACAAAAATGTTGAGCATGTAGATCCTCTCTCCGAGGTGGCCCATTTTTTCTTAAAGTTGCTAATTCATTTGTGCAAATGAAACATCATCCTTCCTCTTTTGGATATATATATATATGACCAATGATCATATAGGGCTCTAATTTCCTGGCGCAACTCAGGGTGGTGCACCCCGCGCAGTGGTAATTTCGTCTGGCGCAGCCAATTTGGCAATTTGGTAGACCAGCTGCGCCGAGACGGGTGTGACGGCGCACCAGGGGGAGGTGTCGAAAGATTCAGCTTGGCGCAGTGACAATTTCGTGCCAAAAAACCACGCGAAAGCCCGCCAGCTCCAACCTGGTCTATTCTCAGCGCAGGCGAGGCGCACTCGGGGCAGTGGTAATTTGTTTGACAGGCGCACAGTGCGCACACGTCACCAAAACCTCACAGGCAGGTATCCAGAGTGTCAGGCACATTTCAATGCAATAAACAATCACATCAACCACTATTTAATGTAACCGCCTGAACCAGCATATACATTTGTATCTATATTAATTGTCCCGTCACATCTGATGTGATGTCAGATCAGAGACGTTTGTCATAACTAACGAGTTCATATCTCTCAGCCAACCACAAACAGCCACATCGTCCGATACGGAGTATCCGGCTTCTCTCATCTCATGAAATTCAAAAGAAAAGAAAAGAGAGAGAGACGCTCGCTGAATAAATGTAAGTCACTTGGTGTCTTAAGGATTTACCTGTGATTGCCCATATTTCTATGTTTTAATCTCTATTCTTAACATGATCTAAAAAGATGGAGTACATTATTGCAAGGAGGATGAGGAGGAGATATATTTTCACCTAAGGCGCTGCTATTTGGCGATGACAGACCAGGAATGCAGGTGGATCACAAGCATGATGAATGGATTAGCCTGCTGCTGTGTTTAAATGTAATTGTCACTCAATTTTGTACTCCTATTATGACACAGGAACAGATTACATCTGTCCCATGAGGGGGTCCACACGGTGACGCGCATCGTGGCTCCGATGCACGACCCGGTGGCCCCTGCGCTCTCCCAGTTGCTGTAACAGTGACAGCAGCTCTGACCATCTTTGCCACCGAGGTGAAATTGTCACTGCGCTTCGCCCGCAGCGCATTTAAAGGCGAGGAGAGGCGTTCATTTGATTGGTGAAGATCACACTCGGCTGTGTTAAACCCACTCAAGTCTTATCTCCTCCCTCTCTGCTACGTGTGCCGGTAGGAGAGACGGAGGCGTGGAACTGGTTGGAACTGGTTCTTAAGCCCCATCCCCACTCCTGTATTGCCCGCTAGCCTGTGGTGGAGTTTTATGTTGGCATCCAGTTTTGCCTTGTTTTGCCCTCTGCTAATGCTGTGATGTCACACAAAACAGGCTTGAAAACGGGTTAAAGTTTTGGGGGTTTTTTGTATCACCATTCAACTTAAAAAAGAGAAGGGGGGGTGTCATTTTGGTCTTTCTTGTCCAGCCCTAGTTTGATCTTTGCTGCACATCTGCGTTCCCCTTGGTTAAAACAAATACAAAGAAGTCAGAAAATACTTGATAACCTTTGAACAATCACAAAATGTTAGGATTAAATCTGTGAGCTTCTTGCAGAGATTCTTGTGCATATTTCCTTTTACAGTACACAGTGTGGGGGTCTCAGCACAGGCAGGCACTGAGGGGTCGGTACTGCCCTTTTTTTCTTCCTCTAAGTATATAAACTCTCAGACCCTGCCAGTGGGGCGGGGGGGGGAACAAAGCAGAGCCTGTTTTGGGAGGAAGAGGCAGGGTCGGGTGGATGAACAGTACCTGCTGTTGACGGAGAGTGAAGGAAGCAGGCTGCGGTGAGAGCAGGGTGGGGGCCACGTGCCAACAAGGCTCAGGGATGGAGGAGGCAGCATGCCGCACTCCCTCCAGCTTCAAACCAGCAAACCAACCAAACAAAAACCGAACCCATCCCCCCTCCCTCTGAAAACCCCACACACTGAGGAAGAAAAGATGATTCAATATGAAGTTTGATTTATTTTAAAAAGTTTGGAGGGACAAATCAGAATATTCTTCATGTCTCTCAGTTTTCTTTCTGAAAAAGGGTCTCAAGTCTTGCAAAATTAAAATACAAAAACTTTAATAGGCACCTTTTACACAGTATGACTCTTTCAAAGTTAGGCAGGGTGTAGGGACAAAATTACATTAGTGTTCTTTTAATTGCATGTTAGTACAGGATATTAGTATCTTTAAATGTTTCTGTATGGAAATTAAAAAATGCCTATCACAATACTAAAACAATGGTTATATTTTTCATTAAAATCATGTAAATCTGGTACATGATTGATTCCACAGCAACTTAAATAGAAGTCCTACACACCAAATAGCAGGTACATTTCTGCCACTTATCAGGAAGTATTAATGATGAATGGACTTGGGCTTGTATAACACTTTTCTAGTCTTTCTGACCTCTCAAAACGCTTATACACCGCAGGTCACATCTACCCATTCACACCACTTTATGCTCTCATTCACTCACTGATGATTCTGGGTTTCTATGTAAGTTATCCATCAGTATTAACGAACACACCCACACCTTTTTGTACCCATTTACACACCACTGTCACAGCAGAGGGGGCAACTTGGGGTTTAGTGTCTTGTCCAAGGACACATTGACATGTGACAGCCGTGGCTGGTCTTTAACCCACAACCTTTCAGTTGTTGGTAGAGTGAACTGCAAGGTCAAACTGGTAATGATATCATTTGTTGTTTACTAATAAAATAAATGTTCTTTATGTTATATGACAAGCAAAATAATCATTTCCAAATGTCACTGAACATTACAAATAGATTATCTTGTGGTGAATAGGCATTTTAGTGTTAGTGATTCTTTAACAATCGTAAACATTGTTTTACTGCCCATGAGGCCTGTTATTTTTTCTGTTTTTCAGGCAATATCAACAGTAACAATGTCGACAAAAGCTGTATTTTTATTTTTACTTAAAAGTGGTTCTATGATCCATAATCTGTACTGGAAATGGATGCATGAAGGACAACATGAGATAAGATTTATTTCCCATACTGGATATGCCAATACCTCCAAAGTCATTTATGCAGATACCAAAATATAAATGCTGTCTTTAATGGTGTTGGCCACCAAGTTTAATCAGTATTAGAATATAGAGAGACACAGATATCTGAATTTAAATGTAACCCTTATTGTATGGAGCTTGTACTTCAAATAAAAACAAATGATTCTCCCAGTTTTACATCAGGTTTGCTAGATGGTACGCTTCAACCAGGGATGGGCAAAATGCATCCTGGGGGCCTCATGCAGCCCTTCCTCCCCCTCAATCTGGCCTTGAAAGTTAATTTCAAATATCAATTAATTGTAAACAGGAAGGGAAGGAAGAAAAAAAAACTGCCATGAAAATAATTTAAAAAATAAAGTTTCCATAATAACCTTTAGTTATTACCTTTTTCTTTTAGTGCATATATTATATAATGAGTATCTTGCAATGTCTAGTTTTCCCCCTTTACCAGTGTGGATAACATTGCTGTGGCCCTCTAAGTGGGCAAAATTTCCCACCCCTGACTTAGATGATCCTGACAAAGTGTTTGAAGTAACATACAGTCATATTCTTCTCGTCTCAAAAATCAAACAAGCCTCAGATCAGACCTAAAACTTCAGACCTTAAAACACTAAGGAATTAGGTTTAAGGAATGATGATAAACGCTAAAGTGTAAGGAATGATGAGAAAAAAAAAAGTACTAAAATTGAGGTGTGTTGGCTCCACCAAAAACTCTACAAACTCATCGAGTCTCCTTCCAACCTTCAGACAGAAGTCTGTATACTTGTCTATTATCTATATCATTTACTCCATTTGGAGTCGTGGAGCCTATCAAAGCTATTGGGGGGGTGGTGGGGTACACCCTCGACTAATTGCCAGCCAGTCTCAAGGCCCTGATTCATGCTGCCGTTTCAAGCCGTATCAGATGGTAAAGGGGGAATGACTTTATCCGCCATTTGTTCCATCTCCAGAGGTAGTAACAGAGGTAATAACAGAGGTGAGAGATTTGAGAGAGGGAGGCATGCAGACTCAACGGGAGGCAGGAACACTGTGACTGAGTGTTTCTGCCTTTAAGTGTATGTTGGTGAACATGCTGCATGGAAGCATGAATTGACAAAGATGTTACAGCCTCACAGAATTAATGTGAATAACTCAAGAAGTAAATATAACAGAGCTTCGTTGCGGCACTTCTATGTAAAGACACTTTGAACATGGTTCTCGAGATGACCAATCCAACTACAAGATATTGTCTACCAGTTCCAATATTATGCCAATGATATTCTTCGAACTTGACTCACCAGATGTCAATATATTTTACTAGTCCATTTGAAAGTGTTGGGAATGGACAGAATTTTTGGAAAGCATATCCTGCCAGTGATTGGCTGATCGTTCCGTCAATCACATTCATTATGGGCTAATCAGATAATGTAGTAGGTGGGCACTACTGTCACAGTGTAATGGACAGAACATGAGCCACTTCGTAGAACAAACCCTCCCCAAAACATGCCGGAACTGGAGCAGAAAATATCCTTTCTAGCGAGAAATGCTTTCACCGTTGTCTGTTTTTCATTTTATGAAGAAAAGATCTGATCAAACTGATACTGACGATGTTAGCATTTATGCTAATCTTTGTACGAGCAGTCACTTCCTGCTTTCGTCTTGCACAAGGCTCCCACGTCTTCCTGCTTTACAGGATGCTTCTTTGGCCGTGCTGCTTAGGCCAGCACAATAGTTGTAGATTAGATCTTGGCAAGATGGATCTGTCTGATTACAGACAATGAATCAGGCTGGTCCAGCTGCTGCGCAAGGTTATTGTGCATCCATAGTTAGTAAGATTCACTGTCGCTTAAGTGGCATTTGATTAATTTGCTTGATCAACTCTGGTGTATCTGTGAGTGATATTCAACTAATTCCATGCACAATTTTTGTTCTCTTTTCAGACATTCAGTCTTTTTAGATGTTTGTACAACTTTTTTTTACTCCCCAGCTATTTGAACATAACATTTTAACACTCAGCCCCCAGTAAGACATTTAATTTGTGTGTTTTTTGTGTCACAGGATTGACAGGAAGATGTCATGCAGTCAGACAAACTACAAGCTGGACGAGGCTCAGGCAATCTTCAGTGAGCTACGGAGCATCAAGAAAGCCATCAGCACAGGCGAGAAGGAGAGGCAGGACCTCATCCAGGTATCTGATCTTGTCCTTTTAGAAGAGATTTCCTGTGGTTATGACTAAGATTATCATTGTTTGGATAATCTCTGCTGACCTCTAGTGTCCAATAACTTCCAGTGTTCTGCTGCTTCTCATCATCGTCTCTTAATAAAGCACATTTCTAGACATCTGAATCATCAACTGTGTCCGTAGGTTTTGTAAGCAAAGCAAAAATTCAACAATGTGAAGTATAGAAGAAAAAATAGAGAATGATTCAGTCTTCATTGTCACGCCATGTTTGCAGAAGCATTACCTGATAATGTTGCAGTCTTTTTATAAGAATTCATACTGAAGGCAGTGACATGCTTTAAATGTGTAAATGGCTATAAAGAATAGGATGGAAATAACCCCATATTTTTGACATGTTTATGGCTATTCATGTAACTCTTATGGTGTTTTCATTTTATCAAGATATTAAGACAGATTGGTTGTTATTGTGCATTTTTATTTATTTTATTTTATTTTTTTATTTTTTTTACTTTGTAAGATACGTAATATAAGTGTAGTTTTTTGATATGGTATAGTGTTAGTTCTAGATTTGTTTTTAGTCTGGGTTTTCTGAAATGGTCTGGTGAAAGATCTCAATCAACTTTTGGGAAAATACCCCATGAAACACAGAATAAAAAAGGAACAAACTTTTTAATCGCTTCAGTAAGCAAGCCTATTAATAAATGAAAATGATGAGCCCCAGACAAAGTAGTCAAAGTAGTAGAGCTTGTAAATAAGGACTTTTTATCAATCCTTTCTTATTTCAGGTAGTTTATACACGAAATACAGTCTGACTTCATCACTTTTTTAGCAACTTTTCTTAATAAGCCTCATTCTTTGCAGATAATTCAGAATGCAGCAGCATGTCTGATTTTTAACCAGCCCAGAACTGCACAGCACTCCACCACTAATCTCTCTTTATTGGCTTCCAGTTGCAGCTTGAAAACTCAAGCTCTACTTCTGTCTTACAAAACAGTAACAAGAAACAGCTCCTGTATACCTGGAAAACCTCATCCTGGTCTGCACTCCTTCTCACTCACTACGCTCTGCCAGTGAAAGATGCCTGGTGCGAACATCACAACATGGCTCAAAATCACCAGCTAGACTCTCCTTTGTTGTTTCCAAGTGTTGGGATAAATTACCCAAAGACAAAGTTTAAGACTCAACTGTTTAGGGAACACTTATGACTCTGCTCCTCGGGTAGAACGAGTTAGAGGAATTAAGACCAGCTCCTTGTGAACTACTCAGCACTGAGTATGTTGATGCTTAGTATGTTCAATCAATCAATCAATCTTTATTTGTATAGCGCCAATTCATAACAAGTGTTATCTCAAGACACCTTGCTATCAAGCAGACTAAAGCCATACTCTTAATTTTATAGATACACATATGTACATATATATCAAATATGCATGTACACATTTATACATATACATATATATCCAAACCCAACATGAATCCACCGTGAGTGCAGCACTGGGCCAACCTACAGTTCAGTGCGTCTGTAGGTTTACGGTAACAGTGGCAATAAAAAAACTCTGTTCAGCTGTTGGAAGTCTTGAGCAGAACCAGTTGTTGTTGTTGATGTCAATGACATGAGGGGTTGATGATGATTCTGATGATGATGATATTGAGGTGACTTGGATTGCTTGCTTGGTATAAAATAAATATAGGCACTGCCTCGTGCACTACATGGCAGAACCTTGAAAGAGGTTTATTGCGCTTCCTGATGTTGTTCCCTCCAGTTCAGATTCTTGCTTGTGTTGTACTTACTCTTAGATGTGCATCACTTTGGACAAAAGTATCTGTTAAATGACAGTGTAACATTGTAACACTTTAATACATGATAACAGCCTTGGTGTAGATGATATATTTTATTGTTTCTATTGTTTTGTTCCCCCAGAGTCTGGTTAAGCTGACGGTGAACTTCCAAAGCAGTTTGTCCATCAGCGACTCCTCCAGCGAGGCGGTGAACAGCACTGGACCTATGGGTGACTCATGTAGTCTGCAGCAGTACTGTGACACCGGCTGTCAGACCGACATCATGGGAGAGGTACGAGTCACTGCTCCTCCCTCATTCACTCCTCAAAGCAAAGTTTTTAGACTGAGGGGGAGTTGGCATCTCCTTTTAAGACTCATAGTTGAGTCAAATCATTATTTTTAGGTTCAGCATGACTTAGACATCTTTGTGGGAGTACAGCTGTTTTTGCTGCCTTGTTGTACTTTAAACAGTATTTAGTGTCAAGAAGATTTTCCTGGATTTCCTTAAGTTGAATGAAACATAAACTTTCAATAGCAATTAAACAGGAATTTGGCATACGCTCATTTTACCACAACAAAAAAAGACTGAAAATTTTGAACTTAACGTTTTAACGTAGATCTAAATATGTGGGGGGTAAACAGATGGACGTAGGATGAAGTTATGGGCATAGGGACATTTAAAGACCTTCATAGATTCCAAGATTATAACAATAAGAAATTATTTTATTGGGCTCCATTTTACTAGAGCAAATTCCATGTTGCTTAGTTTAAAATATGAAGCAAAATACACAAACCAGTCATGAGAGTGTTAGGTTAAGAAAAAGACTTATTCATTAGCTGATGTCAATAAAAAGAAGAAGCAGATATTCTTGGAGAATGTGGTTTATGTTTCATTTTCTTGTTTCAACTTGACTTGTTTCAATATCTTCTCTGTCTCAAGGTCTGATTTCCAAAAACTACTGAGCTTATCAGCTTCAAGTACAAACACTCCAATCAAGTTTGACAGTTGTGTGCAGTTTCCCCCTGTTTTGAGTCTAAAGGTGGAAATGAGCCATCAGTGTCCATTTTCTGCTGCACTGATGGAGCCGTCCAGTGGTAGCCAGGGCTGACTGTAGCCCCTTGATAGGCCACACTAAAATCATTTTCAATGACTGACAGTTTGTCTAATCAAGCTGTTCATGGAAAGCTGAGATGTTGGCTGCCCTTTTTTCTTGAAGCTTTTTTAATAATTATGCATATCTTAACCCTACATTGGATTTGTTTCACTTGTTCTTACAATCTAAGGGTAGATGAATTAAAATGGCCCAGTCATTCATACATTTTTGCATATGCAGCCCTTGGTGATAAAAGTTTGGACGCCCTGCTCTAAACCCAGTAAAGGCAAAAATAAAAAAAAGAAAACCCAGCCACTTTGTATGAAGTTTATTATCTGGTCAAAAAAGAGCTGACCTAAAAATACTGCTCTCAATATGGAAACATTTCCAATAAGCATTTTGTAGATGTTAAGTGGCAGATCACTCAGATAATTTGTCCCCTGTAGTTTTCACCTTGACGACAAAAACAATAATCTCACAATGTTTTTATTGTTTCTTGAGCCATGTCCTGATACTACTTGTTGCTGTTTTTTAATTTAAATATCTTTTTTTTTTTTTAAACATTAAGCATAAAATAAATAACAGGTGAATACATAAATAAAAGGAATTGTTGTATCATAATGACAGTAGTAGTATTGGTGAAAAGTAAACAATAAATAAATAGTGACAATACTTATAAAAATGATCATATTAATTATATGATGACAATAATTATTTTTTTAAACAATAGTGATCATAAATAATGAATAGTAATGATAAATAAAACAAAATAGAATAAATATAGAAAAAAAGCAGCCTCAATGGTTTTCAGTTCTGTCCATTATAACCAGTCCTCATGCTGTAAGACAGAGCTCTCAAGGAAGTTGTAAAAGATCTTCAGTATAGTCTAAAACTTGTCAAGTTTGTTCTTCTAGAAAGAGCTTATCCTTTAGAGAGACAGAGGAGTCATTCCCCTTAACCACAGGGAGACACCACAAGGTGTTTGCTTTTTCCATGAAGCAGAAATGCAGCATTGTGCTGTTATTTAAAATGAATGTTCAACCTTTGATTTGTCTTTTGTTCCAGTATGGTTCCCAGGATTCCTCCCATTTAGTGGACAAAGTGAAACTCAACTGGCAGTACGAGGAGGCCAAGAAAAGGTGAGTCTATCTGTCTGCTTTTTGTTTGTTGTTTGTAGTATGACACACCGACATGCAGCACAGGCTCACAGAGCCCCTCCTTCAGCCTCCGTCTCGATCCTCTGCTCTGTGCGTCGTCCAGTGGGAGGGCGTGTTATGAATAGTATTTGCGCCCGGTGGCCATGGCTGCTGAGCGATGTCTGGCCAGAGGAATGAGCTTGGTGGTCACATTCTTCCCTGGCTGCTGCTGCTGCTGCCGCTGCTGACTGTGTGCTGTCTTTGTGTTTGCAGCCAGAGAGAGAGCGCTGCCCACTGCCCGCTCCTCCGCAAGGTGGTTTGATACACACACTTTTCAGTTAAATATATCCCAGCAAGCCCTGTAGTGCAGGAGAAATTATACGTCTGCAAAATCAACACTGGGAGAGGACTGAATTTCTCTATTATTCCCTTTTCTTTTCAAGCTTCTGTAAAATGGGACATAATTGACAAAAAAGCAGAGCAATTGACAGAGACATAAGGAGGAAAGTAGGCCTGCTGAAGCTGCTGTGGTTAGCTCTTGGTTAGTGCCATTTAAGGACAAAGTGGTACCTAATTCTTTTAAATATATAGTTTATTCTCTGTATCAACAAGTATCACTCTGCAGTTTTTAAACTTTTTGACACATTTCTCACATCAATATTTTCCGCCTCTGGAGTTCAGTGTTTCCCTGACGGGTGTTCAGTGTACACTGCTAGTCCAATCAGAAGTTTTAAACAATACGGCATTTTGGAAACGTGTCTCTCATTCTGCTGAATTTGACATTCAAACTTGAAGAGGATGCTCTTGTTTTAATTAAGTAAAACACAAAGTTCATTTGTCTTAATATAACAATACAACAATACATTCAGTCCATGGTTCAGTACACACCTCGTGTTTTAGTCACAGTTTCTTGACTGATTTTTTTTTTTTTTTTTTTTTTTTTTGCCATGACCAATATTCTCTGAAAATGTCATCAAAATCAGTTGAGAACTTACTGAGTTATTAGTGAAAATGTGGAAAACTGCCCTATCTCGCAGCTCTAACAAACCCTTTCAGAATTCAGATTACCACTAAAATTGGACAACATCTTCCCTGTGCCATGATCAATATTACCTGATAATCTCATCAAATCTCATCCATCCATTACTTTTCAAGTTATCTTGCTAATAGTCAAATGGACAATCAGACAAATGTCAACAAAAACATAACCTCTTAGCGGGCTTATAACACTTTCAAGTGCTTTTTAGTCCAATCTAACATCTGAGGTCTGTATTTTATGTTATTTATCCAGTTGTCAATGTTGCCTGACTTTGAATGCATCATATTGGAACCATCAGCATCTGCTTGTTCAGGCTTGTGTAAGATGTATTTTTTAACAAGTCCTGTAAAGGTAAAGTGATGCAAAACTGTATTTATTCAAAGCAAATTTATTCACATGATTTAATCATTATCGTGGTTTCCTGCTGTCAGAAATACTCTTATTGTCGACGCCTTTTTTGGGCAATTAATTTGCCCTCAATTATGTCATCAGTGTGGGATCATGAAGTATTTTTTCTATGTAGATTTTTCTCAGAAAACCTCTCAATTTTTGGCATCATAGATGCAATAATTGCATCACAACCAGCCTGAATTATTGAGGCTTTAATACTTTAACCTGCTCCTAGTCAGTCCTACTAGGATGCTGCTGAATCAAGATTGCAGCTGTTATGCAAACTCAACCAAACTTCCCTGATTCTGTGCAGGTTTGCTGCCTTTCTATCTTACAACTGTTCAGCAAATTTGACAAATTAGCTTATCTCTTGCCCCCTCCCAGCCCAACATATTGATATCTTTGTTGTCAAACTTATTTAATATCAATCATAGACACGCTGCATGAATATCTCACATTTATCATTCAGAGTTAATACACACAGGAGTGTGGGTTTTTACATTTGTTGCACACTGTGTTTAAAGGCCAGCAGAAGTTCCCTTGTTTTACGCTGGTTCTGTGCACACTTAGCAAGACTCATGTTGCCGTGGTGACCCAGCAACAACCATGCCAACCATGACATCAGAGAGCGAGAGAGGGGAGACCTGTGGAAACTTGCATGCTCTGTCACTGAGTCACTCTGTCTGAAATCCAGCACACATAAACACAGTCATTTCATCGGAGCAGAGGACTTTGGCTCTCAGATTCCTCTTAATTCTGTCTGCATCTAAACAGTCTGCTGATACACACATCTGTAAGACTGCAGGCTGATGCAGCACAGTGGCTCAGGTAGACATTAAGGCTTAGATATTATCATTACTGTCCATAAAGTGTCTGCTTTGCAAGAATTTGTGTTGATACATGCGGATGATTTTTCTGTCTTGCCATAAACACTGTACAGAGTAGATGGGGGCTGTAATCGGCACTTCAGGTTAAATTAACTCTGCAAACTCTTACACAAATATGTATTAGGAGCAAAATAGTCATTGTCTCTTCCAAAGAAATCCAGGCTGAAAAATGCTTATTCAGTTTGATGTTGGTGCCGACTGTTCAGTCAACACCATGTATCCTGACCTTAACTTGAGAAGAATTTTCTAAACCTTATCTACAAGTACAGCATAAATATTTAGATTGTTTTCATAAATTCAAACATCAGCTATCCATAAATGGCATAGAAGATTAGCTTTGCATGAAGACTGGAACAGTGGAAAGTCATTTGTAATACTGAGTGAAACCAGCAGGAAATCAGTGCTAATAACCTCCCAACTAACTACTATGTCTTTCTTTTTACATGTTTATATTAATACATATTAAAAAATACATTCACACAGTACAGTGAACTCATCGTCATGTTCAAGAAGCCAGTTTTTGATGGTTTTAGCTTTGTCACTTTGCATTTTATCCTGCTGAAAGTGGCCAGAAAATGGGTTCACAGTGGTCATAAAGGGATGGACATGGCCAGCAACATTACTCAGGTGGGCTGTGGTCCTTAAACCATGCTTAATTGGTTTTAAGAAGCCCAAAGTGTGCCAAGAAAATATCCCCCACACCATTACACCACCAGCCTGAATCATTGATACAAGGCAGGATGGACCCATGTTTTCATGTCCTTTACACCAAATTATGACCCTGCCACCCGAATGTTGCAGCAGAAATTCTTATCAGGCAAGGCAAGATTCTCCAATCTTCTATTGTCCAATTTCAGAGAGCTTATTTGTACTGTAGCCTTAGTTTTCCATTCTTAGCTGACAGGAGTGGCCGTCTGCTGCTATAGCCCATCGGCTTCAAGACTCAGCGTGGGTTCAGAAATGGTCGTTTGCATACCATGGCTGTAACAAGTGGTTGTTTGAGTTACTGCTGCCTTTCTATCATCTCAAACCACTCCAGCCATTATCCTCTGACCTCTGGCTTTTTTTTGTCAGAGAACTGCATATTCTATCTTTTTTGGACCATTCTCTATAAACTCTAGAGATGGTTGTGCATGAAAATTCCAATAGATGAGCAGTTTCTGAAATACTCAGAACAACCATGCTGCTGTCACTTAAATTGCCTTTCTTCCCCATTCTGATGCTCGCTCTGAACTTCAGCAGGTCGTCTTGATTATGACTTCATGTCTAAATGCATTGAGTGGCAGCCATGTGATTGGCTGAAGAGATATTTACGCTCTGAGCAGTTGAATGGGTCTACTTAATTATGTGAGTAGTGTGTGTAGCAAATAATTGAACCCTAGTTGTTGAGCTTTAAAGGTGCAGTGTGTAGAAATTGGCATTTTAGCGACATCTAGTGTTCAGATTTTGGAATGAGCGCGTCCTTTACTAAAACATCCCATCACTAAGCGATGAGAGCCAGTGAAGACCAAAAAGGATCGTGAACAGGGCATCATTTACAACAGTTACAAGGTGAGGGGTATTTTCATTCATATTTGTAACTATTATTTTTATAGATTATAGGTCAGTTAAGATGATGATTATAGGTTTTGTAAACTTTTAGTAGCACAAGCAAACATTAGCGAGACTCGTATTCAAAAATTGCGTTTCACTCTTTTTGTCCCCAAAACCCACCAGTAGACAACATGGCAGATCGTTATGTCAGCCTCCACAAAAGGGACACGCACGGTACATAAATATAAAAAGCTTTTTCTAACTTTATAAAAAGAAAACGAACGTTTTATGGGGATGAATGTACACCTATTTCGATGGATTTTACATACAAATAGAAACATTATATCCTATATTCACCGTTTCTGTTTGGCAAAATGCTGCCAACTTCTACACACTACATCTTTAAGACACTAAAAGGCAGATTTTGTTGTTGTATGAAAGAAGCCCAGATTTTCAACTTGAACCATCTGCAGTCTTCATGCTTGAAGACATTAGAATTATGACAATAAGTTCATTAATCTCCAAGACAGAGGACAATTAAACCCATATAAAGCAAGGAAACTGCCCTTAGAGAGTTAAAAGCAAAGATATTAATAAGAAGTGTTTTGTTAAACTTAACACTAATAGCCTTCCTGTTTTGAAATCTTCACTTTTTTGGTTTCAGTTAAAAGAATTTCAACCATAGTGTCCTTGGGTCTCAAAAGTATTATAATAATGATAATAAGTTGATAAAATGATCAAGTGAAAATAAGGGTCTTATTTTTTTAATATGAAAAGTTTTAAATTGATATTTTTAAGCAGTGTTATACAAGTTCGTACTTCATGAGTCAGCTCAAAGTTGATTTCACACATCCTAAAATGAAATTAGTCACTCACTGAATATGAAAAAAGTTCACAGCAGTGAACTTTAGACCAATTTAGACCAGCCATCATTGTTTCCTCTTCTTTTGCTGCACCAAACTTCTCCTTTTGAGTTTTGGCAGAAATCAGGCCATTAACAGGTTGATTGATTTAAATCTAAAAGGGTCATATTTTAAGATTAATTGTCAACATAAAAGGAGAGCAGAGCAGTGGGCTTGGCTCACTTCTAATTAATACACAGTAACAGAAAATAAACATTGATCATTTTTGTATTGCAGACTGTTGCCTTATGGAAGATGTGGTTTAAGTTTTTAGCTTTTGTCAAATGACGATGCAAATATTTACAAGAAACTGCAGGGGCTGCTGGTATGGCTGAGTGGGTAGCAACTCTTGCCTCATGCAGGCACCCTAGGGTCCGATCCAGCTCAAGGCCCATTTGCCCTGTGTCTTCTACTCACTCTTCCCCTTCCCGAGTCAATCCATTGTCGATCCACTGTCAATAAAGGCAGAAAAATGTCCCAAAACTAGTCTCAAAAACTCTAATTGTGCTTTATATGTTATAAAATCATATTATGTATGATCAACTTTTTTTTCCATTGATCAGATTCTTGTTTGTGGAGCTCTGTTTTTGTTAACCATGCTTTGGACCAGATATCCAACTTATTACCTTTTTTGTTTTCCCACCAAAACTTCAGTTTTCCCTCAATGATCAGAAGTTATCATAAAGGTAGACCTTACAGCTTCACCATCTCTTATTCAGAACAAAGTTGTCAATGTATATGTGCTGCCATTGTGACAGTCAGAGATCCAAGATGCAAAAGGATCTAATAATGTTTTAAGTCATGAAAAAGGTCCTTAAGGTATTTTTTTATTCAGATTTTATGCCCATAGATAACACTGATGTAACATTTGTGTAAATGTCTAAAGATAAAACACATCCTGAAAATAAGTAATACTCTGAAGGATTCATTTCTGATGATGCAAAATATATTTTGCTCATAGAACTCAGATTTATTAATATTTGTGCTTTTGAACTCAGGAAAATAACTAACAATAACAATAACTAACAAATGGGGGTTCTTTTTTTTTAAGAGATGATTATTTTTACTTTGGTTTCTGTCATTTTTGTTCATGCGATCTGTCAGTTTGGTGCCCTCAATTTTGTCGCTGTTGGGCACTGGGGGTGTGTATTGGCAATAATCTGGTGATATGATATGTACCACATTACAGGGGTGACAGTATGATACATGTCTCGATATGTTGCAATAGTATGAGCAGGATGATATATCACGACTTTCCTTCAGTAGATTGTCAATGGTCCCTGCAACATGGATAAACTTTGTTGTCTGTTCCATGGACAGACATAATAACAAGAAAAGTAAGAGAGAGGAGACGCTAGACCAAAATACAAAAGTAATGTCCATATAGATATTTACTTACACCCCTATCAGGCACAGACCTCTTATTTCCAAAATGCTGTGTGTCAGGAAGTCAAAGAAGTGCTGTACTTCTGAATAAATAGCTGTGGTATTGTCCTGATTAGACATCATATTCTTGTACATTTATTTTTTGAAAAACATAAACCCACTCACAAATATGGAAAATGACCAGCAGGATTGTTTAATGGAAAAAGAAAATCATAAAAAGTGGATATAAGAGGTTTTTGCCTGACAGTGGCTGTTCACTTAATCCACTTCATGTAAATGGTCCGGCTTCTTTGTCACTGATGGCCTGGCACTCCACATTCAGAAGCTTTAGTTCTCTAAATGGAGGATGTCATTCCCCACACCTCCAGCCCCTCTGTCCCTCTCCACAGTGTTTCATCAAATAAAAGCTTCAACGTCCCAGAGATCAAATCATCAAAACTGCCCTGTCCTATCTGTGTTCCCTCAGGGTGCAGAGCATTCAGCACCAGCTCGCACAGCTGGACAGTGAGAGCTGGTCTGGTCGGGCCGAGGCGGACAGAGATCGAGACTTCATGCAGCTCCTGCGAGAGAAGGAGGCCCTCCTGCAGGAGATCATCTTGGTCAGCAAACAGCAGCATTCTCCGGAGACGCTGCTGCAGCTGGAGGAGGAGCGCTGCAGGCTGGAGGAGGAAGTGCAGAGAGCCCACAGCTCACAGACCCAGGGAGCCAATCAGAGGTGAGAAAGACCAAAGTATTTGTGTTTACAGGATGATACATGCACTTTTGTTATTTCTATTAAATACGACAGTTTGAGGGCTAGCAGTGACTTTGTGCCCCGTGTATGGAAATTGGTCTTCGTAGCAGGTGCCCCATGAATGGAGACTCTTGCCAGGAGGCCTGGGTTCGATTCCAGCTTTCCCGCGTGTCTTCCCCCACTCTTTGTCTTTCTGTTATTTAGTTACAGGTTTAAGCTGAGCTGGTGTAGCATGTAGTGAATGTCCCTGAGGCCACCAGTGGGGGATGAAAGTGATCTTCTCACAACCTCAGTGTAGCTCGCTCCAGTTGGCGGTGGGGGTTCTTTGTGCTCCAGGCACCCTAATGTGCTGTTCAGTTGTTTATTTAATATTCTAATGAATCTTTACAGCTCAAGTACAGATTTTTACCACCATGCCTGAATGGATATTTGCATATCGAGTATAAGGTGACAGCCCTAGTGCGCTGCTGGTGGAATAACATGTTGGCTGTGCTGTGTAGAGAAGTAGTTCCAAAACAAAGCGCCTTAGTAGTGGAAAAGGAAGTTGTTGTAAATATTCTGAATATAGCCTGGAATCAACCCACACTTTTTTGTGGCTTGTTTTTACCCTAATTTCTTTAGATTACATCTGCAACAATGTATTCCCCCAGCTTCTGTGCCAGTTCTCTCTGTAAAGATGCAGAGCTGATGTCTGTCATTGTGGCTAGTATTCAGGCTGGTGCTCTGTACTTCATACAAGGCCACTTCTAAAATCCTGAACTTTCCCTTTAAGCCTCACAGCCTCGAAGAATAGGTTTATTATGCATTCAAAATAAATGATCATACAGTCAGTCTGAAGTGTAAAATTAACAAAATTCAGCCTGTTTAACACCCCGGAGTTCTCTGCAGGTTTTTCTTCAGTCAGGACTCACAGTGGGATCATGTTTTTGTAACATCTCTTTCCCATCTGGGTTGACAGGATTCTACAGCAGGAGAAGAGGAACGTTCTACTGAGGCAACTGGAAGAAGCAACACGGATCACTACCTACCTTCACTCCCAGCTGAAAAGGTAAAGAACAAATTCCCTTCTTACACTTTCTGTTCTGTATAGTTCTGCTGTGTTTTTTCTTACATCCTCTTCTTTTTTTACCTGCAGCCTGTCAGCGAGCTCTCTGACGGTGTCGTCCAGCAGCAGCCGCGGTTCCCTCGCCTCCAGTCGAGGATCCCTGGCATCCAGCCGAGGCTCCCTCAGCTCCATCAGCTTCAGTGACATCTACGGTGTCCCCCAGTATGAGCGTCACGATGGGTCTGGGGAGCTACTTGACCCCCACCTTCGCTACCTGCTGCCTCCAGAGGCTTTGTCAAGAGACTGCTCCATGTTCACTCCGGACCCCCTGATCCAGAGCAAACCCAAGCGCTCCCACGACACCCCGCAGTCCCTCGCCTCGCTCTCCTCCCGCTCCTCGCTCTCCTCCCTATCGCCCCCCAGCTCTCCCATGGACACTCCCTACCACTCTGCCCCTCAGGACTGTCCTCTCACACAGATGACGGAGGAGTACATGGAGCAGGCAGGCCGGGGGCTGTTAGAGGGTCTGCGAGCTCAGTCTCAGCCGCTCTCACACTCTGCTATGCTGAGCAGCGAGGACACAAGTAGTTCTATCATCGTGGGTCACAGAGACAGCACCACTCAGGGGTCTTTCACCTCTACAGGTCAGTAATGGAGGTCTCACCCTCTTCTTTAAGACTTAAAACTACCAGATGATTAACTGAATGTGTTTTTCCTGCAGGAGTGACTCTGAGGGGAAACAGCGCTAACAGAAGTGGCAGGAGAGCGAGGAGGGTCTCTGCAGGCGTGTCTGAGGACGCTCTGGCCACAGACAGCGGTGTGTTCGAGGCCTGGGGAAGAAGGTAAGGCCAAGTTTATCCTGACATCCCAACCCAGCCCACTGGAACAATGGCGCCCCGTTGAGGCACCCAAGAAAATTACAACATCCTATAATTCAGCGTTTACAGAGGGCCTTGGCTGCAGACTTAGGTCTTGTGTAGTGCTGTGTGAAGCAGCATGAAATTCCAGCTGCTGCAATGAGAACAAAATTTTTTATCCCAAACTTTGTGAATATCAGAGTTTTCCTGCTCCACAGTGCAGAGCAACTGAATCAAAATCACAAGAGTCTCTCCACTAATATAGCAAAAGTCCTGTATGAGATGTTTTTACCTGAATTTGACTTTTGATGATTGTTGCTTAAGTTGTTGCTCAGTTCTCAGCATGATTTGCGGTTGCAAGGGATTTTTGGATCAACAGCTTTTACATGATTTCACGCACTAATGGAACGGCCTCCACACAGACAAGAAACACTTCCCTCACGCTGATGGTCTCAGATTCTGTCTTTGTGAATTTAACAGACTATATTTCTGGTTTTTAAATGAAATACAGCTGTTTGTTTATTGTATGCATAGACTTATTCAGTGATGAGCCGGAATTATGTTTCTACAGAACCCCATCTAAAAGAGAAAATCCAGGGAGGGCTGTCCCTTTACATTACAATAGACTGAAGCACCAAACAGACATCCCCATTGTCCACCTTAAAATGTATAAACTTGTTCATAGTGTCACTGTCTCTAATAAAAATACTGTCCCTGAACATTGAATATAAGTAATGGCAAATTAAAGGAGCAGATTTGCAGAAATCAGCTTTAGATTGTGTCACTCATGAGTAAAATTAAGCCTGTTTTACCTTTTTTTGTCCTCCAACAGGGCAGAGGAGTCTGATGAGATGTCATTCATGAAAGAGCTGACGAGTGTGAGCGAGCCCACCCAGATCCAACTGGGACTGCTGTGAGTATTGTGTTAGTGCAGACTGTCAATGGGCAGAACTTTGACTTTCTTTTGTTTATTTAATCTGTAATCTTATTTTATAGCTGGGAGTCCAGTTCTCAATCCCTTCGTCTACATCTGCTACAGCTCAAAAATCTGAACAGGTCTACTGTGAGAGATGGTTACAAAGTGTGAGTATCACTGCTGCTGTCCTTACTGTACAGCTTTTATTTTTTTTCTCTCCCAATCACAAGTCTGACTGGTTTTACGGTTTAACTTGTGGCCATGTTAACTGGTGATAACAGGTGTATTGAGTAAATATTTGTTTATGTTTCAGTTTGATTCATATCTGATATTTTTTATTAAATCTTGTTTTTAAAAAGTTTCATGGGTACTCTTGTTGGTTTCAAAAACAGTTGAAACCGCAGCAACCATAGTTGCAAGCAGCCATGGGTCACCAGTCAACACAGTCACTTGTGAAACTAGAAAGCACTTGGAGAGCGCAAACCTCCGCCAAGGTAGCCCACATATTTCTGTCTCATCTATAAGCAATAGTTCATGATAAAGTTACCTTCATACTATGATTTATTGACCCTGAAAACCCACACCTAGCACTCAGAATCATGCTATCATTATTAGCTTAGACAGTTATTGAACAAAAACGATCGTCCGCTAATGATGGTTATCTGAATCACCACCAAAATGTAATCATTTGTGTCATTCATGTCACATGGTGGGACATCACCCGAGGAGAGGTCTCAGCAAAGTGAGATGTTTCAGTTTCTTCTGACCACATGGAAACACCCAAAACTGAGGTTTTTTTATGTTGGCAGGAGTTTTTCCAAATACGTGTTTTTTCAGTGACTTGAAACGCAGAAGACAAAATGCACAGAAAAAGCTTCATTTCTATAAAATACCCCTACACATGCACATAGCCAAAGAAGTGTTGCTGAAAATAAGCTCTGGTGAAAAACTTTTGAGACACACATGTTGTGCTTTAAACTCATTATTTGTTTAAGCATAAACATCATATTTTTGACTAGTTTCACTCTTCTTTCCATCTGAATAAAGGTAAAAATCTAAAAAAAACAACAACATTTTTTACAGAAGTTAAAAATGATGTAGGGTCTGTTAAGACTGTTAAAGTCCTGTGAAAACTCTGTAGTCCCAGTCAGCTGCTTGTTAGCAACCGCTTTTTATAAGACAATGTTGTTTTTCCATGCTCAGGTATGTGAAGGTGCACTTGATTCCACTGGACGCCGGCAGGGCCTGTGCGTTTTACTGTTGTACGGCCCTGGAGCCACAGTCTCAGATGAGCTTTAACGAAGGTTTCCGCATTCCTGTCCCATCAAACGCCCTGGCGGTGTGTGCGCTGCAGCTGTCCGTCTGCTCGCTGGGACCTCAGGCTCAAGAGGAACTGCTGGTGGGTCTGAGAGGCTGAACATCAGAAAGACGCTTCATTTTTTTAATTTAATATACATGTGAATAATAACTTTTTCTGTGTTTCTTCAGGGAACAGCCCAGCTGAGCCTGGCTGAGTGTGAGGGGTGTGCGGAGATGGTTTATCACTGGCTGAGAGTTCAGCTGCCGAGTGGGATGGAGTTAAACCGACCTGAGCAGAAGAGCTTCAGACAGAGCAGACATCAGGACAGCCAGGAGGACGAGCAACGGCCAAGAACCACAGTAAGAACACATAAACAGACAGCAGTTGCAGAGGGATGATCGGTTTGACCAGTGAGGTTTTTTTTAGTGCTTTAGGGTCTAACCAAAATCCAGAATTGTTTTAAGAGTTTGCAGAGGAGGCCCTGTGATGAGATACTAAAGCTTTTTTGATGATCTGAGCCAAAGATCTAATGAAATGTGTCTTTTGTCCTTGTTCACTTAAAATTTGAGGCGTGCTGCCCCTTTTTAATGTCTTGCCAAACAACTATGATTATACTGTAGATTGTTGTTAATTTAAGAATTTATTAGGATAACCCCATGACATACTCATATAGCTTCAGGTACAACTATGAGTATGAAGGAAATACAATCTGCTAAGCCCGTGCTAAAAAATCAGTACAGCGATGTATCATCCTATAACTCTTGCTGTAATGTGTATTGGGGGGACAATTGTGCCAAGAGCAATCCTGGCAACATACTATTCATCGTGCTTTATTATATTTTTTTCTTGACTGCTATGTGTTAAATGTTTGTGTGGTCTGATAGTCCACAAAGCTGAATTGACCTATTGGATAAATCTGAATTAATCTTACAGCATCAATACAGTCTCAAATGCTGTGACAGCAGTTGTATAATACCCCACTGGTGTTACCACGGTGCAAATCACAAAAAAGTCAAAAGGTGGCAGCAGAAGCCAAATTATACGATTCAGGGCATGCTCCAAATTTGAAACAACTTCTAAGATCTCTGAAGACCTGAAATTAAAGAATTAAAGTGTCTTAGGTTGTAGGATCTTTGAAACCTCATACTTGCTGTTTTTGTTTTTACAAAAAAAAGAAAATAGAAATTGTGAAAAAGTTGTAATCTTTGTCCTCAACTAAAGTGTATTTTGATATCATACCATGGCCTCTGTATCTGGATATTTATCATATCAAAGAATTTATATCAAGATATGTATCATATTTCAGATTCATATACCTAATATGAACCTGTGGCTTCTGTCTCGGGATATGTGTCATATCATGGCCTCTGTCACAGGACATTTATTGCATTGTGGCCTTTGTATCTGGATATATATCATATCGTGGCCCTCTTATAGGTATCCACATTGTATACATTGTATATCATACATTCATTGATCTTTTGACTTATTTACAATTGATCAGATATGACCCTAAAAACCTCCCCCATTGCTTTGAAAGATTTCTGAGAGGAGTGGTTGCACCAATCATATGACACGATTATGCTTGTGCTCAAACATCTGTACCATGCAGAAGCTCATCTGTTTTTATATGTGCCAGAGAAGAATTGTGGATGACTCTGAACGCTCACACTGGTCAAACAAATTGGACTTTAAAGGGTTAGTTCAGGTTTTTTGAAATGCAGTCACTAGAGGCCCTTAGCACTAGTAAATATGAGTGCAAATAAAGGAACTTGTGAGCTTTGTACCTGGGGGGAGATATTCAGGGGCTGACGATAGGTAATAACATAGCAGTACATGGTGCCATCCAAAGCCTCGTAATTAACCCACTTATAGGTTAGAACTGCTCAAAGAAATATTTTGGCTGAACAAAATTCTTTAACTTTTCCTCAACAAAGTCCCTGTGTGACGAACTATTTTGTGAACTGTTCTCCTCAGACCAGGTCAGACTGCTGCAGTCTGGGGTCAGGTAGTGGTCACTGGAGCTCAAATTGATACAAATGGCTAAATTTAACTGTTCTAAACATGGACATCAGGAGTCCCCTTTCTGAGGCAACAGAATATCATGTTTGCATTGCCCCTTTTACCGATCAGGACTACAACACACGACCTGTGTAAAGATTTACCAAACTGAAAGAGCTCTGCTGAAAGGTCCAGGAGAAGCCGTGTTACTAAGCCCCACTTAGGACAGTAATGGGCCTCCGAGTTTGTGGACATGGGCTCACAGTTCATGCATCTGCACCACCAGGTAACTTGTAATCATCCTGCTCCTCCGTTCTCCATCCCTCTTTCTACCTGTGACTCCATCTGAAAATGTTCTTCCTCTGTGTGCTCCGGTTCATAAAGGTATCCTTTCATACCCAAAACTCATTTCTAGTTCAGTTTTATTGAAGTTAGTGTTTGATGTTTTCTCTGACTACCTGACCTGCTGATGGTGAATCGATATATAACCTCTATGTCACAAAATACAGTAGTTCAAAACACAGGGGATTTGTTGAGGAAAAGTTAAACGCTGTAAAGAATCTTACTGTGGTGTCTAGTAGAGGCAATGCTGTTTATGTGTAGTTTTTACTTAAAAGTGGGGTAATTGTGAGGCATTCTGTGGCACCGTGGCCTGTCATATATATCGCTAAGCATCAGTGCCCAGCCATCTCTCCTCAGGAACAAAGCTGGCTGGAAGCTTTAGTGACAATCATATCTTCGAGTGCCATGCGCCTTGGGCAACCCTACTTCAAAAACCAAAACTATCCCTTTTATTTACCTTTATTTAACCAGATAAAACCCATTGAGATCAAGATCTCTTTCACAAGGGTGACCTGGCCAAGAGGTCAGCAGCACACGGCATGAAAAAAAAAAACATTATTGAAAGGTGACAATATAAATTAAGTTAAAATACACATTTTTTGTGAGTGCAAGGTGTCTTGCAATGAAGTGCAGAGGCTTTTACATAAATAGCAATTCAGAAACACAGGCACTATTCAAAGGTCTCACACTGGTTATCCATCAGCATGACCTGAAAGACTCCAAGTGAACTGAGCTCTGAGAGTTTTTTTTTATTATTTGTCAGGGACTAAACTCATCAGAGTAGAGATGCTCTGCACCAGATTATAGTTTTCTAGCTAATTTCCATCTGCAGTCCCAGTGGCAGGCAAAGGAGAAATTAAGATATAAATATAAAGTGCATTTACAGTACAGAAAGTGCATAAAAGCAGAGAAGAATGCATTTTAGTTCGTAGAAAGTGCATACATTCAAGTTATAGTGCAAAGACACAAGATTTAAAACAGAAGAATACACTTACTTACACTCAAAGGTATAGAAATATAATCATTCAGCCTGTAGAGAGTTTCATGCTTTGGGGGCAGCAAAACTGAACGCTCTCTTTCCCAGTTCAGTTCTGACATGAGGAACAGAGAGACGGAGAGATTGAGGCCCTAAAAGAATATTAAATAGTGCATCCAAACTGAAAAGATTAACAGTTTTTCATCTTTGGAAGGAATGACAACAATTCAGAGAGCTCGGCTGATGATGTGAGAAAGAAGAGACAATGTGGACAGAGACGGGACATGTCTTAATGCATCCACCTGCTTGAACAGTGCTGTGTTTGTCTTGAATTTTTATCTATAAACAAAAACGAATCTGCACTGAACTCCTTCAGGTGCATTTCTTGCAAAGCATGTTTCAGCATTCAGCTCTTCTCAGTGTGTTTCACAGGACAAACAGGCTGAGGAGGAATGTTGACAGTGTGAGGGAGGATGGTGTCTGATGGTTTACTCTGTGACGTTACAGGACACTGTATGTACTCTGCTGTCACGCACCAACACCAACATCAACACCAACACCACATCCACTCACCTGGAGGAGCAGGAGGCTGAGCTGGAGAAGAAGGACGAGCCTGTGGAGTTGGCATCTGAGAGGTGAGGATATTTTTTACATCATGTTTAGAAAAGAGTTCTCATCTTCACACCAAAGCGTGTTTTGAAGAAGGGCTTTGATTCTGCAGGAGCTGGCAGGCGGAGTCAGTGGACAGTGGTTGTAGTAACAGCACGGCGTTTACAGCTGCAGGATCAGAGGGTCTCTGTGCAGAGGGGATGTGTAACACCACCGGGGGGCGCTGTGATCAGACCGCAAGCAAAATCTCCACAGTAAAGGTGAGAAGCTTCTCTCTGTTAAAACCAGTCTCTACACTTCTGAACATGTCACACAGACACCTGACTCTGTTTGGCATTTACATCTGAAAAGCAGCCATCTAGGAGTGAAAGATGAGCTCCAGGTCTCCAGGTCCACAAGACTTTATCAGATGCAGTTAAGGAACTTTTGATTTGTCCTTTCAGGTTGAGAAGGCCACCATGACTGAAGGTTTGTTTCCAGAGCCAGTGCGAGTTAGGGCCAAAGAGA
Organism: Cetoscarus ocellatus; assembly: GCA_037902135.1. Lineage (NCBI taxonomy): Eukaryota > Metazoa > Chordata > Actinopteri > Labriformes > Labridae > Cetoscarus > Cetoscarus ocellatus. Next base: position 346,009 of record JBAMNC010000612.1, read on the forward strand.
GGGGAGGTCGGTGGGGTCATGCCTCACCGTTCATGAGAGGAAGCACCATTGTTCGCTCTCAGACCTTCTCTCCTGGAGCTCGCAGTCAGTATGTCTGCAGGGTGAGTTGTCATCAAGGTATTATTTAGTATCCATCAGTTTATTTCAGCCAAGCAGTTACCAGTAACAGATCTGTAAATGATTTTCTCAGTCTTTGTGAGCATTAAAAATGTCTTCTTCCCAAGTAATTATCAAACAACTACTGAGACTTTTGAGCCAAGAGTAATTAAACATGAATATTGAAAAGTTACAGGTGGCATACAATGATGCTCTCACAATAGTTCTGAAATTGCCAAGATGGTCAAGTGCAAGGGAGTTGCTTGTCACTTGTAATGTCCCCCCTTTTCATGCAGTGCTTAGAAATGTAATGTACTGATTTATGTGCCGATTAACTGCTTCAGAAAATGAAATTTTGATGTCACTGACTCAGCCCTCATTAAGTGATTTCTCAATATTTCTGAGAATTTGATCAAAATCTGTTGGGTACTTTTTGAGTCATCTTGCTCACAGACAATTACCAGCAAAAACACAACCTCCTGGGTGAAGGTAATTTAGAATAATAAATGAATCCAGAGAATGATTCAGTCTCAGAAAAATTTTTTTAGTCTGCAGGATTTCTGTGACTGAAGGTTTCTGAACATGCAGCTCATGTCCTCTTTCAGTTGTATCGCAGTGACAGTGACAGCTCCACTCTACCAAAGAAAACTCCCTTTGTCAGGAACACCTTGGAAAGGAGAACGCTGCGGTATAAACAGGTAAAACCATACTCTGCTAGCTGAAATAGTGCACATGGAAAATATTTGTTTTCCAGTGTTTTCAAGTTTTGTGTGTTTGTGTTTTTTAGCAGCAGTCTTACCGCTCATCCCTGGCAGAGCAGCCGACTCGTACCTCTCTAGACCTGGAGCTGGACCTCCAGGCCTGCAGGACGCGTCAGAGGCAGCTGATGGAGGAGCTGAGCGCCCTGAGGGAACTAAAGCTGCGACTGGAGGAGCCGCAAGTCAGAGAGGACACGGAGCTGCCTCACTGGGCATTGAGGGACGAACGCTTCCGCTGCCTGCTCAGAGAGGCTCAGAGACAGGTGAGAGCTGCAGCTACTGCAGCATGAGCTGCATTATGGCTGAACTTAGCCAAACCAGGTTTGAGAGGTTGAGGGAACTTAAAATGAAAACACCTTTTCTAACAGGACGGGGAGTTTCTGAACTGTTGTCAAAAAAACTTCTGGAGAGCTAGAGGCTCAGAGTTTATGTCCACGTGTCAGAGGCTGTAGGCAGGCAAGATGAAATCTGTCCTGTGGCTCTTTTACCGTGTCATTCTCTACTCTCTCTGCCCTTTCTGTGAGAACGTGAGAGAGACACACATGAAGACAGGTAATGTCAGATTTAATAGTTTGTTCCTGTAGTGTGTGGTGTGCCACAAAGAGAGAGACAGAGCACACCACACACCAGCTGATTAATTTACGAAGAAGGCAGCGATTCTGCTCCTGCAGCTTGTGATCTCACATGGTCACACGCAAATTCAGTGTGAACAAACATGGCGAACAACATCATGGGGCTAAATGGGGCTTGCAGTTAGTTTCCTTTAAAATCCTTGGCCGTTGTGATTTCCGTCCAGCTGTTCCCCTTACCAGTTTGTTTTGTATAATTTACAGGTTACACTGTTGAGACACTTGTGTTTTTTAAACAAATCAACAAGTTGGACCTCCATTTTGATGTCCGTCTAATTTTATGCTTCACATTTACTCTTGTTGCCATGGCTACGTTTGCTTCCTGCTTCAGCCAGCTTGCTCCCTGATTGGCTTTACTTTGGTCCATTTGACAAAACACAGAGGACGTGCTCGGCAGTCCTCTGTGTACAACACACACATCCAGACTTATGGTCATAAATATTAAACACGTCTAATATTTACAGTATCAAGTTGGGATGGCCCCGATCCCCTTCCGGGAGAACATAAAGAAACTCTTAGCACACCTCACACCACAGGATGATCAAGGACCTTCAGATAATCTGGCCTTTGCTGGGGTTGTTAGGAAGTGGGGATCCGAGCCGAAAGTTGGCCCTATTGTTGTGTTGTGTGTACCCCCCTGTTAAGTAGCATTCACATCTAGATCATCTGGGAGATTTGCTCTGATACAAGCGTTCCCTGTTTGGCTTGGATCTCTCGAACATATATAGACACAGCAATCAATTTCAGTACAAAAAGCTGCGCTGAACTCACCTGAAAGGGTGGTCTCGGCTTGCTTCAGATTGACTCCTGGAGCAGTTGATTTGCAGTGAGGACACAACTGACCCAGCAACCACAATCAGGATGACAAGTTAACTCACTGCACTGCTGTAGTGATATAAGCAGCAGAAGAAGTAATGTTTCCTTCATGGCTACCAGGCAACCAGACTGATTACAAAGTACTACTAAAAAAAAATTATTTGGATCACACAGAGTTACTTTCTGTGCACAGGTAGAACATACCATGAAAATAGAAACAGGTTAACAAAACTCGCATAACAGCAGATCATCGCAGGACTGGAAAACATGGACTGATTCAAAAAGTTGTTTAGTTCCCAGAATTTAGTCCAGGTTTTTCAAGCAGGAGTTTATCCTTTTAAGAGCTGCTCTCTGCTTTTCCCTCTTGGTGGACACTTCCACAGGTGTTACGGTGTTATAAGCTACCATGCTATCTGGTGTCCTCTGTAGTCAGCTGTAGACACTGGCAAGCATTAAAAGCCCTTCTTTTTTGTGCACTGAGTTTGTTTACATTGTCATAAAGCATGTCCCACACTGTTAGATGTGTTAATCTGTATAATCATCTGCTATTAAACAATGATTGTTTTGGTACATAGCTAAACCTGATAGCTTCTTTCCCATAATGCTCTGGGCAACTTGTAGTTGTAGCAGCTTTGGCTTTAAGGACATAAAGTCAGCTTACCATTTTACACAATTTGGTCAGTTTTTTCATTTAAATCAGAACAAAGAAACAGAGTTGTAGGTGTGAAAAGCACCTCAGTCTTCTCCCCAGAGCATATGCCGACAGATGCCTCAGTTGGACGATACAACAATTAGCCACTTTCTAACAGCAGAAATAATAATAACAATAATACATTTTAATTATAGGCCCCTGATCTGCCACATTAACACAGCTGCTAAAAAGAAATAAAGACTCTGACTTTCAGCAAGACAATCGTTTTAGTAAGGCACCATATGTTAAAATAGACACACATCAAACGTCTTGCTTTGTGTTTTCTGTGCTGCAGGCTGGTCAGAGTAAGCAGGAGCAGCGTCAGGAGGAGGCAGCAGAGCGGAGGTTGAGAAAAGCCTCCAAAGAGGTCTTGAAGATGAGGGGACAGAGCCAGAAGGAGCCTCTGCCGGTGCAGACGTTCAGGTGAGGATTCACCCAGGGCACAGTCTTCAGGTCAAAGATCCTGCACATAAAAAGAAAGCATGAAGAACATACAGAGGGATTTAAAACGCACTCAGGGCAGCCATTCGAGTGCCAATCATCTTCTCACCTTAAATACCACCAACAAACACTGAAATTTTTCTTGGGGAACTGCCATTACATAAACAATAAAATTGAGATTAAAGAAGCAAAACATTTTTATTCTGAGTGATGTGAAGTATGAGACCAATAAAGGGCATTTTTGCTTGCAATTCAGCAATCTGTACATCAAGAAATACACATGCAGTTTGTCCTTGCATTCACATTTGGTCCATTGGTGTTATGAAGCTTTTGTTTATGTACTTACACGTATGTGACGTGTGTTACTGGGGCACACCTCCAGAGGGCGCAAAAGACAACATCTATTATTGTCACCTACTGTTGACAAGTGGTCAGACCACACCATTAGCACTGTCTACTCTCCATGTTTGCAATATCTCCCTCTCTTGCACTGATTTAACTGTTTCGGTTCTATGGTCAAATAAATAACCGTGTTGACTGATGACAAAAACAGGGTGTACCCCTCAGTGCTTCACGTGAAGCATTTAACCAGTCATGTCAGAATTACTAATCAGTACTTTATATGCAAGAAAATTCAGCCAAAGAAACTAATCTAGCACAAAAACATCTGCAGAAGGAGTCAACCATGGTGTCAACTACACTCAAAGTCACCAAATTACACAGTCACTAATTGAGCTATTACACTGAACTGAGTTCCCTATTTCCTGACCTTCAAAGAGAATGTACCCCAGATGAATTATCATATTTGAGTCTGTGCAGTGTCACACATTTTTTAGGTTTGATTGATGTGGACTTGTTTATCATTTTGGCTGTAGAAGTTTGTTGTTTCTATCGCTGTGTTGACTCTGTTACATCCCCGCTACCTCTACACTGATCCTACTGGTGATGTGTAGACTGCAGCTTGCTTCTGTGAAGTGTTAATCCTGGACGACATGCTCAACTGACGTAGTTAACAGCAAGTGTTTCTCCAGCCTAAAGGGATACGTCAACTTTTTTATGTTTTCGTGGCTCACTCCCGAGTCCATGACAAGCAGATAGACACCATTCTTTCAACTGTGCGTCCAGTAACAAGTAAGAGACAGACAAAGCTTGCCCACTGCTAGTTAGCTTAGCTGAAACACTGGGAGTCAATGGATATAGCTAGCCTGCCTCTGTCTACAGTCATCAGATAAACCCCTCCAGCAATTCTAAACGGTCCTTTGTGCTTGTTGTGACTCGTTTTTTAACGGCCTTATGTTACGTTATCTTCTACTATCATCCTGTTATTTTCTTCTGCTCATAAACAGAGGCTTTGTTTTGTTGACCTACTTCCGCGGTGGTTTGCGCCAGAGATGTGACGTTTACAAACAAGTCTATTCTTTTGAACAGCTCTATTAAGTGAACGATGAGAACTGATTTGCAGTTGTGAGTAAGTCGTTCGTTTCGTAGCCATTCTTAAATGCAAATTGCCTGCAAATTTAAGAATGGCTCGTAAATGAACAGCTCACTCACAACTGTGAGTCAATTTTCATTTACTTAAAAGAGCTGTTCAAAAGACTCGACTTGTTCACAAACGTCACAGCTCTAGCGCAAACCACCATGGAAGTAGGTCAACAAAACAAAGCCTCTGTTTAGGAGTAGAAGAAGATAATACAATCATAGGAGAAGATAACGTAAATTAAAGGGGTCAAAAAATGAGTCACAACAAGCACACAGGACCGTTCAGAGTCGCTGAAGAGTTTAACTGATGACTGCAGGAAGCAGGCTAGCGTTACCCATTGACTCCCAGTGTTTGAGCTAAAACAAGCTAGCGGTGGTCAAGCTTTGGCTGTCTCTTACTCGTTACTGGATGCACAGTCAAAAGAATGGTGTCTACCTGCTTGTCATGGACTTGGGAGTGAGGCAAGACACGGAAACAACTAAAATGTTGGCATATCCCTTTAACACACACTTTGAAACATTTACCCAGCCCTAGTATTGTGTTTAATGGGTATTTGTTTCACAGCTAATATGAAAGGTAAGGATTTGTGCAAGTAAGGTTTAAGGAAGATGGTTTTCTTTTTTCAGCTCACCTGTCTGAATAAATGCATTAAATGGCCAAAATCTCTATAAATGATGCAAACAAGTAATTCACTTCCAGCTCATATGGAACCAATTAAAAATGATTATTTACTCTGGGGAGAAAAATAAAATAAAAAGATAAACAGAGTTTGTGTTTATATTTTGTTAGGGCTCAGAATCTCTGGATGTACATCATGAATTTCCAGTGAATAAATAAAGTCTTCATGTTCAGCAGCAGATGGAGGCAGGATGCTACGTTTTTTTTTTAAATAAGTGCACAACTACCTGCCTCTATTTTTAAATTAATGCATCGTGTGTCTCTGTTCTGCAGAGAGAAGATGGCTTTTTTCACCAGACCAAGGTTCAACATACCTCCTCTGCCGGCTGACGACGTATGAAAGCTTCCCTCTGTGTTTGTGACTAAACATGAAGTATTTGTCAAATAATCTGAGCTCATGAAGTACAAAAGTTCTTTTTCTACCACGGACCCAGGCAGAACGACACACAGACCATGATGAAGATGAGAAGGTTTCACATCTTCAGAAGAAGTTTGTGTGACTTTTTTTTAAAACAATCACACAAACATTTTCGTGGACATCAGCACGGTTTCGTCTCTCCTGTGAGGATGACGCGCTCTCTCCTGTCCGTTCTGTTGTTTGTGCTTACAAAAAGCTGGAAGACGGGAACAAAAGTTGGACAAATTCACTGTACTGTAACTTATTTTATAGTACTTTTTCCTTGAAGGAAATGATGAAAACGCTTCCTGCTTTTTAAGTGTATTTTGTAGCTTTGAACAAATAGCACTTCAATGTTTTTACATACAGTTAAATGGAACTGATTTGTTTTTCTGTTACCTAATTCTTAAGAGTTATTTACATCAAATGTCACTTTGTAATCCACTTTTATTACAGATGTTGTTGTCCTTTTGTTGTTATCTTATTAAAATTAATATTATTTCATGTACTTTTCAATATAAGGATGAATATATGAACACTGTATTCAGATTGTTTTTTATGATGTCTGTATGAACACCTGCAGTGTTACCTCTCGTGAAGATAAAACCATTAAACCACGACTCGAGTTTTCATCCGCAGGAATTATCGATCATGTGTGGGTCTCCTGCACACACATGGGTTTATCTTTAAATGTGTCACATGTGATTGTTTCTTAACCACACACAGGTTGTGTTGACCCATTTCAGGATGAAGTTTCAGATTCTCAAGAAGTCTTACAGTGTGGCTGTCAGGCAGCTGCATCAGCAACTTGGTTTGATAAGACTTCCTGTCTTAGCTTCTTCATGCAAACCATCAGAGAATCTATCACGTGTTACTGAGATGATAAGGAGGCCCGTGAATCATCAAGAATCCTCCGATTTTGTAAATAAAAGGCTATAAAAAGTCTTATTTTGACCCATAAAAGGTCATTAATTTTACATGGTCATTATAATAGACCACCTATATTAGATCTGTTTTGGGATATTTCAATGACTGCGTCACAAAACACCAGAAAAAGCAGTGACAGCAAATTGATGCCTGCACAGTAAGCAAGGGAAAAGAATGACTTGTATTAATGTGCTCTCACTCATATTCAGGTCACTTTCCCTCTCTTAGGAGACCAAATCATCTGGATATCCTGTTGTTAATTTTAAGAGGTCGTATCACTGGGGTACTCGTTTGGTGGAGTGCTAAGCAACTGGGCAAGTCCCATATACATGCATCACTCAGTCCGGGTACGATTTCTGCCAGCAGCCCATTTGCCAAGTTACCTCCCCTGCTCTCTCTCAACCCCATTTCACAAGCCTATCCACTGACAATCTCTACTAAATAAAGGCCCCAAAAAGCTAAACAAAAAAGGAGGTCATAACATGTTATTTTTTGTTTTTACCTCTGCCAAGGAAGTTTTGTTTTGGGCCTCGTTTGTCTGTTTGATTATGCAAAAACTACTTGACGGATTTTGCTGAAATTTTCAGGAGATGTTGGTAATGGCCCAACTTACAAAGGATAAGATTTAACAGCAATATGTGAGCTACCTTGGTGGAGGTTTGCGCTCTTCGAGTGCTTTCTAGTATATGTCTGCTTCTCCAAACCTAACTGAGATATAGGCAATTGTCAGCCTTTGGGCTGTTTCTAGATACCCATCAAGTTTTTAAAAGCCTATCAACCAGACAGAGGAAACCCAAAAGAGGACTTTCTTTGCAATGAAAATAAAAGAAAGACATCAAATTATTTTACCAACACTGTCTGAGGAAAGTCTTCCTGGCATAAGTTGATCTTTGGAAAATGTATAAAAATCTTAGTATTTTCAGCCCCTGCCTCTCATGGACCCTTAAAATTATCATTACTTTCCCCCCTCATTGCAGCCCTGTCCATACTTAAATAAGACTAGAAAGCAGCAAACCTCCGCCAAAGTAGCTCATATATGGCTGTTACATCTATAAGAAATAGTTCCCTGATAAAGTTACCCTCATAAAAAATTCTTGACCCAGAAAACCCACACCTAACACTTAGAATCATTCTGATATCATTATTAGTTAGACAGAATTGAGCGAAAAAGATCATTCACTGATGGTGGCTATCTGGATCACCACCAAAATCGAATCATTTTTAAGTTGGGTCATTTCAAATATCTCCTGAAAATTTAAGCAAAATCCATCCAGTAGTTTTTGCGTAATCTTGCTAACAAACGAACAAATATACGCTGGCAAAAACATAACCTCCTTGGCAGAGGTAAAAACAGAGGCAGTTCCATGCGAAGTGAGAGTGCATCCTTAACAGCTACATCAATGCCTACTATTACTCTCATCAATAACCATACTATACATATCCAAGCACATCTTAACGTGATCATACTGTATGTACTTACAGATATAATTATGTTTGAATAGTGCCTGATATCGATATAATTATACGTATGCATACACACATACTGTATGTGCTCATATTGTAGCACACATGTCGACCTCCTTAGCTCATAGAGTTCATGTTTTGCTTTTTTGAGATTCATACACCCCTAAGTGTGTTTTACATGTCTCCTCTGTGAGATAGAGTACTGCTTCACACAAGACAGCAAAGTCTGCAGCATCAGTACTTCTCTACCACCCCATTAACAGCAATAATAGCTCTCTGAGATACCTGATCCCCCACCTCAAAAGATCTACCAGCGTGACATCCTACCACTATTACATCAGTAGTTTAGGCCCATTGGCTCAGGCAAAACTGAAGCCCTTCTCACAGTGTGTATGGGGCACTCCTTCATTATTAAATCACATGACAGTTTAATAATTGTGTCAATTCATTGAGTAGGTCTTGGAAGTATGTGAGAGACTGTATAACTGCACTGGCTCCACACACAAAGGCAGACACACACACTACCTGCCCCCTCGCTGAGTCCATGTTTTTGAAATGGCAAAAGTAAAACACAACTTAGAAGTAAGTTGATCTAACTCTATCATCAAGGTAAATTTAATCTGGATCTGATCCAAATTGACGTCCATTCATTTCTCCTCGGCTGCTGTGAGAGTTTTGCCCCCTGTGCGTCATTATGGGAATTGTAGATATTTGTAAACTGATGTCAACATTTTCAAACCTGTCACTACATTTCCCAGTTTCCCTTGCAATGCCAGCAAAGGAGTTTTCCACATAGACAGACATGAGCAGAGACTTGGTCGTCCAATTGGAGTGGAAAAGCCACTGCCGTTACTGAGCTGCTAGGCGGAGGGCTGTGCTCTCAGAGTGCTTTTCTAGTTTTAATCCTGTGATACATATTTTAGGTTTCTAAAGATGATTTCTGGATGAACGCTCTCTGTTTTATATATAACAGTGTCATTTTTCCACTTTGTTTAGATTTTCACTAAAGACTTATTTTAAAAAGTATTTTTACAGCTCTGATAAAAAGAGGGCTCAAAAAAGAAAAAAAGAATTGATCTGACAGCCCGTTTTGGACACGGTCACTCTGTAAACTGTTTCTCCACTGTATCTGTGAGGAAACTCTGCATGCAGCATGGTCCGTTCTGGGTCAGCCTGCTGACGGAGATATCCGACAGACTTTACAGCAAAAAAGTCAAGAAAAGTTATTTTACACAACACAAGCAGCAGCAGGACATGCTTTGAGTCGTGTGGCAAATGTTGCACTTCCTGAGTTGTGATGTTAAAACAATATTTTTCAGCCCCAAAATGATTTTTGGTCCACATCCCTGAGCCCTGCTTGTAAGAGATTAAAGTAAGAGTCATGCTCTTGGGCCTCATTCCCAAACAGAAAAATGCAGCTCTGTGTTTGAGAAATGTCTCTGAGCCCTGAAGGCAAACTGCTCTCAGGTCTCTGCTTGTCATTGGTTAACTTTGATGTTCTGAGCAGCTTCACAAACACTGATCACTGTTTCACAGAGGAGACGTCAGAGTGCGAAGGACACCCTCAGTCACTAAAATGTTCTTGAACTGGATTTTTCTTGTTTAGGGACATAACATTGTTTAACAAATCTTTTTATCCCTCATGAGAAATCTTAAAGGTACATGTTCACACTGAAACATCTACAAAAACTGAAAAAATGCTAAACTATTTAATATACTTGTGCAGGAGTTTAAGGGAGGTGTGAAAAATGCTGTGAAGTAAGAATTCTTTCAAAGTAACAGATTTGAATTTTTTTATCAATAAACAAAACACAAAGACATGGACCAGAAGAAAAAATTAAATGAAATCAATATTTGGTGTGAACATTCGATCTCAACCCAGCATCAGTTCTTTTGGGCATATTTACACAAAATCAGGGATTTTGTAGGATTATAGTCAGGTGTATAATTATTCAGTGATACCAAACAGGTGCTGACCATCATCATTTTCACATGTAGGTTAAACAGTCATTAACTGAGACAGAGAAAGCTCTGTGGGAGGTTTGAAACAGTGTGAGGAACAGCCAGACTCTACTGCCAGGGTCAGGTTGTGCTGGACAGTTTCATGTCAAATATCATACACTACAGGAAGACTGAGCACAGCAGGAAAACACAAGGTGGCTATAATACATCAGCAAAGTCTCTTCCAGGCAAAAACCCCAAAGCAGTCTGGGTTTTCAAGGTGTGCGACTCATGCTTTTTTGAAGGAGTACAAGGAAATAGGCAACAGGCTGTCTTTGCCTCAACGTGGCTTCTCTGTGAGTAGATGGAGCTCAAGTCTGATTGAGATGACTTGTGCAGTATGGCAGCGTCCAATAGAGGGCATAAACAGTGTACCAAAGGCTCCTATGATATTCCAGCGGTGCGGTCTATGGTTGCAGCAGACGTTGCTAAACCGCTGCTGTTTTATTTACATACTGAAACATACTTCCTGTTGTCCCCTCACTATGATGCTGCCTTTAAAGATGCTCCAAAAATAAAAATGCTGCTGATGGTTTGAACAAGACCTAGTGTTACTGTTTTAAAAGCAATCGTGTTGACGGGTGACCCATGACTGCTGGTGTCAGTGATTGCCATGGTTACAACAGATGTTGAAACCGAGAAGAGTACCCACAAAACTTTTTAGTAATAGTATTTGATCAAGATGGTCAGATGGTTGGAATAGATATGAAAATAAAACTGTTTTTGCCTAGAAAAAAAACGCATTTCATGGCCATTGTTATGGGGTAATAAACAGCTTTTTTAGAGGCGCATGAATGCATTTGTTGTGTCTTGTGTGGACTGGGATGTTTTTGAGACCTCCATGCATGTTGATGGAATTGGTTTTGAAAATGTGGGAAAACCTCAATTTAAAAAAAAAAAAATACCTGCCTTCCTGTGGACATGGCCTGGAATAAACAGTCTCTTGTAATTTTCAGTGGAAACCAGGTGCCATAAAAGTCTGTATCCTCACTTTTGCAAACTAAACATGTACCTTGTGTGGCTGCAGGTTGCTTCAGATAAAGGTCACTGCAATAAAAAATAATGTATCACGGGCAGCACGTTGCTGTTGGATTATCTCTGTTTACTTCTCATAAATGAAAGCTCTGCTGATCACTTCTGTAAACATCCAGATATCAGTGTTTGGTACATCTGTCAGATATTTAATCACACAACACGTGCACTTGTGAGTCCCAATAAAACAGATTTAATTTCCTGTGACAGTCATGACATTAAAGGGATAGTCCAGGTTTTTTGTAGCTGGTTGCTCGAGGCCTATGGCACTAGTAAATATAATTGCCAATGAAGCACCCAGCAAACTTTGTCTGAGGTGGGAGACAGCCAGTTAGCTATGCTATGATTTATATGGCAGGCAATGGTGCCACTGAAAACCTTGTAATTACCCCACGTTTGGGTAAAAACTACACAGAAAGCTACATTGGCTTGACTAAACACTACTGTAAGACTAAGCCCCTGTGTTTGGAACTATTTTATGATGCAACACATTAGCTACATATCCCTCCTCATGCAACTTCTCTCACAGATGTTCAGGTCAGTGTGCTGCAGCGGGGTCAGGTAGCAATCACCTGAGCACAAACTGACATAAAGCTAACACCCTGGATATTACCAAGATGGGCCTCTTCTGTATTTATCACAGTGTGTAAAAAGGCAAAAAGGCAAAAGAAATTCCAAATTCCACAGCATTCTATAGCGTGCTGTTGACCTTCAGTAATTTTGGCTTGTCCTTCTTAGTATGAACATCAGGACTCACATCTCTGAAGTGACAAACCCTTTACTGATCAGGACTACAACACACGACAGAAGTTTTACTGAAATTAAAGAGCTCTGCTGAAAGGTCCAGGAGAAGCAGTGCTACTAAGTCCCACTCGTGATAGCGATGGGCCTCCCAGTTTGTGGGCATGGGCTCAAAGTTTATGCATCATCTGCACCACCAGGTAATTTGTGATCTGTCTTAAACTTCAGTTTCCACAACAGTTTTTCCATCCAATTTTCTAGCTATGACTCCATCTGAAAAAGTCCTTCCTCCATGTACTGTGGTTCATAAAGAAATACTCTCGTACCAATGCCTAACAGTATTTTTTCGTCACTCAAGTCAAAAACGTTCATTTTTAGTTCAGTTTTAATGAAGTTAGTTTTTGTTGTTTCTTCTGAATACCTGACCAGCTGATGGCAGAGGGATACATAACCCCCAAATCCCAACATCAAAAAGAAACCCAGGGGCTTTGCCGAGGAAAAGTTTAATGCTGGAAAGAATCTTACTGTAGTGTCTAGTAAAGCCAATGTTGTTTTTGTGTAGTTTTGACCTTAAAGTGGGGGTAATTACAAGGCTGTTAGTGGCACCATTGGCTGTCATATGTTGCCAAGCGTCAATACTCTGCTGTCTCTCCTCAGGGACAAGCTGGCCGGGTGCTTTATTGGTAATCACGCTTACTAGTACCACAGGCTTTGGAAAAAGCCCACTTCAAAAAACCTGAGCTATCCCTTTAACATTTTAATTTAAAGAGCTGAGCATGTAAAGGCTGTAAAAGTGATGTGAGCAGCACCTGCTGATATGACTCATGGTGTCAAAGAAGGGTTTTCAGGTCATACAGCGGTTATAACATACTGTCTGGTTCACAAAAACAGGCTGTACAGATCATAACTTCATCCATAAGCTGGATCTTTCTAAGTGTTGGTTTGAATTCCAGGAAACTCATTAGACTTATGTAACAAACAGATGAGTCCACACAGCGCAGGAACATGTAGAAAACAAAAAATGATCCATCGTTAACCTCCACTATGAGAATCTGTAACTTAAGTCCGGGGTGTGTATGTCACAGCTGCGGGGGGGGGGGGGGGGGGGGGGTCTATATGGGGATGGAGACGATGGTGGGCAGCTCCCCAACAGGCGGAGGGTTGTACTTCTCCACCCGCATGAGCCTCCTCAGGATGTCGTCTCGGTCGCGGGGCCAGGCGTACACATGTGTGTTCTGGAGCCAGTTAGGGACGTGACACTGCAGTCAGCAAAAAAAACAGAGAGTGGTTTTAGTAGCGCTTTTCATTGTAACACAGTGTTTAGATGGTGATGAGATACTGTGAGTATGAGCGGTATGTGTTTACTCTCAGAGGCAGTAATAAAAGTGTTAAACATTTAGAGTTGTAATCCTGACACTCAACGCTCTCTCACCTTTTTCGCCCCAGGGAACACGATGGGAATGAACCTGAAATTCTTGCTTCCATTTTGAATGAACTCATTCTGGAGCTGAGAGACACACGGACGATAAAAAGAGAGTTTGAATTCATGAAAATAAAGCTCAACATGATCATAAATTTCATGTTTTGGTACAGTAAAATTGGGACCAAATGTAAGTAGAAGAGGGTGAGAAAGGGGAGACTTCTATTTTTCATATAATGTTTTAACTTTTACTTTTCCTCCGCCAAGGAGGTTATGTTTTTGCTGGCGTTTATCTGTCTGTCTGTTTGTCTGTTTGTTTGTGTTCAAAATAACTTGAAAAGTTCTGAACAGATTTGGATGAAATTTTCAAGAATTGTCAGTAATGGGATATGGAAGAACTGATTAAATTTTGGGGATGATCCGGATCACCGTCTGGATCCAGGAAGTTATTAAAGGATACTTTAACATTGCCAGATACGACCATTTTCGCCAAAGTGGACCGAAGCTGCTTGGCGGAGGTCTGCGCTCTCTGAGTGCTTTTCTAGTTATTCTTTATTTTTAATCTTGGATAGCAGAAAAGTTACATAGTATTGAGACATTAAAGCCATTTAATTTTCTCTGCAGTCCTCAGTGTTTTGAATTTCAGAAAACTAAGCACTCTGTAGGAGGCTTTTTTTTAGAAATACTGTGGTTAATTGCTAGGAAAGGGCTGAGTTTAAAATACTTTTAGCAAGATTTTATCACAGGGCACTTCTAGAATATGTGCTGGTGGTTTGCTTCCTGAACCCCACACTTCGAGACACCCAGCATTCTCTGCCGCAAAACGAACCCTCTGTCTCAGTGTGACAAGAAAAAACAAACAAAAAAAAAATTGCACATCCAGCCAAATTGCTTCCACATATTAGAGTTTTTACATTTCCATTAATTGATATTGATAATTATCCTCTTTCTCCTGTTTTCCTTTAACATTCTCTGTTGTGTGAAGTTTTTCCATTTCTCTAAGACTCGGTTAGATCTTAGGGATGACTCCCTTTTTCAGATATTTTTGATAGGCACTTGCAAATATCTGCAGTATTGGATCTTCGAGCTCATTTCAATTACCTCTGCCAAGGAGGTTATGTTTCTGCTGTTATTTTGTTAGTTTGTGGACAGAATAATTCAAAAAGCCGTGAATGGATTTTGATAAAAATTTTCAGGGAATGTTAGTCATAGCACAAGAAAGAAGGGATTTGATTTTCGTAGTGATCTGCATCTTAAAGTGAATCAAGGAATCTCTAGAAGGATTATTTAGTATTGTGAGATGAGAAAAAAGTGCCAAAATCCCCTGTTACTGGTACACAGAGTGGCAGCATTATTTGGTGTCAGCCTCTTATCATTTCCAAATGTAGGACCAAGTTCTATGAATCAAAGTCAAAGACAGACTATGAAGAGGACGTCTAGGTAAGACAACACCGCAGGAAGACCAGTTTCTCACTCTCGCTTCTCTGAGGAACCAAAGGTTTCCTTTCATGGGTAAAGGGGATTTTGGCACATTTTTTTGCAGGTGCTACCCACATGTTTAGCTGTGTTGTTCATTTCACAAATGCACGATTCTTATCTGTACCTCACTGTGAAGGTGATTAATCAGGCTTTACAACAACATATACTGTATATGATACAGTATATGTTGTTATGATATGAAGTCAAAATTTTAGCTTTGTGACTACACTAGTTGATGTATAACTTTGTTCACTTTGACTTTCCATGCTTTTTTTTACTCAGTACTCAGATTCTATGACAAATGTAAAGAATTACAATACCACCCAGAAAACATACTCAAGTAACAGTAAAAGTACTGACTGAGAACCTACTCAGAGCGCCAATACACATAAAAGCTACTTAATTACTGTAACTTGCATACATAAAAATAGTTACTTTACACTCCTTTGAAACAGAAGTAATATTAAATAAGCAAACCTGTTTGTGAATGTAGACAGTGTTGAACGTCCTCTCATCGTTCTCCACGCCGATTGGTGGGGCCGTCACTGTCTCATAGTACTTTGGACTGATGATGATGATGATCAGATATTCTTTCTGAGTAAAAAGAAGAAGACACCAACATGACTTCAAAAGATTTTTTTAAATTAATTTAACAAGGAAACAAGTAGTTGGCAAAAATCTAAAATCCATTAAAGGGCTTACATCGTGCTTTTATAAGTTTCACTTGCCCTTTAGTGTGTTTAACATGTCTCCTCCGTATGAAAGAACATGTATGCACAAGACAAAAAGTCCTCGGTATCTGGACTTCTCCCTCTGCCCCTGTTCACAGCACCCCAAATAGACCTACCAGTGTGACATCCTACCATAGTTTTGTCAACAGTTTAAGGCCATTGGCTCAGGCTGTACAGAGCATAGACTGTGGAATCAATGCAGAATTGCCTTCATATTGCACAGCACTGAATCACAGAGTAGACCGACATCCAATAAGAGCAGATGGGCCGACGAAGGAAAGGGGGCCTTAAAGTTGAAGCAGCTCCAACAGAGCACCTCAGGCATTGTGTAAAAAAGTTGGACCAAAGGAACTCAATAAGTGAAAACTAGAAGATTTTTTGAACACTGGTGAATGTGAACATACTCTTGCAGTAATCAAAATTAAATATATAAACCTGAGCTAAAATGTGGGCTCTTTAACGTCTTAAAAGTTTTTAAGAACTTTTTTATACATAAAAAAAACAACTAGAACACACATGAAGGTTTAAAGGTCGGAATACTTGATAGGAAACACATGTGCTGCTGATTTTGTAATCACAGGGGAAAGATAGGACACAAAGCTCTGTATGGGACCTTCATATGGTTATTTAAAATCAGTAAAATTGCAGATGCAAAGGACACAAAGGTCAGTTTTTTATTTCCTAATCTTTTTCACTTTAATCAAGAGACCTGATTGTTTTTACCTCACTGAGATATCGCTCCATGAAGTCAATTTTGCTGATGCTCCTGAACTGCTGCTCAAAGATATCAATCTGAAACAAGAGAGACATCAGACAGAAGGTAAACACATCCAAACTGCCAACAGGTACTTGGAAACATAGGTAACAGCTTGACCAAACTTAATATCATAGATAGGCTAAATAACAATAAAGGAATGTGTGCAGCTATTATATTTATTGATAGTGTTTTCTTCTTTAGATAAAAACAGAAGTCCCCAACCACCGGGCCACAGACTGGTACCATGCCATTGATCATTTGGTGCCAGACCATGGAGGAAAAAAATGATTAATTTAATTTCCTTTTTTTTTTCAATAACAGAGACTGGAGGGTGTTTTATTTTGAAAGGATGATCTGCTCCGTCTGTGTATCTTAACTGAGCAGACTTTACACTCAGGCTCTATGTCCCCATCTCCACTGTGATGAATAGAAAAGTACAACCTGAGATAAATTCACCATTAGACCTCCACCTGTGCTCTGGATGTAGTTGTAAAAATTTCTGACTCTGCACGATCTGTGTAATTGGGGGACAGTCGAGGCTAGGGATGAGAATGGAAAACCAACTCCAGTTGAAGGAAGGAATCATAGTTGCTTATCTTGTTGCTTATCAATTCCTTCTACCATGTTCAACTTGCAGAAGCATTCATCCATGCAGCACAGCATTAAATCTCGGGATTGTTTGAAAGTATTGCCCCTGAAAACATACGTAAGTCAATTTTTGCCCAAACAGAAAATCCCAAGTATCAAAAAGGGAATTGTTAAAGAATTTAATGGATAAGCAGAACCGATAATGGAATTAGTACCAATAAAATATCATCAGTTCCCATTCTCTGTTAAGGCACTCATGAGAACTAAATGTTCTGATGTGGACAGATTCACTTCAGAGCCAGAACTAATAAAATAACCATCAATAATCAATAGAAAAGTAAGATCAGATCAAACTAAAGACCAACAGATGTGGCACAAAACTGAATGCAGTTTTTACAGCATTTTCCTCTGTGCTCAGAAGGTGTAGCGTATTTATAAGTTACCATGCCAACTGGTGACTTTCAGTGTGATCCTAAATATCATCGTTGATCAGCTGGTACAAACAAGTATGTCCTCATGATTGTCCCTTTGTCGGGGTGAAGAAACAAGCCCGTGGCTCCCTCTGATCCTGAATTATGGTGAGTTATACTATGCACAACATGTGGGATGGTTTGTTGTCACCCCACCAACACCACTAATGCAGGTCAGTGACTATATTGCATTACAAAAAACCGGGCCATGCTCCAGAGAAGGTTAGGGAGCACTGGTTTAAAACGTGTGTGGTGTTTTTGTGGTAAACTTCTGTCTCAAGGAGATATTGTCTTTTTTTGTTTTCTTTTTAACTTACATGCGTGTCGAAGCCGTTGTGTCGCAGCAGAGCGACAAAGTTGATGATCTCGTTGACATGCTTGTCGTTGTCTGCTTCATATGTGACAAAGACCCTCCCTGTTTAAAAACAATAAATAAATTGTTTCAATGTTAAGCTGCATTTTCAATACTTGTTTGGTAACAGATGAGCATAACTGAGATCTCTATGCAACACTCTTACAATGTCTCTGCTGTGGATTTTGGAATTTCTGCAGGATTCCATTTTTCCTTAAAGCCGCATGGGCCACGGTTACATGATGCTCTTTAATTTGGAATTAAGTATTCAGAATCAAATAATTCCGAATTGAATTATTCTCCTTCGCGTTTACATGGAAATAGTAATTCCGAATTTGAGCTTTGCTTTCAAAACATGTTTATTCAAATTTATTCAATTCTGCTTAAGGTCTGGGGGTTGGGAATGGTTCTGACTGGACAGGGTGCGAACATGATGTATTTCCGTCTACCGGAAGAAAACCAACTCCAGCTCACACTTTTCTTTTCGGCTACAATATGGAAGATCACATAATAAGCTACAACTTTAAAAAAGGTCTGCATTTTTATGCTTATGTCCATCTGCTTTTTTCATTATTTCCAAATCTTCTAAAGCTCTGATTAAACAAATTGTCTCAGCTCGAGTCCAACGCTTGCTTCGGACGGCCATCCTGTTCCCATCAGCGCAGAATATGTGCGTCATCGCAACAGGACAAGGGAACAAGCAGGCGCAGAAAGACCGGAATTGATTTAAAGCAGAATGATCGTATACATGATGGAGGATTTATTTAATGCGGATTTAAAATCAGAATAAAGCAGCCACCTACTTCTGAATTAAGTTTAATTCGGAATGGTCATTTTCATTCGAAATTAGGTGTTTAGAAATGTCATTTTTAATCTTTTTAAAGAAGATTTAAGTTTTACTCTGAATTAAAGGGGAATTAAAGCTCTCATATAAATATAGCAATTGTGCAGTTTGTTCTCATCTAGTGGTCAAACTGTATTTTGCATTCAAAAGAATAGTGCTCTCTAGTGCCTCACTTTTTCGAATGTGCGTTGCAACCGCTGAACTCTACGGTAGCCAGTATGTGCCTACAAGCTATGTCAATATGTCATCCAACACTTGATCAAGTTTTCTTTATGGTGAAGAGGTACATTATTTCAAACAAACTGCATTGAATCATTAATGTTAGGCTTTCAAATTTGCCCGGCCAGTGACAACCGCCTCTCTCTGTGCTCCTTCTCCATTTCAGTCACGCTGGCTCTGAGCAAAAACGCGTTTAGCCTCAGCCAGTAGTACTACGTGGTGCTTTATGTCCCTCTCAGCTGTTCATAGTTTTTAAAGACTGGAAGGACATGGAAGCCCCTATAGGACTTATCCGTTCGATGTTAGCACGGATAAGAAATTCTTCGCTCAGAAGGTCAAATCAGATTGTTGGCAGAGGCAATTTGACACAAATGAAGACATGCTTATGAATGTAGACATTGTTTTTCAGCTCATAAATTACTTAAAACATTACACACTGTCCCTGTAAAACTGCACTTTTATTAATAACTAGCCTGCACTATATGTACCTGCAGCTTTTTTTCTTATTCATATTTCTTATTATAGTCACATTTTTAGTTATATTCCTATTTGTTTTTAGGGATGCACATTGGCATTAGTCAAACATCTGTATCAGCTGATTCTGGCCAATTTTTACAAACATGAGCCATTGGCAAATCCTTGTGGGGTAAACAGATATCAGGTTCAGATGTTTATGTTGTGTTACACAAATTTAATGCTGACATCAGGAACTCTTTGTTGCTGATAAACAGAACAGTTATTTAATATACTACTGAGCAGCAAGTACCTGAATCTGCCCTGACTTTTACACTCCAAGCCTCACTTATTTTTCATCGTCTTCTTTCCTATTTTTCATTAGATTACAAAAGTTTTTCTGATTCTGATAATCTGATGATTAGAAAGTCTGATGACTCACTCTGCTCCAGAGAGAGCGGTGCACTGCACGGTGGCTGTTTTTCTGCAGCTGGAGGTTTGTAACCACTACAGGGAGATAAACAAATATTTCAATCATAGATACATGCAATATGAGTCTATAATGATGCAGCTTTGATGATACTCACATATGTGCGTAACGGGCTCCAGGTAGTCTGTATTCACCAGGATCTACAACAGCAAAAACAGAAAACACATGTTGAATGAACAGAAACTTCATTTGCTGCTGCTGTTTGACCACATCTGTGATTTTTATTTCATTTCCTCACAGTTAAACTCTGCTGGTTATATCAGGACAATTATAGCCAGAGAAATCAGAGTTACATATAAAAACATTCACTAAAGTACACAAGGATGAAGTTTAAAAGTTCTTTCAGAAGACAAATGGGAGCAGAGGGGACAGGAAATCAAAGAGCTGAAAAGTTTAGAGAAGACTTCTGTTTCAATTACAAACAAAAACATAACACGTGAACTGGAGCACGCTTCTTGCCTCTCTTTCATGTTTTGTGGGGCAGAGAGTGAAAGGAAAAAAAATTTACATCATCAGCGTGCGGCTATAAGCTCAGACCTCTTCAGGCATATTTTATGATCTCTGTGACTTTCTTTCTAATGCTGTGTGTTAGTTTTCTCATCTAAACTCACTAGCCACTTTATCAGGTACACTCGTTCAACTGCTCGTTGATGCAAATACATTATTAGTCAATCACATGGCAGCAACTCCATGCATGTAAGCATGTAGATATGTTCAAGGCAACCTGCTAAGTTTTAAACCGAGCATCAGAGTGGAAAAGAAAGGTTACTTAAGTGACTTTGGATGTGGCATGGTTGTCACAGCGTATTTCAGAATCTGCTGATCTACTGGGATTTTTATGAACAACCATCACAAGAGTTTATAGAGAAAGAGACAATATCTGGTAAAGTTGTCTCGGTTAAAACGCCTTGTTGATGCCAGAGGTCAGTGAAAATGTCCACAGTGGTTCAAGGTTGACAGAAATACAACAGCAACTCCAGAGCCACTTGTTACAGCCATGGTATACAGAAGACCATTTCTGAATGCACAACACCGTGAATCTTGAAGCAGATGGGTTTCAGCAGCAGAAGACCACACAGAGTACCACTCCTGTCAGCTAAGAACAGGAAACTGAAGCTTTAATTCACATGGTCTCACAAGAACTGGGCAATAGAAGATTGTAAAAATGTTGCCTGGTCTGATAAGGCTTGATTTCTGCTGCAATAATCAGACGGTAGGGTCAGAATTAGGTGTAAACAACATAAACGTCATCCTGTCCTGTATTAACAGAGCAGTTTAGTGGTGCTGGTGGTGTAGTGGTGTGTGGGATATTTTCTGGCACACTTTGGGTCCCTCAATACCAACTTCGAACACCACAGCCTACTTAAGTGTTGTTGCTGATCATGTCCATCAATTTATGACCACTGTGTACCCATCTTCTGATAGCTACTTCTAGCAGGATACCATGTCATGTCATGTAATAACAATGAGTTAACTATTTGCCTTCACTAGTTAACTCATTGTTAATTCAATAGAGCACCATTGGGGTATGGTGAAATGGAAGATGTACACAATGCATGTGCAATCAGCAAATCTGCACCAATTGTGTGATGCAATCATGTTTATATGGACCAAAATCTCTGTGGATTTTCTCTTGTTGAATTCACGCCACAAAGAATTAGAACAGTTCTGAAGACAAATTGTTGATACAATTGTGTGCTACCTCCATAGAAAACTCTATCTGTATTCTGTATGTCTATCGGGTGTATTTCAGTCAAGTTTGTCCATTTTATAAGAAAAGGCTGATTTTTTGTCCTGACCACATCGTGGCAGTAAGTGGGTAGAGAGGTATACATGCTTTAAATACAAACAATGTAAAACTGTCCCTTGCATAAAAATGACATTCATAATCTTGATCAATAATTTTGGTCTCAATTTTAATCAAAATACATCCCTGTTACCGCACATAACTAAAACAAACCATAGCTGACTATAAAAACAAAATGGGCAAAAAGTTTAATACACCACATCCTTTCAGTAAACCAGCAGGAAATTAAGTCGAAACATATCTGCTTATCAATTTTGTGTCTGATCTATTTCTAAATAGCCGCCTTCATAGTTATCAAACCCCCTTTAGAAAAAAGTGTGAGATGTTGACAAATTTCCCAGCAGGGATCATAAAGCCTGTCACACCATTATGGTTCAGTGGAATTTTGGACTGATCACAAACTCAACAGGCTGGAGATGGTTGGTTCTGTAAACAGAAAAGTAAGGAGAGTAGTGAACAATTCATGCTTCTTTTCATATGTCTTATTAATCAGTGTTTATCTGTCATATTGTGATATTGTTTGGACAACTTTTTTGGCCCTGTTTTGACAACATGAAACAGGCATAAAAGCACAGCTGTCTGGGGTGTATGGGTCTACAATTAGCTATTTTGACAACTCAAATTTCTGACACAAAGCCAGGAACAAGGGGCAAAAAGGATGGATTATGCACCTTGATTTTGCATATGTGTGATTTGGGTGTAACATGAATCAAAGCGACTAAGGCGTCTGTTCTAATTACATTTAGAGGTCATACTTTTCCTTAAATCAAGTTTACATTTTCTTTTAAGATGTCTAAAATAAATGTTTACACAAATTTATGACTCACAGCAAGTACAAAATATATATGAACTACCATAAATGTCTATTTTAACATTCAGCAGTCAAGTCAGAACAAATAGCAAGTTCGTGGTTATATTTTCTTATTTACTTTAACAAATATCTGCTTAACTAATCTCTCTCACTTTACACAACACAGCAACGTGTGCTTGAAATTCTCAGCACTTTGAAAACAACTTGAATTAAGCACTTCAACTTTTATTTCAATAGATTCATAGTTTCATTTTTGCATGTACTTAAGTAAAAATCAAAGTAACTGTACTTTTACAAGTGTAAAATATTTCTGTGTTGTTTTAACCCCTTGGAACCAGAAATTCTACATCATCACCACATTGCTGAGTAATAAGGTAACATCATCTTGTTTTGTTATTTATTGATAGTACCAGGACCACTATTAGCCGTTTTTCAGTTAGTATTTTGGGAACAGCAGTAATATTCTGTTTAAGTAACACAACTACTCATGTCCAGACAAGGAGAAGTTTATTCATCACTACTGTGTTGTACTTCACAGCTAAAGTGGAGAATCTGATCCACTTTGTCCACTGTTTGCTCATCTCTGGGTTTTCCCTCTGAGGAGTTAGTATGTGAAAATGAACGTCTTTCATTTCATTCTGTGTTTCTCTTCCACTCTTTTTATTATGGACCTACAACTCCATCTTTCATTTCAGGTGAAATTTATGTTCTTCTGTCATTTTAATAGAGTTAGTGGGTGGTGGTGGACTAAAGTGTCCTTTAAGAAAACAGTGACTTTTTTAATTCTGTCAAAAGTGCAGTTTCTTTTGTTAGTATTCCAAATTGTGACCTGGATTTAAGACTTTGCCCAATGACATCATGTGAAGGATATTGATTGTTTTGCATCATCTAATATTGTATTATACTGTATTTAATTGGACTGCCAGTCTCTCAGGACATTGTGATTTTACAACTGCAACACTTCACGCAGATTCAGCCAAGCCTTGTGAATTCCAACAACCACATATTGTCCAATCATCACAACTTTCATGCAGCTTTGGATAATCATCAACCCCTTCCAGCCCTGCTCACCAACTACACACTTCAGTTTGACCTCTTTTGTCTTCGCTTGAAAGGACGCACAGCATGAAAAACACAAATTAAAAGCAAAAATCACTGCTAAAGTCCATAAAAACTAGCTACCTGGGGTCTTACATTCAAGCAGGGATGCATTATTTGCATTGCATGCAAATGTGGTGCACTGTGAATCACATTCACCACCTCACAAACTCCCTTCTACCTTTAAGCACATCCAGCAGATGGCTGTTATGTGCTTGCAGTCATTTTTATGAGATTTCTCATGGCTTAATTTATGTGTGCATTTGGTTTGCACATGAAACCAGACAGTGACTCTCAGCTGGAGCAGCATCAGTCCCTGTAGATCAGGTTGATGAAGGAAAGAAAAGAGTAGCTTGCATGTTTTACCTGAATGAAACATGAATCCCTGTCTAACTTCTGAGCTCTTTGTCCATTCGATTACAGCAGTTGGTAATGTAGCTAAAAGGGGTTGGTGCCCCATGCCTGCAGAGCCTCGGAGTGTAGGGATTGCGCCCTTGCGCCCTGTTGTAGCGTAAACAATGCCGATGGTGCAGACGAGTCGTCAGGAATGATAAATGGCAAAGTGCTGACCAAGCATGTGCTCCCAAACCTGACCTGACAATCAGCCACAAACCCTCTGCATCCCACTGCTGGCTTAAAGAAAACTAATAAGCCTGTAAGGGTCTTTGCTTGAACAAGCAGGGGCAATTTCAAATGTTCTGGTTAGGGTGGGCCAGGTCTTGACTGACACTGTTGTACACCTGCTGTCCACACTGCATCTGTTAAAATATTACTCTATGCCCTGTATTCTCCTTGTAAACAAATGCTTTGATTGTACTGATGGAGGACCTCTGTGTTGAAAGTGAAAGTAAATCAGTTCACTTACAGAAATAGATGAATGCTCCACTATCACTGCCTGGCATGTTAAACACATTAAGAAACTCTGCTGATAGAGAAAAGTAAAAGAAAACCAAGAAAATCCCTTCTGCACCTCTTCAGAGTCCCTTTTTCTTTGCAACATTGATGTGAGCAATGCAGAGGAAAATAGAGGTGTGTCGCTTTGCTGCGACGATCGCAGGCAGTTAGGACACTAACATATGAGGCTATTTCCACACATGGGTAGATATTTTTTAAAACACAGCTTTTTCTTTGCGTTTTGTCCTGTCCACAGGTAAAGATGTTTTAAGTCACTCAAAAAAAATGCAGATTTTTTTAAACTCTGTTTTGGGTGTCCCAATGTAGACAAGGAAAACAGTGTCTTGGGCTCAAAACATCCCAGGCTGATGATGTCACTCTACGGGACATTATCAATGTTGCTTATATGCGTTGCAGTAGACTTTGCTTAACTTTTGCTGTACAAAGTGTTGATAACTGGACAACATGATCACACAGACTTTCTGTTGCTCCCTCACTATGATGCTGGCTTCAAACACTCAAAAGTTACAAATGCTGCCAGCGTTCTGGACGAGACCTGGTATTTGCATCACAAGGGATTGTGTTTGCTGGTGACCCTTGGTGGCTTGCGTCTGTGGTTACCATGGTTACAACACATGTTGAAACCAAATAGAGCACCCACAAAACTTTTGAATAACAGAATTTCATCAAGATTATTAGATATGTCTTGGATTAAAATATTAACCAAAAATGTACTCAATACACCTGCCAACTCTAGCTAGCATAGCCACAAGTTAAACTCAGAGTTGTGGCTGTAATACACAAAAACAATAAAACTTCTTTTGCATAGAAACTGGAAAAACAAAGTTTCTTATTACATACATTATGACAAAGTAAAAAGTAGCATTCACCACTGCGAACTTCATGCCAAAGCTGAGTGGCCATCCTTGAGCTCCCGGAGGTATACCCATTGGATGCTGTTGATTTATAAGTCTACCCTGGGACTAGTACCGTCCTATCTATGTTCATTACTAGAGAAATCGAGGAGCACCTACGCCTTACGCTCTTCATCAGTCTATCACTTAAATGTGCTCAGAGTCCAAACTGATTTTGGGTAAAAAGCTTTTTGTTATGCCGCCCCCACCGCTTTGAACACTATACAGACTGAATTGAAAATGGCTGAACTGGTTTCAGTCAAAGCTTTTTGTTCCATTTTGCTCACCAGGCAGCGAGAATCCTATGAACACTGCCTCTGTTTTTAATTGTCACTGTCCTCAAAAATTAGTGTTCTACCATTGTCAAGTTGTCGATTTAAACATATTTATTGGTTGTAATTTATTGCCTAAACCTTTTAATTAAGTATTTATATTTGACATGTGCAGCTGACCTCTTGGCCAGGTCGCCCCTTTAATGAGATCCTGACCTCAATGGGATTTATCTGGTTAAATAAAATAACGAAAATAAATTTAGTGCATTTGTGCTTTTTGTGTGGACAAGGATGCTTGTAAAAAAAAAACACATTTCAAAGGGTGTATTTCTGAAACCAGAGGAGGAAAACCTCTGTGTATAAAAATGCCTCCTTAAGTGTGGACATAGCCTGATTTCATGTGATCAGATTTTGTCACAGACGCTTGCTCACTCACATACATTCAGTTAGGACAAAGTGCAAAGAAACAAACACACAGGCACACACCAAAGGATCATGTCACCCCCTCAAAAGAAAAACCTGATCCCCGGACATGATCATCCGCCATATTATGAACACTGACTTCCACTTTTTAAGGCTTTTGAACACATTTTTGGGTATTTGGCCTTTTTCCCAGCCCACAAAATGTGAGATTAGACAACAAAAACTGTATTTAGCAGGCTGCATAAATGTAAACTCATGGTATTTGGTGAGCTGTTGAGTGTGTGGATATACTGTTACGTAACAAGCATTTTAATTGCATAAGCCTACGTCAACCTGAGTGAAATTTCTGAGCATAGTGCCACCAAATTGTTTACATTCTTAGCAAGAGATCGGCTTACACCTTGTCTGGAGCCAAAACCTGTCACCGCTCGGTTGTTGACTGTAAACAGCCACATATACCTGCACATATAGGCTACCAGCCTCAGAGGACTAAAGGGCCCAGTGGATTCATTTTATTTTTGAAGGGAATGAGCAGCTACAGTCGGCTAAAACCTGTATGTGTGTGTCAATCACTTCACTCCCGACTGCTTCTTCAACTTCAGTCAGTTCAACAAAGGACTGGCAACTAGACTTTTCCTGAACCCAGGCTCAGTACCAACAATCTGTCGCCAAACCTGATGATAGAAATGTGAGTATTTTAATGCCGTGTAGTATTTATTTTGCTCATTGCTACAAGCTAATGCTAACAGCAGGGGAAATGAACCAGGCAACTTCACATGTTCGTCAATGTTAACGTTACTTGTTGACAGTCTGAAGGATAAACTTCAAAGTATGAACATTCCTACATTAGACAAGAGAAGTTTAACAGTTGGCTGAATACAATCAGTCCTTTACCAACCCCATTATCTCTCCATTTCTGCTAAAGTTAGCCCGGAAGGTAGGCTAAGTTGCGACTGTCCCACTGCGGTTAGCATGTTGTGCGTTAGCCTGTGATATTTGGGGGAAACAACCTTCGCTGTTATCTGGTAACCGGAATGAATTTGCGGTTTGTGTGTGTTCAGGACTGTTAGCAGCATGTTGCTGGAGCGCCAGAGTGCTTCACTTTGCTCAAGCTGTATGTATGCTGCTCTGCTCTGGCTCATTAGGTGACCGCCCTCAAAGCCAGCCATTATGAACAGAGGGGTTATGTGATCATGGAAAGAATGCAGCTGCGCTTTATTCATAGGCTTTTTGGACCAAAGCATGTTACTACCGTTTCAGAAAGAGATCAAGGATCCATGTTAAACTGCAGAAAAGGGGCCAATTATGGGACCTTTAAGGGTTGCATGTATGAAAAGGGCTTGATCGACAGACTCACGGTGTGGGCTGAAACCCTGCTGATATGGAGGCCATGGTTGTTTGCTGGCTACGACTCCTCTGTTGAATCCATCAGCAGGACACTGAGCACAGCAGGCTGCTCCCTGAGGTGAGCAGGAGTACGGCAGGAGTGTGTGGTGGTACAGGTTAGCTGATGGTGGGTTGGAGCAGAGGGACAGTGGCTGCTCTAAGCTGCACATACTCGGACTGTGTCTGCCAGGCAGCGACGTGGATTTACATCCTGACAGGCAACTCTCTCCAAAGCAGCCAGAAAAATCTTTATGGCTCAGGCAGGATGGCAAGCTGTTGGGGTACCCTGACCAGCTGCTGGCGAGGCTCGGGTGGAGCCAGGAGTGGTTGGCCTGGCTGGGGAATGGTGTGGGCTGGCTGAATCCTGCTGGCAGACTGCGGGGAGGCTGGTACACACTGAAACTCGGGCCATGTGGAGGGTGAGCGTGTTCCTGCTCTCTGTGTCGACTCAACGTGGAGTCATCAGAGAAAGTGGGGTGCTCTTGGTGAAGGGCGGGGTCTTCAGAGTTCAGGGTGGAGTCTGGCTTGTGGAGAATGCTGGCCTCTCGCTCCTCCATGCTCATCCTCTCATCGTCCTCCTCTGGAGTGTTGTTGTGACTGTTCAGGTTCCGTCTCAGCTGGTTGACGTGGCTGAAAAGACATTAACCCAACATGTAAATTCAAAATCTGAAGTTTAATTCAGTGCTTTTTAAGAACCTCTTCAAATATTAAAGGACTCTTTTGCACCTTCAGCTTCTAACCAATTCCATCAGCCAAACAGTGTTTATGTATAAAGGAACCAGTTAGAAAAGCTAAAACTCTGAAATAAAATTAATCCAAGTCTTTCTTTATCCCCTATACCTAGGAGGTTATGTTTTGCTGGTGTAAGTCTGTCTGTTTTTTGTTAAACAAGATAACTCCAAAAGTTCACCATAGATTTTGATGAAATTATCAGGGAAACAATGAACAATGGTGGTTTTCAGACTTACAGCTTGGTTGCTTTGTTCCAAATCAGTTGAAAAAATGCTACAAAACTGCACATTTCCTTTGCAGTGTTCATGTTCAGTAGGCAGTATTTTGCAGCGGATCAAATCACCCAGAACGGCAGGGCTGGCCTTACTTCATTATGTCACAACCAGTGTTGCTACCATGACGAGTTGTGCTCTGCATTATGGTAAGGAAGCTAGCATGCTAAGCTACCCACAAAACAAGTTGTTGAGGAGGTCAAATATCTTATGAACAATTACACAGGTAAACATACTTATCAGTGTGTTACAAACCTTTCAAAATAAATGTAAACCAACTCAGTGCACAAAGATGAGGGCCTTTTAACTCTTGCTGGTGTCTGCAGCAGACCACAGAGGACACCAGATAGCATTTTAACTTATTACACCATAACAAGGGATTTTTCAAATGACACTTTCAAAGGCGCAGTGGTGTCCTTATTTAAGATTTGTGAGCAGGGAGACATTATGGTGTGTAGTACCCAGCTGCGTCCAAGCTTACAGCAGTTGAACCACAGAATGGTGCATCCAAACAACAAATTAGGACCTATATCTAATCATAATACAGCAGTTAGAGGAGAAAAACATTTTTTAAAATCCTTGATTCTACGCTCACCTAATGGTTGCTGAAGCCGAGTGGACTGAAGCAGGCAGCATCACTGAACCTCCTCCTTCTCCTGAAGTCCATGTATGTGGGCTTTACTCTGCTCCTAAACCCTGTGAAACAGATTTAAAAAAAAATTGGTTTCCCACAGTACCACACTGAGCAGTAAGGGTTTTACAGGTGGACGGAGCAGTTTTTAGATCGGCCCACACTGCTTTTTGAATATCACAAGAGCAGATTTAGTTCATGACAAAGTGTCTCCCACACAGGGGATTTCTGCTCTAAATGTTTGTTTGAAACAAACTAACTCACATGTGGAAATAAAGACATGAAGCTTCGCATGACAGAAAAAAAACTCAGATGGAAAAAAAGAACCACAAAACTTCCAGATTAAAATGGTGAAACATCATGAGTAATGACAAAACATTTCAATTACATCAGTGCCTTTAAAGATGTAATTAAAAATAACCCTGAATCAGAGTAGTAATAAGGTTGTCATAATATCAGGGTGTTACATTTTAACATAACTGTAGGAAATATCAAATTATATAAATACCTGTGTTGATACTGGGGGTTAGGAAGGAGAGGGACAAAATTTATAGTTGTTCTTGTACGTGCAATCTATTTATCAATTTGCTGGTCCTCAGTATTGATAAATAGATTACAAAGAATATGGTGCTATTTTTAAAGCTCTGCGTATATATCTGTTTAGTACTTTTACATTCATTTTACATCTTTATTGTATGAAGTGTGTTTTAATACTAATTTGCTTGCAGTTGAATAAAGTTTTTTTATGTTTTGGATCACCGCTGATTATAAGCTTTGCAGTAAACAAAAAAATATGTAAGTTACATGCTTCGCTCTTTGTGACAATCTTAAACAGGCCTACTTTTCACGATGTTTTAAGCTTAAACTTAATCAGTGAGAGCGAAAAGCTATATTAAGCTACTATGGAACTACAACATGGCGGTTTGACTTTGAAGCAATTACAATATTTTCAATGAATGTCTTGTTGTGACCTCTTGTTTGAAAGTGTCCTCATAATTGAGTGGCCTTATGAAGTTGGTCCTCATGGCTGTGGCAATAGTGTAGGAATCACTGATTAAAAAACAATGAGAAATGTTTACTGTCGAGCCCTGGGCCATTTTTGTAGTCCTTGTTATCAGTTAGTTAGCAACAGTAATTTAAAGAACACAACAACAGTTTCAAAAGCAGGCAACACCAAATGCATTTTATAATTCCCTCTAAAACATCAACATCTCATATGCACGTGTTCACCGCAAACCTTACTTCAGGCACTTATCTGGAACGTACATTCTAAATCACATTTACTCTGGGGGTTGGGAAGTATGCTTACTCACATCCACGATTTTGGACTCATTCCTGCACCACTCTATGGTTTTGTCTCAGTCTTTGTAAAATCCTGTAAACAAGACACTAAATTGCTGAGTGATCACACTAATCCTGCAATTTAACTTATAAGAGTCAATTAATATTCCTCAGTTTATCACTATGTCGTAGGACATTCCTGTAATATATTGATTACTGCACTATTGCTGTATCATAATATTACCAGTAACAAAAATATTGATACTAACTATCATGGGTCATGTATCATCATGTATCATGAGCTACCCAGTGATTCACAGCCCAACCTTAGTTGTGATTTGGCAAGAATCTGACAATATGGCACAACTCAGTAACCTGACCTACCAGATGGAACGTTCAATATATTTCACTCGTCCCTCTGGGAAAGAGCCCAGAGAAAGTGTTTGGGGAGGGCTGAACCTTTCAAAAGCATATCAACCTTCTGTCAATCATATTCATTACAGGCCAGTCAGACAATGTAGTACACTGGCACTGTTGCCATGTTGGAAAGGACAGAATTTGAGCCACTACATAAAATTAACTTTTGGCAAAACATGTCTGAAGTGGATCGAAAATATCATTTCTACAAATGGGTTTGTGTCATTATTTGTTTTTCATGATAAAAAAATGCAGTTTTAAACTGCTACTTAAGCTGTTAGCATCTATGCTAATCACCGTACAAGCAGTCACTTCCTGCTGTCATCTATTGTCATAAATTACAATAAATTACTAGCTCCCACCTCTTCACTCTCCTAAGGACCCTGATTGGACTGTGCCGCTTTGGGTCGCTAACAGTTGTTGTAGATTGACGCTTGGCAGGCTGGATGATTACAGACATTAAGTCAGGTTGATCCATTTGCACTGCAAGGTTTATGAATGAGAATGCAGGGGTATAACACAATATATAATGAAATTGCAATATTTTTTTCTCTGCAATACATTAAGTGATTTTTCAGTGAAATTTCCTGGTGAATAAAACAGATTTTTCATGTGCAACAACTTAGATCAGACCTTTTGCTTGTTTTCCATATATCCATTTGCTCTTCCATAGCACACTGCGGCCTTTTTAATGGACTGTGATTCATACTCATGCTAACACAGCGGTAGGAGAGAGTAGAGACATGTTTCTTTGTGGACTTTAAAAAATAAACTAGCTGTTTATATTTGTAATACTTGTAGCCCAAGAAAAAAAGGCTGAAAATCTACATAAAAAATCATCACTGCTGTATCATTGACTGGCACTGTCTCCAGCTTGTACATTTTGCAAATAACAAACTCTGCATGCACAGAAAAGATTTTATTGGAGCAAATCAGGAAAACAAAAAAACTGGTGGTCTCTGTTTCCACTAACACACACATACCAAACTTGTTAGCAAGCTCAAGGTGAAAATAAGCTTTTATTTTAGAAAAAAGTCCTGCTTTAACTCTGCTGCTAAAAAAAAAATCTTGTTGAAGCTACTTTGCTATCTGTGATCGATTATGGTGAAATTTTGTACATGCATGCATCCTCATCAGTTTTACAAACTCATGATTCAGCGTGTCATGCATCCCTTCGCTTCATTACTAATGCTAAAGCCCTTTACTCATCACTGCATTCTTTATGATAAGGTACACTGGACACCCTTAACAGTCTGCAGACAACAGCGCTGATACATTTTATCTACAGAGCAATACTTTGTAAATTACCATCATAACTCTGCAGCCTCCTTTGTTTCAGCTCTGCATGTTACTGACTGCACTCCTCTAATTTGTTGCTCTTTACAGTTCCCTGAGCTCTTACAGATCTTGGACAGACTTTTTTTCACAGAGCACCTTGGGACTGGTACAACCTCCAAAAAGAGCTAAATATAGTTTCATTGTTCTCGCTGAGAAAATTTAAAAGGATCATAAAGAGTGTGGTGACAGAGAGGTGTAGCTGTTTTTCATGAAAGGTCACTGTACATTTTGTTAGTCTGTTTTAAAATGTGAGTTGTTGTGCTGTTTAATATTTTGTTGTTGTTTTTTAAGTTTGTAACACTGTATTGGCTGCTACCTTGGCCAGGTCTATCTTATAAAAGAGATTTTTAATCTCAATGAGACTTCCTGGTTAAATAAAGGTAAAATAAAAAAATAAATAAATACCAGAATTATACAATCTGAGTAACCTGACTGACACTGCATGTTTTGCGACGTGACTACTGCTCATGAATAATTTACAGTTGCTACATTAAAACAATACATTGTTAAGTCATACCCTCTAAATCACAAAACTGTAAAGAAGACAATATATCACATTTTTCAAAGTATTAATAACCCACATTATCATATGCAGAAAAAAACAGATTCTAATCCGTGATATTAATAACAAGCATGATCCATACAACATGGATGAACTTCACTGTCTGTCCAAGTTGCAAAAATAACAAATTTGACAAGAGATGCAGGGTCAAATGTTTAAACGTCTGAACTACAACACCAAAAATGTCACAAATTTGTATGAATTATTATAAAATAAAAAAAACAATATTGTGCTGATACATTACTGCCCCGGGGATATTACAATGCAGTGATGAATCAATACTTCCTCACACTCATTGTTGATGCCATGATTTGCAGAAAGAATTGGACGAAGCTGTTTTGTTTATCACAGGAGCCTCTGAACATTGTTTAAGTGTCCAGCTACACTGTAATGCTCTCTCAACCTAGCTTTACATCAACATATTGATACACAGGGAGGCAGGGCTGAGACTCAAGGTCATCTGATCAACACACTACACAGGGTGTTGGACCTGTCAGATATGTCCCCGATCATCCAAAAATCTCATCTTTTAATGAGATAAAAATGAGTGTGACGTAAAAAAAAAAAATCACTCACCATACAGGGAGTGCCTTCTGATAAATTAAATATTTAGACAGGAGCCATTTGTTGAATCAGGCTGTAAATATGTTTATTTAGGCTGGAAAATCTGTTTTTTTCTGCGGCCAGCCTCAACTGAACACGTGAGAAAAAAATTGGGTTATTTCTTGTTTACAGCTTCCAAAAACTGTAACCAATTTTCTGCACACATCCTAAATTGCTCAAAAACATTGGCAGCATTTATTTTACCTATATTTTTGATACACTTAATCCATTCCTCTGTAATAGATGTCATTTTAAATGGACTGGTAGTGTTCGATAAAATATCGATATCACAGAAATTTTGTCATTTCAAAACAGGATCAGAAAGTATCAAAATATCATAAATTTAGACACCTTGAAAGTGGAACTTCAAACTTCCATTTTCTAAACATATTAATATTAGGCCACCATACAAATTAATATTTTATGATGAACTTAAAGCTGCAAAAATGACCAAAGAGGTCTTATTTTACTGATAAAAAAAACATATATATATATATATATATATATATATATATATATATATATATATATATATATTTTAATCACTGAATATTAAAAAGAGAAGACATTTAAGGCATGACTTATCAGAACATCATTTAACAAAAAGTATCACAAACT
This sequence comes from Cetoscarus ocellatus, assembly GCA_037902135.1. Classification (NCBI taxonomy): domain Eukaryota; kingdom Metazoa; phylum Chordata; class Actinopteri; order Labriformes; family Labridae; genus Cetoscarus; species Cetoscarus ocellatus. The sequence continues at coordinate 380,022 of JBAMNC010000612.1, forward strand.
TAATACCTGTCATTTTACCCTTTATTTGACTGTTTAAGGAAAAAAGCTTCAGTGCATTTTGATACTACTTGTGATTAAAGAAAGAGATTTATTGCATAAAACATGCCACACCAAAAACATGGTATGGTATATTAGGACTCTGACAACTTTAAAACATAGATGCTCTTTGTAAGTGTTTTGTAATATATTTATATTTGCATACTTTCATGAGAAAACAATATACTAAGCCATAAAACTACTCTTATTTTCTTATAACCCCATATTGCTTTCATACATACAAATGTTTTTGCTTTTAAAATTTACTTTACTGACATTTTTTTCCATAAACATTGGTACAAAGAACAGCATTACCTAGAAAACACGGTATTCCCTAAATAACAGGAAAAAAAATGCATTTAAAATACAATTTATGTTTCTTTATATATACAATTCCTAAATGTTTGACTGCTTAAGTTTTTTATTTTTAAGCTATGTGTCATCTTCTGTTATTAATTTTGTAACAAAAATGTTAGAGTAACAACTTAGTTACAAATTAATGTGGCCACTACACTTATCCTGATTCATCACATTCAAATTTTATGAACAATAATTAGAGCAATTAAACATGTCTTCTGTGAAGTCATCCATTGAAGTTAGGACGCTACAGTGTGTTTTCAGGTTCCCATAAATTCATGCCACAGTGTTATATAACGCAGTGTTACAAAACTCTTCTTCACATGGGTTTAGTCTTGAAAAACTGCTGGTTAGAAGGTTTACCTGAAGGTTCCTGTATGCAAATATACAGTCATTACAAGCCTGGCTGTGGTCTCTGTCTCTCTCACACACAATCACACTCACAGTCGATACGTTGTTTCCACTGACCCAGATCTGACTACATCTGCACACATCTCTCTTTACACTGACAACTTACTTCTTTATCAGACATGTAGAAAAATAAACTTCAAAACTGTAAACAGTTTAGGGATGTCCTTAGACAAACTGGAGGACAGAAAAACAGACTTCAATATCACTCAATGTCAATTTGTATTTTTAAAATATAATGAAAAATAAATGTGACAAATCATCCGCTTAAGTACAATATAGTTGCACATATGCTGTTGGTACTGTGGCCCTGAAGGTACACTGCTAAAACATTTCATGAAACTTAACATGTCAATGCAAAAAAAAAAAAAAAATCTAAAAAAAACTTGCAAAACGCATTTAATATGACCCCCAATCATGAAGGCCTGATTTGACTTTTGTATGCTTACACCTCTAATGTGTGGAGAGGTTTGAGCTGCATGGGGTTGGTCAGGGTATTTATGAATTTCATTTCACTGATGTCACTGTAGTGGGGGAAAAGAGACTTTTTTTTTTTTTTTTTAAATCAAGTCAGTTGTTTGAGCTTTCATCTTTATTTTATATTTCTGTCTGCTACAGAAGATAAAGGTTTAGAAAAACATCCAATTCTACGTAGTTTTTCAGAAAACTGTTTTTGAAGGGTGTTTTTTTTTAGCAGCCTGCAGGTTTAAAGTGTCCAAACTGTTTTCAACAAGGGCCAATATCAGAAAAGTATAAGGATGGCAGGGCCACTTTTGATACATCCCAGTTTTAAGGTACAAAGTTAGTAAAACCAATCTAACATCACAACTTTTTATTTGTTGCTTGACAATGCAAAAAATCCAGCAATAGCAGAATTTGGGTCCGCCAGTCAGAATTCAGAGAACTCATTTTAAGGCCACGACTGGACCCATTCCTCATTAAGGGGAAATATATGCTCTCTGCAGCAGAGACATTGGGTCATTTCCACATTCAAATACAAAAAATAACAGGCTGCAAAACACTGACAAACCCTGAAGTGTTGGTGCTTAAAGAATAACTGGGCAGTTTGTTTAGTAAAGTAGATGGTGAGTTGAAGCAGATAGGGCAAATGAGAAAAATTCATTCTGCTGTGATCCATTTTCTTCTTTCATCTGAGAATTAGGTTTAGTTATACTTTTGGTTGTGTAAGCATATCATTAATATTTTCTCTCGCTTTTAGATCTGTAATGTAACTAAAAAAGAAAAAAATAATAATTTGGGCCATATTTCATTTTATTTCTAGATTATTTCTAGACCCTAGTCAAGGGTCAATAAAAAGATGCCAGGCTGTGGTAGGCCCCTAGGCCGTAGTTTGGACAAACCTAGTCTAAAGGATTCAACCTCAATTCTTGTTTTCGCAAAATGCATTAAAAACAGTTACACTTCATCATAAGATTTCTCATAAAATGGTAATTTGTGAACAGGAACTCCCCAAAAGCTAGCCAGAGCTTGTAAGTAGGGGCCCAGACATCAATTAATATATAGCACATACATATTTTTTTAACTAGCAAACAAATATTAACCTACGATCTAAAACAATCCTAAAAAACAAAAAGATCTATTAGGGAACTGGAAACATTTTGTGCGGCAAAAAAAAAAGCATCAGTCACAAAAATAACTCCTGAAATACTCATAAATGCAAAGTAATTTCATAATGCATGAAGCATAAAATTAAAATGTATTAGAACTGAATTGAACTCAAAGCAATTCTTATGAAACAACAAAAAAAAAAATTAATGGAATGCAAAAGCATTTCATAAAACACTGATGAAAAAGTAAAGTATTTATGAGAAGCAATGACATTTTGTAAAATGCCCCTGAAACATGTTAATATCTAATGAAAAACAAACTATACGGGCCATCACATTGTTTGTATTAACCAAGTGATTGAAAAGAATGGGAAATGCAAAATATTTAACCAAAAATATTTCACAAAACAACAGTATTTAAAAGAAAAAATAACACACATTTAATAAAAAAATATGAGACGCAAAAGTATCTCCTTTAAAAGATGAACTTTCCATTGTACAAATAGTATTGATGAGATGTTTAAACAACACAAGGACATTTGAACTTTGAGAAACATCTCTTGAAGACAAAACAACATAAAAACAATTAAGTACCGTAGATGTTAAGGCCTATTAAGAATTATTCTCCTGTTTAAAAACACAGTGATATAGACCATTAGAAATGACCTCTTAAAGTATAAAAACAGGTTTTCAGAGGACGAATAATCGACATGATACAAGTCGACTAATCACAACGTGTGCGCGCCACTTATCTGCTAAACTGACCCTAATTTGACTGTTATCTAAAATACTGACACTGAACAGCACAGTTATCCATTTCTTATCTGTTGCACCTCTTCACCGCAACTGTTCTCCACACAAAAGGGTTTTATTACCTGAAAAACATCGAAGCACCTCTGCTGCTGTGCCACTGACGGGAAACAGCCCAGTAAATAAAAGAGGCAGCCCCACAGAAAACATTACAGACCATGTTAGTCGCACACTCGTACAGGTAGCCTGTCGTGTAGCCTCAGTAAACAGTAATTAACTCACCGTGTCAGCTGGTGGTCCTCAGGTGAATCCGTCCACCGCGCGCTCGACGGTTAGCCGCTCAGGTGCGCCGTGACGACGTCAAAGTGAAGTTTGACGTGAAGCTCTCCTCGACTCACGTTGTACACCGATACATAAAACGATTCCTGACATGAGATTTACAAACAACAGCACCGCCTCTGTGACAGACTCCACCTTTACCGACAGTCAGTCGGCTGTTGTGTGTGTGTGTGTACTTCCTCAGCAAACACACACACACACACACACACACAGGGGCGGTGAAGTACATTTGGAGGCCCTACTAGTGATGGAAAATTCAGCTCTTCTAGATTCTGATCTTTGGGCCCAGTTCAGTGGTTAATCAGCCTTTTCTGCTGGTAAATGACTCTAACTTTCAAACGCTTTTTACCTGATTAAATAAGCCTAATTCAGATAACATTTTGACATATCACTTATACTTGTATTAGCATTTGAATTAAATTATTTTGTCAAAGCTGTAAATTGTACCACAGAAAAATTTTAACAAGATATTTTTCAACAAACCAGGGACCGGACAACATTCACCAAAATCAATATGACTGAACACATATAGGTCTCCAAATAATTTAATTATTTTACAAGCCGTTATTCCAATGAAGTTGGGAATTGTGTTAAATGTAAATAAAAACAGAAAATTATAACAATCAGCTTGATTTTCTAAGCTTAGTTACAATAACGGGTTCAAAGTTACTGTTAGTTACCAGGAAATTTAGACTAGGTATGCACTCAATTTTAAAAAGGTTTACAAAGCCCCTTTAAACAGTGATTAAAAAAAACTGTCTCCACAACAAACTCTTCATTCGGTTTAAATTTAATTCAGAAATATAAATCCCTAAACACAATTTTTTCCATCCCTAACAGAATCCCCAACATAAATTTCCCCACCCCGATCAAAAATCCCCAACTCAAATTATACCAGCTCAGCCCCTGAAATCCTGGTTCAAAAAAAAAAGGACAAAACCAGAAAAAAAAAAGTTCTTTCACAGGGTTCTTCAGTCCAAAGTCTCAGGTGTGTTTAACAGAAGAGGGTTTAATCCAAAAGGGGTTGTGCTCCAAACTGAAATGTCCAAAAGACAGTCAACTCAAAACTCAAGACTGAAAAAAATCCATCAAAATGAAAAAAAAAAAGGCAATGTATTGCAAAAAGTGAAAAAAAGGAAATTATTCCACATGGGGCAGACTCACAAGTCCCAGGAAACTTCCTCCGAGTTGCTGCTGAGATAAAGCTCACTGGCAATCTTCTCCAGCCTCCAAACTTTTATCTGGATGAGATTATTTTTCCCAGCCCTAGAAGACTCCACTCGTTCTTTACTGGGTCAATACTGTCCTTGTCAAGCTGCACAGCTTCTTTCCAGCTCCCACCAGCAAAGTCTCCCCCACAAACATTTCTCCTTCTCCTCTCCTTTGTTCTCCTCTTCCCCCCCCCTCTTCACACCTGATCCAACCTGGCTGCAGCAGGTCACCTGACCAGAACATGCACCTGAACAGACTTCACCACTCAAGATCAGCAAGTGTATCTATTAGGGTGAGCAAGGGGATTAAACCTTGCAAGGATTTTTATAATATATAAATCCCCGAATCCAAACCATATTGCCTCCCCAAAAACACACTTTGTGGCTATGTCACAAAATTTGCAAATCCTTTTTGACCTTCTGTACATTCAATTGAATACAATACAAAGACAAGAAATCTAATGTTCAAACCAATATATTTAATTTCAATGTTTTTACAACTATTTTCTTTGATTTTTTTTTAGTTTGATGCCTGCAACACATCCCAAAAAAGCTGGGACATTGGCCTGCTTACCATTGTTACATCACCTTTCCTTTTAACAACACTCAAGCATTTGTAAACTGAGGACAAATGTTTGAAGCTTTGTAGGTGAAATTCTTTCCAATTCTTGCTTGATGTATGACTTCAGTTGCTCATGTGCAAGTTACCCATGCCATGGGCACTATTTGACTCCCATACTGTTAAAGATGCTGGCAATCATATTTGCTAGTGCCATGGGTCTCTAGCAACCCCACTTCAAAAACCCAAACTATCTCTTCAAAGTAGTGAAATTTAATAAACTTTAGTAATAATTTTGACCAAAACAAAGGGAACACACTGCCTAAATTGCTCAGATATATGTGACAATGTTTGCACATTTGTCCAACTTCCCATCTGTCAAAGGCCTAATTTTCTATGGGGCCTAAGAAGCTGTCACCATAAGTGCAACAAATATGAAGTATTTAAAATACTTCAGTTAAATAGTTGTGTATTTATTCATGTCAAACACATTGTCCAGAGCTTGTTTGTGTAATCTAGACATTGTTGAGGTCTCTGTTGAAGTCTTGCAGTGAGATTTTCTAAGGTTAATTAGTTCCTTTTCAATTCTATTTAGGTCCCAAAAATTACTTCCTTTCAACAGGTTCACATTAGTCCCAGATGTGCCCCTGGGCATATTTTTTAGGTTTCTTTCCAAAAAAAACAAGTCAGAAAAAGGAGTCGGCATGTCTATAAACCCCTCTGTTAAAGTCTTGCTCAGCGGCTGTTTTACAGCAAAAATACAAATCGTCGTGAGCTGTGTAAGACCACACCCCTAATAAAGTAGATGTTGCTAAAGCCAGGAGTACACAGTGACATTCAAAGTCAACTGTGTATCAGTCAAAGTAAAATGTCATCTCACACAACTGTACAACTGAACCGTTAAGGGTGCCCTGCCCAGCATGATTCATGTGCTAACACTGCACAGTCCTGTGGACGGGCACTACCCTGGTGCTCACACTGCACCAGTGAGATTGGGACAGTCTGTTTTAAATGTCAAAAGATATTTGTGAAAAGGCCTATCAACAGTGGAAAAAGTCGCTTCTGCTTGTGGTATTTCTGCTGTCATTTGCACAGCTAAAACACACACACAGACAAAAACATTCACTGTAGCAGTCACACACACAATATCACAAGAAAGATACAAAATAACAAAATCTCCCATCAACTAAGGCTCTACATAACTGCATACAGTGTGTGCTCGGCTTTAGGCATTCCAGCACCGTGCTCTAATGTTTACTATGTCTGCACTGACATGCCTAGAAATGTCCCTCCACCTGAGTCAAACACCTGGCTCAGGGGTTGCCTTTCATTCGGGGCAGATGGCATATCCCCTGATGACATCATTGAGGGGAAATTCTTCAAACACACTGTTTGATAACACATTTTCTGAATGGTAGAGGAAGTTACAGAGGGATGGGGAGGGGTATTCTCATATTCAGTGTTGTAGGCAGTCCATGGACAAAAAATTTGTATTAAAACTGTAGATTTTGGCATCATACGTTTAATGTTGCCACCCTCTCAAGCAATTTTAACAGTGCTCTCTGTCATTTGTTTAAAAATGATGCTGGAGTATTCAGCTTACTGTTTAAGTAGTACAAATATACTGTATACTGGAAACATTTGGAAAACTGGGTGGAAGTACTCATCAGACACTCTCAGGAGTACTAGTAGCACATTTTTTAACTATTTAAATACATTTTTCCTTCATCAATTTGCTTTAATAAGAAATTAAATTGTACAAATATGCTGGGAGCACTTGGAAAAATGGGTTGAACTGGCCAGCGGTTCAATCAGCTTTTACAAACATTGCCAATATATTTGTGCAATTCAAATATAAATACATGTTACTATATACTTTGATTGATTGATATCTTTATTTCGATCATGTAAATGACAACTTAAAAACAATTAAAAATACAAAATAAGTGATTATCAAAAAATGAAAACAAAATACAATAACTTGAATCTGCAATTTCTTAAGCCTCTCAGCTTACATGAGCGAAAAGGTGTAGGAAGAAGTATTAACTTATCTAGTCCTGCTCCCTTAAATTTTACAATACTTCCTAACTGAAATCATAACACTGTCTTAATTTTACTTTAAATTTTTAGATCATCTTTGATGACTACCTCTTGAAGCCCTTTGGAGCGTGAGGCCCTAGTCTGTTACCCACCTGTAACTAAACCCAAAACTGACCTCAACCCAACAACAGATCAATGACACAAACCTCCAACACAGCACAGAAAAGTGATAACTGTTCATTTATTCACTCTTTTTGTCCTTATTTAAATCCATATATGTAAACATTTTTTTTATATTTAGTGCATTTTTTAAGCCAGCTACATAGAAATTGTATAAAAAGCATTTTAAAACATTACAATCAAAGGCAGTGAGAGTTATCTGAGGAAATGTAAGAAAGGTTCAGTGTTGACCTTTCGCTGTTTGGAGAAGCAGGACTCCAGCCAGAGTTTCTGCACTGGGACAGCCTGAGAGTACTGACTCACCAGATCCTGGAGCTCCTGTTAGCACACAAAATAACAATCAAAAATAAATGATTATTACAGCTTAATAGGATGGATAACCATGATCTGGATATTCTGACAGTAATAAAACATAATGTAATGATTCCAGTTTTTGAAATTTTTGATACATGCATTTCATCTAAATTTGTAACTGAAAGGAGCCTTATTTTGCCTTAACTCGAGTCAAGATATTGTTTTGATGGCTGCGAGGGTATGCTGTCCATGACTAACGCTCAAAAAAAGTCTAGTTTTCATACACTGAGTACCCCTGAACCAACCTCCCTGTGCCTGAGACAGTCTGTCAGAGCTCCTGACACTTTAAGGCCCCCGTCCCCACATAGGCTCTGTCCACTCTGACTGGTAAACCGGCCCAGGTAATCGGTCAGTTCAGGACTGCTTGGCACCATTTTATCAGTGATTCTGCATTCAGTGTACTGTCTGTACTCTGCAATGGGGTTGCTACCCTGAGCCAATAAGCTTAGGACTGAGAAACAACGGTTCGATCTAACAATGGTCGGTCAATCTGGAGGCACCAAGGATTAAGCCATTACAGGCAGCTACTGGTGCTGTACACAAGAGGAGAAGAAGTCCAGCTGCCGGAGACTTTTTGTCTAATGCATAAAGGTGCTCAATCACAAGACATGTTAAACACACTTAACCTCCCAACTCCATAGAATTGCTGACGCCCCCAAACTGTAACACTCACTATTTTTTACTACATCTTTGAACCCATTTCAATGGACCATGACGTGCATGTGCAGTGCAGTGCAGTGATAAATCTGAAATAGGTGATTTTTTTTTACATTTTTTTTATTCTATAAAATGGAGCAGTAATGTTTTTCACCCCTAAAGAAAGTGACAACTTCCTGTTAGTCTTTTGACCAATCAAATGTATTATATTCTTGATGACAGTGACAAACCAGCAGCCACCAAAGGTCAACAAGAGACAAGAGTTATAGGTCATCTCTGCAAAGGATCAAAAAGAAAGTCTGAGTAATCATATAAAGCACTTTTTCAACATTTGAGACAAAAAATGTTACCAAAAGTGGCACAAATTACCTAGTGGAGTGGAAAAACATTTAAGGGAATAAGTGCAAATATGTTAAAAGTTTTTGCGGCAGGTTTGTTTTTTTGCTTACTTAAATTTTGTTCCTCTAATAGCCAAGGCTTGACAGAACCATATTCATATTGGAAAAGGGCTTGTTCATCATCAATCTGATTTCATTACAATCTGAATATTCTGATACCGCAAGCTGTCCTGAAAAAAAAAAGTCTTTAACTTGATTCTGCTGAAAAGGGTTTACATGCAATAATACAATAAAAAGCCAGGCAGACAGAAGGTAGTTAATAAACACAAAAAGCTAAATATGGGCTCTTAAATGATTTAAATAAAATTTCTGCATTATATTTAAGTCTCCTTCCGAGGGACAGGCAGGGCCTGAGCCCCCGTATTTTGTGGTTTGTCATTCAGCTTAAGTTTGTTTGGGCCATTCCAATAATAATGGCCAAATTTTTAAAACACTGAGGTATTTTCTTCTACTTTTGAAAAGATATCAACTCTGACTCCAGGACAAACTTAATACATTTTGAGGTCAAAGATGAAGGTCATTGTATCTCAAGTTCACCCCTTGCTAGCAACCAAGGACATTTTGAGGGATTTTCTTCAAACTTTGCATAAATGCTCGCCCCAATCATAAGGCTGAACTGTTTGATATTTTAAAGATAATAGGCCAAAAGAAGGCAGCTACTGGTGCTGTAAAAAGGGAGAGAGGGTGAAGTCCTACTGATACAGACTTTTTGTCTTGTGCATGGAAGTACTCTATCATGCAGAGGAGACATGTCAAGCACACTTAAGGGTATATGAAACTGAAAAAGCATGACATGGCTTCTTAAAGGCAGGGTTGGTAATCAGATTTAGATACACTTTTTGTTATACTGGTTAAAATGATTGTTAAGTCCCGATGGCAATCAATGCGTGATGTGTTCTTAAAAGAGAGCGAAAAATAGCCGCTGTCTACAGCAGGAGTAAAACAGGGAAACACCAACCAATCACAGCGATTCAGACCGAATTTATTAAACCAATCAAATCCCATACTGTCGTTCTGCCCACCTTTTGCGCGTACATTTTGCCGGCATGCACTGAATCTGATTCAATGCACATAGCCGAGCTAAGAGGGATCCAAGTACGCTGGAGAATGGCAGAGAAACTA